>JASJET010000062.1:3727500-4105000 GCA_034092305.1 Diaprepes abbreviatus
AGTGAGAATGATGATGTAAAAAGCCATGGCGACCATAATACAATAACTGGCAAGAAAGGAAGGTTGAATAATGATTGATTTATGTATTATTATATTTTGTATTACACATGTATATTTTTGTAAGAAATTTGTTTGTAATAAAATAATTAATAACTATTAAAATATATTAAAATACAACATGAGAGATGTGGAATCTTTAATCCGCCGCCATCTTGGATCCGCCATATTTATTTTTTTTTTAAATAATTTCAGATTCGTAAAGTGCGATCCTAGAAACTCCCTCATTTCAATTTTGAAAAAAATCAGGCAAAATAATTTTTTTCCACCATATTTGATACGTCAAATTGAATTTTTAAAAGATAATTTTAGATTCGTAATGTGCGACCCCGAAAACTCCCCCATACCAATTTTGAAGAAAATCGGATAAAATTAAATTTTGCTATCCGCCATATTGGATCCGCCATATTGAATTTTGTAAAAATAATTTCAGATTCGTTCTGTACGACCTCAGACATTCCTCTATACCAATTTTGGGGAAAATAAGACAAAATTAATTTTTTTGGCCTTCATATTGTTAGCGCCATTTTGGATTTTACTGCAGCAATTTCGTCCAAAAAAATATGGGACCACCACAGAAACTCCCTGAACATAACGTAAAAAATTTCATTCAAATAGGTGTCGCCGTTCCGGAGTAATCAGTGTACATACATAAAAAAATACATAGTCGACGAATTGAGAATCTCCTTCTTTTAGAAGTCGGTTAAAAATAGAAGCAGGATAGTTAAGGTGGTTCGATCATGTGTGTCCTATGAATTACGAGAGATTGGTGAAAAAGTATATGAGAGGCGATTGATAAAGTAAAATAAGAAAGGAAAACCAAGAAGAAAATGGAACGATGATGTTATGGGAGCAGTAGGATAGAGAGAAGGGATTCAGATACAAAATCCAGGATAGAAGGCGATAGAAAGAAGGATGCAGAAGGGTATAAATTTGAATCAAATTAGATCCTACACCGAAAGTTGGAAAGGTATAGAATGAAGTAAGTATTTTTGGTTTCTAGTAGAATGTGGATAACATAACTACAAGGACCTCTTATTTTCATGCACTGGTTAGTATTTCTATAGCTTACCAAGGACTACCTTATTTTGTAGCTCTACAAGGAAATTTATCACGCGGAAATCGACAGTTATTCACAATTGTACTAAATACTGCACTTACCCGCGCTTTATCTAGTGTAGCCTCTGCCGTCCGGCATTCTACGCTATCTTTCGATGGTTGTGGTATACAAAACCACAGGAAAAAAATGATTCTAATCCGTTAAAAACCACAAGATACACACCAAGACGCTACGTATAGTACCGTTTGTTCCACAAGTTCATTCGTTTAAAGTCTGACGCTGTATCTCTTCTCACAGCTGCACGCATTAAGCGATAAGTACAAAGGGACCAAATGGGAATTTTAAAATTAACAAAACTACATTTAAATTATGACGTGGAATTAAAAAAACATTTTAAATTTTAATACCAAACATATTACTCCATATAAAATAGACTTTCGTTAGTAACAAAAATGTAACATTGGGTTTTTTGCTGGAATGAGTTCATTTTGGCATCCTATATAACATATCTCCATGGTAGCTCTGAAAGACTTGTGCAAAAAAAATGGTGGACCAAAAATTGTCACGATTTTCACTTTTTTAAGTTTATTTCGAAAAGTGAAAGTTGTATCGAAAAATGTTTCAAACAAGAATTAAAAAATCTATTGATTCATATAATATAAATTATAGGTGGCGCCACTATTTATCACGATTTATTTTTTTTTCGATAAAATTTACGGTTTTTGTTTTTTTTTTTTAAAGACATTATTAACAAATTATCGATTTAAAATTGAACATAAATATAGGTATTATCGTTCTAAAAAAGTATGTCAATCCCGGAATCTGTAAGTTTTTTATTTTACGAGAAATTCGATGTCAAAATTGAAAATTTAACCTCAATTTTCCGCTTTCCTAATTAAGATACAATGCTCAATTTTAATGGAAATTGTTTGTATTGTTTTATATTTTGAAGATCTGTTTTTAAAATTTTTTTTTTTTAATTGTGGGCCGAGAAATTGTGCAAAAACCAATTTTTGCACCAAAAAAATTGCGATAACTTTTCTCCGGATGGAGATAAAATTTTTTTAATGCGTGCATTGGATTTGGATGTATTATATCCGATCTCCAAAAAAAAAATTAATTTTGGATGAAAAAAAACGTTTTTTTTTCAAAAATTCATAATGGCGTAGCAAATGAATATAAAATGCTGAAATTTGTAGAAGATACTTTTTAATACTTGTACTTTACTTGTGAATTTTTTGAAGAAATACACTTCCATACGATCTGTGAACCTTCCAAAATTGGGCCGAATCTAATCGAAAATAGCTGCTGCAGGCCGCTGTCGATGGGTTGCCATAGTTCAGGCGCATTATTCATTGGCGCTTCAAGGAAACTTATGCATCACAAATAAAATTTGTAATATTGATGTTGTTTTATTAATTTATATGATAGTAACAATTTGATTAGTAATATTAATTATTAATTTGTTTATTAACAAAATTTTTACAAAAAATTATAGAGAAAATCATACAAATATTCAATTATATATTACATATTCTACTGTTTTTTTTTCCTTTAGATCATAATTATCTAACAGTTTATTAACAGAATTTTTACAAAAATTTATACAGAAAATCATACAAGTATTCAATTATATATTACATATTATACTGTTTGTTTTCCTTTATATTATTATTACCTAATAGTTTATTAACAAAATTTTTACGAAAATTTCTATAAGCAAATCATATAAAAATATAATAATAATATATAATACTTCATATAAATATTTAATAATACATTAAAATTACGAGTGAAAATCATATAAAAACAATATATCAATTATACATTCATCTTTCTTTTTTTGTTAGTTTTGTTAATAAACTATTAATGTATTATCAAATATTTATATGATATGCTTATAGAAATTTTCGTAAAAATTTTGTTAATAAACTATTAGGTAATAATAATATAAAAGAAAACATACAGTATAATATGTAATATATAATTGAATATTTGTGTGACTTTCTCTATAATTTTTTGTAAAAATTTTGTTAATAAACTGTTAGATAATAATAATATAAAGGAAAAAAAAACAGTAGAATATGGAATATATATTTGAATAGTTGTATGATTTTCTTTATAATTTTTTGTAAAAATTTTGTTAATAAACAAATTAATAATTAATATGCATGCATAAGTTTCCTTGAAGCGCCAATTAATAATGCGCCTGAACTATGGCAAGCCGCCGACCGCGGCCTCCAGCAGCTATTTTCGATTAGATTCGGCCCAATTTTCGGAGGTTCACAGATCGTATAGAAGTGTATTTCTTGGATCCAAAAAATTCATAAGTAAAGTACGAGTATTAAAATCATCTTCTGCAAATTTGAGTCTTTAATATTCATTTGCCACGTCATTATTCATTTTTGAAAAAAAAAACGTTTTTTTCATCCAAAATTTTTTTTTATATCGGAAATGATACATCTAAATCCAGTGCATGCATTAAAAAATTTTTATCTCCATCCGGTGAAAAGTTATCGCAATTTTTTTCGTGCAAAAATTGGTTTTTGCAAAATTTCTCGGACCACGATTGAAAAAAAAAAATTTTAATAGGTTTTCAAAACATAAAACAATGCAAACAATTTCCAATAAAATTGAGCACTGTATCTTAATTAGGAAAGCGGAAAATTGAGGTTGAATTTTTAACTTTGACATCGAATTTCTCGAAAAGAAAAAACTCACAGATTCCGGGTTTGACATAGTTTTTTAGAATAATAATAGCTATATTTATGTTAAATTTTAAATCGGTAATTTGTTAACAAATGTCTTAAAAAAAAGAAAAAACAAAAACCGTCAATTTTGTCGAAAAAATATATCTCGATAACTAGTGGCGCCATCTATAATTTATATTATATGAATCGATAGATTTTTTAATTCTCTACAACGTTTCTTTAAAACATTTTTTGATATAATGTTTACTTTTCGAGATAAACTCAAAAAACCGAAAATCGTGACCATTTTTGTTCCGCCATCTTTTTTGCACAGGCCTTTCAGAGTTACCATCGAGATATGTGTTATAGAATGCTGAAATGAACATATTCCAGCAAAAAAACCAATATTACATTTTTCTTAACAAAACAGCTCTTCTTTGATCTAATTTCCATGGAGTATATACATTTGACCAAAAGTTGGATCAGCCATACTTTAATTAGCTTTAATTTTCATAACTTTAGTGAATCAAAAATGAAACTTTATAGCATTTAATTAGGATTAGTATAAATTATAACATTAAGTTTAACATATCCGGTTTATTTAGTTTTTTAATTTCGGAAAATAAAATTACTTACCTGCATAACTAGACTTGAACAAAAATGTGGCGTGAAGAACGCATAGTAACAAAAAATAAGTGGCTAAACTTGTGCTCATTATTTATGAATATTGATAAAACGTATCTTTTTAATATCGCACAAGAACTGACTAAAAGATCAAACAGGACAAGTATATTAATTTATTTATTTATTTTAACCTATTCCTCCCCTTCGCATCATTTCAACTTTATCTTATCAATCAATTAAAACATTAATGATGCGAATAGCTAGAACTATAGGTCATGGAACAATATGTTTTGATTATATGTGTGTTGTATTTGCATTTAAATTAATCTGGTTATTTCCCATTGACGTTATGTGGAAGTTTTTTAATAAGGCACCATTTTCAATTTCGCTCCTTGCAATGAGATTTCTAATGAATCCTGTATAAATCATTTTCTTTGGTGTTGAACTAATTTTTGTAAATTATACCGTGTTTTGAATTAATATCAAATTCATAATTAAACAACTGATTTACCTGTCCATGTATATCGCTAATAAACAAAACGATCCAGTTGGTTACAACTGTTATTTTTAACTCAAAAGAGGACCAAAGATAATATAGTAGTAGACCTCGATAACTTGAGGTCCATTCTTTTAAAATCTGGTTACGAAAACAAAAATTAGTACTGTTAATTAAAATAAATGTAGTTTTATAATTTATTTAAGAGGTAAAAATATTCATTATAAAAGAATTTAATTATTCCGGTGAAATGCTCAAGTCAAATATTCCTGTAGTGCACAGTGCCTTATCCAGTACAAACAAACGGGACAAAATTCATGATCTAATTTCCAAAAACTGGTGGCAACAACTTGTACCCCCCTCCCCCTCCCCCTCAAGTACCGAATTACAAGAACTGATTACGTTAGTTCCTTAATTTAGGTACTTTTCGGGACTGAAAAGGGTAGCAAAGTGAAACAAGTTTTTTGTGATGAAATGTTCTGTTCAAGATATGCACACTATTATCACGTATTGTTATGCAAAAAAGTATGTATAATTTTTGTATGATACGAGTTTGAACATCTATAAAGGAATCCTGCACATTTTCTTAATTGTAAATTTTAAAGGATTGCAACTTTTTGTATCCAAATGTATCCACCTAGATTCTTTTGTCTGTTATATTTACAACATTTAAACATAGATTCATACATATTTTAGATCCGGAAAAGGTCCGAAAGTAAAGTTATTGTCTTTGCTTCAGAACGAGTCATAACTATGATAAAATTAGAT
Organism: Diaprepes abbreviatus; assembly: GCA_034092305.1. Lineage (NCBI taxonomy): Eukaryota > Metazoa > Arthropoda > Insecta > Coleoptera > Curculionidae > Diaprepes > Diaprepes abbreviatus. Next base: position 3,733,196 of record JASJET010000062.1, read on the forward strand.
TTTTTCGAGGATTGCTTGAAACATAAGGAAAGTGAAAGAATCAGTCGTATTTTTGATTATTTAAGTGAAAACATGCTTCTGATGAATCTTTAAAAAAACTTAAGATGAAAATCGCAAGCTTTTCCGCGAAGTTAAGTGAAAAGTGGACTCCATCTAAGTCTAATAAAGAAATGTTTTTGATTAAACTTAAAAATTGGTTAGAGGGATCCGGAATAGAGATTATTGTGTGTGTAAACTAGCCATGCCATCAATATCTTCCGGAAATCGGTCTGTAGGCCGTCCCAAAAAAGTCATTTGATGATTCATTAACAAGAACAAGGAGACGGAGAATAGAAGATCTCTTCTACAATCGCAGAATTAGCCACTCGGAAGGAGGAACATCGAAGTGTGTCTAAACAAATAAAAGAAGTCGGTGAAAGTTCGAAAAAGGAAACGCGTTCTGAACAATGTAGACAGTTGACTCTGGAAAAAGCGTAAGCGTATTATGTTGTCTCCGAATCTATTTGTCACTCCTATAAACAAAGAATCAAGTATTTCCATCATTTTACAGTTTAGGTAAGTCCAAATCTTCTTGTTGTCCTTCTGACGAACACATTTCAGTGATTGAATCTCGAGTTAAAATGAAACTTCATGTTATTTTGAATAAAACGGCTGAACGTTTAGTTGAAGCTCAGTGTCAAGTTATTAGACGTGTATTACCTCGTTCATATTATACATTGGTGAGCAAATGGGGTTGTGATGGGAGTTCAGGGCATAGTACTTATAAGCAGAAATTTGGGAACATCAACTCTACAGACGAATCTCTGTTCGTATACTCATTTGTCCCCTTGAGGTTACTTGACGGCTGAGTTGTGGTCGGGCAAAATCCACGCCTTTCTTCTATGTCATATTGTAATCCTATCAAGTTTATTTTTGTCAAGGAGACAATTGAGTTTACGAAAGAAGAAAGTTCTAAAATTTTAGATGAAGTTAGTCAGCTTCCTTCAACATTATGTAACGTCGATGGATCTCGAATCTCTTAATACACGATTTGTTGTTAACGATGACTGATGGTAAAGTATGTAACGCTTTGACGGACACACGTTCAATACAAGAGTGTTGTATTTGTGATGCCACTCCGTCTACTATGAACGAGGAGTCGAAGAATTATCCCATTAACAAACAACGCTTTGGATTTCGTTTATCTACTTTACATGCATGGATCCGCACTTTTAAATGTAAACTTCACATCAGCTATCGCTTAGAAATAAAAAAGTGGCACGTAAGAGGAGACTACAATAAACCTATTGTGAAGCAACACTCACAAGAGATCCAAAAAGCGTTTAAAGGTCGCTTGGGTCTCATAATAGTAACCAAAACCTGACTATGGCAACACAAATGATGGAAACACAGTTCGTAGATTTTTTAAATGCTGACTTGAGCAGCGAAATTACACGATTACACGTAAGTCTTATTCGAAAATTTCACGTCATTTTAATAACTTTGTCATCGGGATATGACATACATTGTTTGGAAGTTGAAAAGTTTTGCGTTGAAACATGAAAATTATACCTTGATCTATATTCGTTGTACTGCATGTCCGTTACTGTGCATCCTTGTACATAGTTTTCTTCCATTGGGTAGGTTTTCGAAGTTTAAGAGGCAGATGGTCGTAGATTCCGTGAACGACCCACCAGGAAGCGGTCACGCATTGCCACTAATACAGATCTTTTGAGAATGCTTTTAATTACGTCCGATCTTGTAATCAATAGTTTTAGAGAATTACCGCGAAAGATTACTGCTATGACAGCGGAGGTTCTGCAGTTGATGTCCCACCTTCATTACCATCCCAATCATCATCAGTTTTCCAATTTAATGAGGAGAATTATTTGTTGTCAGACTCTACCGATTGGCATAGAAATGACGAGGAATCATCTGATGATGATAATTATTTTTTTAGTTAACTTTTTATTTTATTAATTCAATATGCCTTATTTTATTTGTAGTTATAGTCGTTATTTAAATTGTTTCAGTTATATAATGTACATTTATTATTGTAAATAATTGTTATAGTTATGCATTGTTGATTGATTTTATTTATGTAAATATAGATATTGTAAATAAATACATACTAAACAATTCTTTGCATATTGATGATTTTTAATTTTTTTAAGCCTTCTCGTCCCTTACAGGCATAACAAGTAGGTAAACATAGTAAATTACAGTCGTGTGTTACAAACGTGTCAAATAGTGAGACCATCGCCACACCACACATTACAGTACCTACCTACACAGATGTTCAGTCCTTTTCTCTTAAAATAGCGTAATGTACCTCCAATATACATAAAAAATTTAAAAAAGTAAAAAAATATTTATTTCCTGCTGGCTTGTACTTGACGAGACACTGTGGGACTGTAAGATTCCGCGAAAAATACATCAGAGAGATCCTGCGAAGTCATCATTCTTTATTTAAATCAACACTCGTGGATAAAATTATCGATTACTTATAAATTTTTATAATTTTTTCTAGAAAAAAATATTTTTTAATAAATTAAGTCATCACTTTTTACTAAGAAGAGCAGATTTTTATTAGAATAACAACGGTTTTTACTCACAACAGTTTGCCTATTAATAATCAACACGTGATATATTCAAAATGACAAGAAAATTGTCGAAAACAGAAATTCTGAGTTACAACTGCATTTTTGCATTTTTTTATTCATTTGGTTTGTGCCATTTTAGATAGAGAATTTTGAAGTTTTTGAATAATTAATGAAATAAAATTGGCATGACCTCTGTTTCGTAACACTGTTACATTCTCAAACACAGTGTCTTAAAAAACACGGATTACATTATTTTTAGGGCTTTTTTAATTCGCACATTTTTATTACTATCTAAGTATTAAAGGCAGAACATTGAACAACGGAGAATTTCGTAGACCTCTTTGATCATTGAGAAGATTAATTGTACTAGTTTTATTGCACTTGTAATTTCTATTGCCTCTAATATATATATATATATATATATATATATATATATATATATATATATATATATATATATTTGATTATTAACATCTGGGAAACTGTGGCCTGTTTCTGTAAAATGGTTAGCAAAATTTGAATTGTCTTTTTAATAAAAATACAGTTTTCTGCTCTTTAAATGTTGTATTGAAATTTCTCCCCGTTTGTCCGACGTAACAACTATTGCAATCTGAACAATTTAGTCTATAAATTCCTGACTTTTGTAGAGAGGAAACTTTATCTTTGGCATTAAACATGCGTGACAGTTTTTGAGACGATTTGAAAGCTATTTTTAAATTTTGTTATTTTTTTAAGACATTAGCTATTCTAGCTGTAATAGGTCAAAAATTCGTAAGGGAGATCTATTTAGTGTTATGTTTATTTATGTTGGGTGGGTATGTTCGGTTGAGTGTAATTTGTTTTTGTTTTTTATTTATTAAATTGTTTTTTGCTTTTTACTATACTCCTTGTTTAATGCTATTTGTTTTATTGTTATAAGTTCTTGTTTCTGTACCTGTTAAAGGGATAGTCAATACCTTGTGTATCATAGACTTGTATGCTGCAAGTTTTGAGTGTTGTGGGATAGTGGAGTTACTGAAAGTAGGTTTTCTCTAAGTGTCAAAGGAAAAGCTATTGTTTATTTTTGTAATGGTGATATCTAAGAAACTTATTTTACTATTTATTTACCTCTTTTTCTGTTGCAAATTATATTTTGTTGTGTATACTGTTGAGATGTTTTACTGTATCTTCTAATTCGGTTTCATTACCTGTAAAACAAGCAAGGATGTCGTCGACATATCTATATCAGAAAAAGATGTTTTTTGAATATTTTCTGTTAAAAAAGTTTTCTTCGAAATTTGTCATAAAAATTTCTGCCAGCGAGGGCTTAGGGAAGAACCCATCGCCCAGAAATGCAAAAATCAAAGAGTGATAAAATTTTATTTTTTACAACTGGATAGAGTAGTTTCAATTACTTGTAAGCAATCTTTATTTGGAATATTTGAGAACATATTAGTTACATCAAGTGATATTAAGGTACCAGTAACGAACGAAAGCTTTTACTGCTTTGATCAAGTTGAAAATCACGGTTCTTGGGTTTAGTCCGTCTCAAATTAGAATCAATATTCGACGTTTCGCCTACAGTTGCAAGATGCATCTTCAGGGATCTTTACTTCATGAGATTAGAACACAATGAGTATCGACGAGCAACAGCCCAGTATTTATACTCGACTGTTGTTCAGCGAACCGTGATCCAGCGATACAGTCGATTTCCACGTGTGATGTAGACTGTAACCTGCATCTCCATTAATATTATTTGGATAATTACAAATTTCGATTGAATCGTTAATTTTACGTTTAAAGAAGCCAGGCATACAGTTTCTTTTACATTAAAAGTGTGACCTGAGCAATGCTGGTGTTCAGTTACTGCAGATTGTACAATTTGTTGCTTTTTTATACATCTTTTATGTTCCTTAAGTCTAGTGGATATAGACCGTCCGATTTCACCTACATACACTTTACCACAAGAGCAAGGTATCTTGTAAACGCCTTCTGTTTGAAATGGAAATGCGTCCTTTGGAGACTTTAAACATTGTCCAACTTTCTTACATTTGTTGAAAATTGTCCGAATGTTTGTTTTTCGGAGCAATCAGGCAATCTTGTCGGTGGTTCCTTGTATGCAAGGTAAGACAACACTGTCCATAGAAGGTACATTTACGACATTTTGTTGAGGAGTTGGGTTTTGATATTTATTAATAGAACGTCTTATATCTTCCGCGCAATATCCATTGCCTTTCAGAGCATTAGTCAGTTTTTCTATTTCTGATTGAGGATGATGGTGTGACGTTGCATTGGGATATCGATTTGTATGTGTTGGTTTTCTGTACAGGGTGAGTCAACGATTGGATGAAGTAAGTTTGTGAATTTTCGGTGAAATTTACAAAGAAACTATATTTATTGTTTGATACAGTTTATTTTTACGCAGATTTTAAAAATATTTAGGACTCTACAGGGTGAGCCAGAAAACTAGGACAGCATAAAGTTGTATTTTTTTAAACAGAACACCCTATATACGAATCGTATTTTCGATTTAGCTTATAATTTTAAATCTTTTTTATTAACGGTTTACTATAACAAAACTTTATAGTTTCTGAGATAATTAAGTTTAAAGAAAAAAAGTCACATTTTCAAGCATCAATTCAATCCTAAATAACGTTTTCAATTTTGTGACAAATATATTCAAATTTGGAATTTAGCAAGGCCAAGGACAAGTTAACATAATTTTTATCTAATATTTGCAATAAAAGCTACAGGGTGTTGAACACATCGGCTCAAATTTGAACAAGTTTAAATGAATAAATATCTTTTTTTTTTAAATGGTACTCCCTGTATATTTTCATGTTATTTAATAGAGTAATAAAAACCCTAAAAGTTTTGTTCAATATATCCTATACCTATTTATAATAGTTTTTGAGATATTTCAGTTTTTCTTATTTTCCATACTTTTTTACAGAAATAGTCTTCATTATCATAGTAGCCATGTAAAATAATAAAAAGAAACTACAGAAACAAACAGAATGTGGTTAAATATGATGAAATACATTATTCGTTACGGCAATAGTTTAATTAAACATAATGTGAAAAAATTAACACAACAATAACGACAAGGCAAATACATATTTACTTTTATACTAAATTGAAACAAAAAAATTACCTATTAAATATTGAGATTAATTATTTCTTTTTAATAAGTGTTCGAATAAACGACCCTCTTGTGCAATGCACAAATTTAGTCTTTTTTGCAGATTTTCTCGGATCCTGGACAAAATTAGTGGCGTTATTGTTCTACAGGCATCCCTAATCCTGTTTCGCATATCTTCCACTGTTGTTGGTGGATTAACATACACCTCATTTTTAATATAACCCCATAGGAAGAAATCTAATGGGGTGATGTCGCAAGACCTTGGTGGCCACTCAATGAAACCCCCACGTCCAATCCATTTTTGCGGATACCGTTGGTCCAAAAACGCACGAACTTCACGATGGTAATGCGGAGGCGCACCATCGTGCTGGAACCACATACTGTCGAGCTCATCCCTATCGAGACCTTGAAGCAGTTGGGGTAGTTCTTCTTGTAGAAAGTTCAGGTAACTATGGCCATTTAGTGGTTCATTAAAAAAGTGGGGTCCAATAATTCGATTATGATGAATACCACACCGAACATTTAATGACCAGTGGTTTTGATGTTGCATCTCTCTAATCCAAAATGGGTTTTCTGTGGCATAATAATGCATGTTGCGTCTATTTACGGCACCGTTACTTCTAAAAGTAGCTTCATCACTAAACATTACCTTGCATAATAAATTTGGATTTAATTGAATCTCCGCATTTATTGTACGACAAAAGTTTACACGACTTTCAAAATCCTGTCTATGCAATTCTTGGTGTAATTCCATGTGATATGGATGATACCTATATTTCTTGGTAGTACGATTAGCGGTGGATTGTGATGTTTCACATAATGCTGCTAACTGACGGCTACCAATATAAAGATTTTCCTAAACATTTAACAATACTTGTAGTTCTTTTTCTTCATTAGTTACTGGTTTGTTGACCACTTTACGTTTTGGATAATCAACAGTACCAGAAGAATCAAATCTTTGCATTAAGTTTTGAAAAGTATGGGTATTAGGCTGGCGTCGATCAGGATACTTCATTTTGTAAATTCTTTGAGCAAGAAGGCAATTTTTTTGAGCCTCTCCTATTGTATAAATCATATCTATTAACTCATTCTTTGGAAAATTCATTTTACAATATAAGATGAATGCAAAAAAAAACCAAACTACACTACATAAAAACCAAAAGAAGCGATTGCGGTTATAAATTTGACACACAGAAAAATGTTCTTTTACATTGTTTTTGCCATGGCTACTATGATAATGAAGACTATTTCTGTAAAAAAGATGGAAAATAGGAAAAACTGAAATATCTCAAAAACTATTATAAATAGGTATAGGATATATTGAACAAAACTTTTAGGGTTTTTATTACTCTATTAAATAACATGAAAATATACAGGGTGTACCATTTAAAAAAAAAGATATTTATTCATTTAAACTTGTTCAAATTTGAGCCGATGTGTTGAACACCCTGTAGCTTTTATTGCAAATATTAGGTAAAAATTATGTTAACTTGTCCTTGGCCTTGCTAAATTCCAAATTTGAATATATTTGTCACAAAATTGAAAACGTTATTTAGGATTGAACTGATGCTTGAAAATGTGACTTTTTTTCTTTAAACTTAATTATCTCAGAAACTATAAAGTTTTGTTATAGTAAATCCTTAATAAAAAAGGTTTAAAATTATAAGCTAAATCGAAAATACGATTTGTATATAGGGTATTCTATTTAAAAAAATACAACTTTATGATGTCTTAGTTTTTTGGCTCACCCTGTAGAGTCCTAAATATTTTTAAAATCTGCGTAAAAATAAACTGTATCAAACAATAAATATAGTTTCTTTGTAAATTTTACCGAAAAGGCACAAACTTACTTCATCCAATCGTTGACTCACCCTGTACACTGAATGTCTTAATTTGCCACTCTCCTTCCTTTGTACTAGTACATCAAGAAAGGGAAGGGTTCCATTTGGTTCAGTTTCCATAGTGAATTTGATGCTAGGGTGTTGTTGATTTAGATGATCCAGGAAATTTTGAAAGTTATCTGCCCCGTGCGGCCAAACTACGAACGTATCATCTACATATCTGGACCAAACTTTAGGTTCTAAAGGAGCAGAAGACAAGGCGTTTTCTTCGAAAGCTTCCATGAAGATGTCAGCTACCACAGGTGATAGCGGAGATGCCACGATCGCTCCCGAAGTCTGTTCGTGGAAAGTTCCTTGAAAAATAAAATAAATCATTTTATTTATTTGACTATTTTCACTGCATGATTCCGAATAGAATCGGTCGATAACGTCTGATTTACCGGCTGCCGAGTTATGACGTCACGGATGTTTTTATATGTGTGAGTTGTTGGGTGTCCTCGACTCTATAAAGAGGAACAGCGGGGATCTCTTTCGTTTTAATTTTATTTTCCTATTTTAATATAAGCAATTAAAATTGAGGTTAGGACATAAAATTTCGATAAAAATGATGAGTATTTCGCGTTGGAAACAGTACACCCTGCGCACTAACGAGCATTTGGCCTCAAAAACCGGACAAAATTAATAACGTCGTTGTTTTTGACTCTAGACGTATCAAAATCAGTATCCTGGGATTTTTGAGGGCGCTAAGTTGATTTCTGGCATTATTTTACTAATCGGGTGAAGGGGGGCTGACTTAGGGTGAGGAGGGGGAGGGAAGTAATATTAAAAAAACGTAATGGTTATCGTTTTATATGTTTTTAGGTGCTCCAATTTCATTTCTGGCATTACTTTACCAATCGGGTGAAGGGGCGCTGACTTACGGTGAAGAGGGGGAGGGGAGTAATATTAAAAAAACGTAATGGGTATCGTTTTTATTTGTATTTTTTGAGGTGCTCCGATTTCATATCTGGCATTATTCTACCAATCGGGTGAAGATGCGCTGAGTTAGGGTGGGGAGGGGGAGGAGAGTAATATTAAAAAACCGTAATGGGCATCTTTTGTATGCTGACTTAGGGTAATTGTACGGTTTCCCATAAAAACTCTATCTCAAGATAAAAACAAAGTCTCTTTACTGTGTGATCAAGTAGGTCCTGAAGCACAACTTCAACACTCATCTCCGTAACTTGGATTGATTCTGGTTTTAGATAGCAGAGTTTCTTTGCTTCTCTAATTAGAGTATAACAAGGAAATATACCCTTATTGGAATCGTGTAACAACTCCCACTGCCTCCTTGTAAAGTCACCTTCGACAAAGATTTGTAAAGCTTGTTCAGGTGTGTAATTTTTTACTTTCGGTTTCTGAGCAGTATTTATTACCTTCCTGTAAAGTTTGGCTCTTGTTGGTGTTGAAGTTGCATCTATTATAAGTTAAGAGGCCGCGGCATTTCCAGACATTCGTTGACGTACGCTGGCTGCATAGGTAAGCTCCTCAACAGGTACCTGTTCGCGGAGTTCTTTAGTATTTCGTCGTTTACTACGATCATGTAATTCTTGAAAATGCTTCCTTGGGCGTCCCGTAGAATTCGTGGCCCAGTTATGTACTGGTATTGATGTATTAAGCTATTTCTCATTTTTTTCCAAAAATCTTTCTTCAATATAGTTAGATGATATCCATCTTTTCTTCAAATCACTATTAAAATGTTTAAAATCGTGACTTAAGGTATGGTACTCGTTTTGGAGACATTTCATCATTTCACAAAGCTTATGTTCCATAAATGATATCTTATCTTCAAGTGTGTTGGATGTGCTTTGTTTAAAAAACATGTATATTGTTTTACGATATACCTCAATAACATTTGATGTAAAATTTGTACCTATAGGAAAAAAATATGTATGTAAGTAAAAAATAACCAAAATTATTGCAAAAAAAAAAACTGGGAACTCAAAGCGGTTTTTTGAAGAGGTGAAAACATGTGGAAATTGTTTTGACTGATATGATATTGCTAATGTCTATAGTTTATTATAAAAAAAGAATTGTAGCCCGACCTAGCTCGGAACATTTTCAAAAACACCAATTAAATAAAAAGAAAAACAAAAAAAATACAAAATTTTCTTGCATATTGTTTTAGGTCCATAAGAATAGTAAACAGTCATTATATTTTTAAATAATATATATTAAAATTAACTACATACATTGTTCTTCAGATTCCATCACAAAAATTTTTTTTTTTAATATTCACTTTACAAAATACCAAATACCAAACACAAGTCTAAAAAAAATCTATCAAGAACGAATGCGTGCGTATTGAACGAAGCTTAGATTGCAGTTAACTGTGCGGAACGTAGCTGCGTGGAGGGGCCACTTTATCATATTTTTATGATAGTACGGTTACTCAGGTAAACAAAAAAAATAATTTCGATGATTACTTGTCTAGTTTGCATTTCTCCTTTTTGTCCCGTTTTTGAGCCCAAATAGTTGTTAGTGCAGCGGTGGGTTATATGCCTAGATATCAATTTTATATCTTTCTCTCTTCAGACTGACTTCAGAATGAATCTTGTGGAATGGGCTAGGGAATTAAAGCAAGTGTAGTCAGAAAAAATATAACATAGTTAAAACACAAAATTTACTCTCCTGTTACATTAGAAATGTACAGACAATATCAAGTTTAGTCAGCTTTTTAACGGATCAGCTTCGTACCAATAATACTGTACAGTTTGAACCGTGTAGATATGGTCGCTTGCTAGGGCTTCATATTATCTAAAATCCAATTCATGTAAGGTCTCACTGCCGTGCTCACACCTGGAACTGATAATCCACAATATCTGGGACCAAATGAAATAATCGCCTGTAACATGAAAAAATAAATACAGAAAGAACTTTATAGCAGTGTAAGGACGAAATGGAAAAAATGTTTCTGCTGATTAACGAAACTAATAAATTTTCCCGCAAGGATTAAAACTCTACTGCTAACAGTTAATTTACCAGAAGAAATCCTGATTTTAGCATTATGCAATTTAAAAATCAGCTTTCAATAACTTTTTGAGAAAAAAAAATGTAAAACAATTAGTTAATTATTGCAAAAGCTAATAAACTCTACTACTTCTAAGTCTTTCCGCCCTATCAGACTGATCAGTTTCTTATTAAAGACACTGGAAAGGTTGGTGGATCGACACACTAAGGAAGGAATAATGGTGCAATATCCCTTACATCCTTTGCAATTTGCCTACCAGGCAGGAAAATCCACAGATGCGGCGCTACACTGACTCGTCACAAGAGTCGAAAGCGCGTTGTTGGGTGGACGATCTGCCTTAGGTACCTTTATCGATATTGAGGGGGCATTCGACAACACGTCTCACTATTCGATATGCAATGCTCTACAACGACGAGGCTCTGAACCGAAAGTAGTCGCATGGATCAGAGCAATGTCAACTAAGAGAATAATATATGCTGAGGTTTGCAAAGTAACTGTTAAAGCACTGTTAAGTAGGGGCTGGCCACAGGGAGGAGTGCTATCGTCTTTGCTGTGGATCCTTGTGGTGAACAGCCTGTTAAGTGAACTGAATGATGCCGGTTTGTATACACAGGATTGTGCTCATGACCTAGTCATTTTGTACCCTGGTCGCCATGTCTGGGACCTGGAGGTGCCAATGATGCAGGCCATTCGGATCACGGAACGATGGTGCCGCAGGGAGGGGCTCGGAATAAATCCGGACAAGGCCGAGATGGTACTCTTTACAGAAAAGAGGAAAAGGGGGAGACTTCCCACAATTACATTGGTGGGAGGGACTTTTCAACTTAAGGGGCAGTTAAATACTTGGGAGTAATTCTGGACTCACGACTGAGCTGGAATGATCATATTAAGACTTGAACCAAGAAAGCCATATGTGTTATCTGGGCTTGTAAACGAGCCTTTGGGTGTACATGGGGACTGACATCTAAAGTTCTATTTTGGATATACTATGGTGATCCGCCCCATGATAACGTACTCCACTATTGTATGGTGGCGTAGTACAACAAGGCGCAAACACATTCTTCAACTTGACAAAGTTTGGAGAATGGCTTGTGTAGGAATATTGAGTGCGATGACGACTGCTCCCACCAGGGCTTTGGAAGTCTTGGTGAACCTGCCTACTCTTCACTTATACGTAAAGAACGAGGCCCTGAAGACTGTTTATCGTCTCAGCTGCCTGGAACATCTTGGAATTGGAACGGGCGGCTACTCAGGTGTTTGAGAAAGCGCGGTGAAAAGGTGTCCATCACTCTCCATGCAGACAGATTACATGACGTCGCTTTTAAAACTCAACCTCCTCTCCTTGGAGATATTTCTGCCAAGTAGAGAGGATTGGGAGGGAGAACAAAATCTTCCGAAAAATGGATTCTGGTGGTATACTGATGGATCTCGACAAAATGAAAGAACTGAAGCCGGAGTATTCGGCAGGAGCACAGGAGTCAGAGAGTACTACACTCTCGGACAATATGCAAAAATTTTCACAGCGAAAATTTATGCTATTCTGCAGTGTGCCCATCTCTGTGAGAGGGACATAGAAAGGAATAGAGTTATAAATATATGCTCAGGCAGTAAGGCTGCGATATTGGTACTGAAGTCCAGTATCGTAACTTCGCGACTGGTGTCTGAGTGCAAGGATGTACTAAATGGTATGACAAGGAAAGGTTGCACAGTCAGACTCGTATGGGTCCCGGGTCACTCGGGCATACGTGGGAATTAGGAATTAGACTATCTGGTAAAGTTGGGTTCGGTGACTGAGCCGTATGGACCCCAACCCATATTACCTGTCCCAATTGCTATTGGCAAAAAGGAATTAAAATCGTTGCTGGAAAGCAAATTTATTGAATCGTGGAGGGGAGCTCCTGGAATGAGGTGTGCTAAGGAACATATAACTGGACCTAGTGCACGGCGTACTAAGGAGCTGCGAATTGTGGTGGGATTGTTGACAGGACATTGGCACCTCAGGGGCCATTTTCATCGAATCGGTGTCGAAGACGACCCGACGAGCAGATTGTGTTTGGAGGAGGATGAAACTGTTGACCATGTCCTCAGAGAGTGTCCAGCACTCAACGGATTGAGACAGAGATATTTCCGAGATACAATTTTGTTACCGGAAGCAGTTAGGCAAGTTCAACTAACGAGGCTGCTTGGATTTGCAAAGGCGATCGGCCTCGAATAACCTGCAGATGTGGTGGAATGTAAAGGGTCCAATGGAGGCTTAAGCATCGATGATCTAGTATCACCACCCCTTTTTTCATTCATTCATTCATAATAAACTCTACAAAAATTTGCACGGTTTTTTTCTTTAATATCTAGTTACCACTTCATAAATATATCAGAATTTTGATGTGAAATCTTTTAAAATTTAATAGTTTTTTAGAGAAGGCCTTCAGTTTCAGTAAATGAATTTCATATTTTCCCTTTTCACTGAAAATAATTTTTATTTCTCATTTTGAATCAGTAATGTGTGTTTTGGTCCTTATTTGTTTTTTGAGTTACGTAAGAGTTACGAAAATGTTCCAACGGTGTGACTCAAGTATTTCTCTCTATGTTTGTTGAAGAAATTTTTTAAAATGCAAAATGTAATGACTTATTCAAATACATTTTTGAAACACTGTTCAATGGTATCCTGAATGAGATAAATCTTTGCATTGAAAACATGGGGACACCCTCACTTTTGTTTCAATTTTATCTCAGGTTTGTATTTGAGTTAATTAAAATGATTACAAAAGATGAACTATTAATAAAGTTTTAAGGATGTGACATAAAGACGGACGGACTGAAAGAATCTTTAAATGTTGCTAGCTGGCTACGCAACCCTCAAAAGGGAAATTCTCCTGTTTAAAATGGACAAAATTACAGCTAATTTTAAAGAAGCATAGATATACAACAATCAAAAACCATATAAAAAATTACAAATTATAGAACTTATTTTACACAGGGTGTCCGGTAAGTAACTTCTAATTTTTCGGAAGCATATAGGGAAGGTCAAAATAGCCTTTTTTCCATCGAAAAAAAAAGTCCTAAAATGCCTCTTAACCAGAGATACAGAGCCCAAAAAGGGTACCCAGCGATATACCTTATTGGCTTTAAGTTTTGAAGCGACTTGCATAATTTAATGAAATTTTAATATTTTATAGAAGCCATAAAGACTCATTAAACCATACTACAAGAACGGACTTGCAGCCACACCCGTTTATCTCGAAAAGTAAAAGTTGTATCGAAAAATGTTTAAAACAAAAGTTGTAAAGAATTAAAAAACCTATCGATTCATAAAATATAAGTTATAGGTGGCGCCATAGTTATCGAGATATATTTTTTTTTCGACAAAATTTACGGTTTTTGTTTTTTTTTTTTAAAGACATTTATTAACAAATTACCAACTCAAAATTTAACATAAATATAGGTATTATCATTCTAAAAAAGTATGTCAAACCCGGAATCTGTGAGTTTTTTATTTTCCGAGAAATTCGATGTCAAAGTTGAAAATTCAACCTCAATTTTCCGCTTTCCTAATTAAGATACAATGCTCAATTTTAATGCTTCCATGTAACTTATTGTATACTAATAAATTTTCCGAAGGATACATTTTTACATGCTTTTCCTTTTTAGTTTTTTGTAGTTTGCTCCTGAACTATGGAGGACAAAATTTAGAAATCAAAAGTATTCATTTATTATATCAATATCCATACTTACTTGCTGAACAAATACAAATTTTCCATTTATAACTTCCGGAAACATCAAGGGTCCTCCGCTGTCTCCAATACAATGGGCTTTTCCATCATTACTTCCTCCAGCACAAACATGAGTATCAGAAAGTGTAATATTGAACTGACTGTAGATAGCCGAACAATTTTTTTTATCTACTATTGGAAGTAATACTTGTTGAAGAATATCTGCATTTTCTCCTGAAAAATTATATTTACTATTTGTTAATTCAATCAGTGTTCACCTTAATGAAAATCTGATGTCATTTCAGTTCTTACAGAACTTTAGTTGGTAAGTGTACTTCAAGGTAAACTTGTGCACTTACTTTTTGCGGAATCTGTTATCCCCCATCCAGTCCCAACTACTTTTTGTTTAGTCCAATCTTTAGAGCCTTTTTGAACAGGTAGACAAACAGGCTGAACATTGTCTGAAAAGGTAATTTATAAAATACTAATAATATATCGAAATATATTTGCGTCTCCAATATAGAAATACTCAATGACTTCGTTTAAATCGACATTTTTCGAGCCAGTTTCAAACCGAAGCCGCCTCATATCTTATTTGAAATCTAGGCGTTTATTTCACAAACTTAAACATGACTTGACCTTGGCTTCAAGTCATTTTCGCAAAAAGTTGACGTCTTGTCTGTACCTAACCTCAAAATAACACCTTGTTTTGATAGTTTTCTTATTTAAAAACCAATTGTTGACTATTGTGAGGGGTAAAATGTTTTATTCTGCATTTAGCCTTTAACTTAGGTGTTCTTAGAGCCGTTTTACACACACAAGAATTATTCCGAAAATTATAACAAAAATTTTCAGCAAATTTTTGCCGATAATTCTTTGGAGATAATTTTTACAATAAAATATCACCCTGTTTGATACGTACAAGAAATCTGAATATAATTTTGGTGGTAATTTTGTCGGTGCTCATGCGCATTTTCATAACATGTGACGTTCAAACAGTTAAATAATCTGGGAATAACCTTAAAATGTCATAAATATGAAAGTTTCCAAACATATATAATCAAAAAACCACAAAATAAGGGATATTTTGTGCAAGAAACAATGAGTAAACATTGAGATTAGGTTGATTACCATACGCGGGTTGTTAATTCACATATTTTATTCTGCGTCAATTTTCGCGCACTTTCTGCATTTTAGTCATAAAAATATAGAACACGTTCTATATTTTTATGCCGAAAATTTTCACCAAAATTTTGACAATAATTCTTTCATGTGTAAAACAGCAAATTAGTTTTATGAAAATTTCCAACATAATTATCAGATAAATTTTGGCTATAATTCTTGTGTGTGTAAAACGGCTCTTAAACATTAAAACTGATTCGAAATAATATACTAACGCCCATTTGATGCATGACGTAATCGTTCAGAAGTCAACAGCTGATTTTAAGCTCGCTTGAGGTGTTTATTTCGCACTCGAAGCGCGTTTGGGCCAAGTCAATCCCAAATCGTTTCAGGCTTGACTTAACAAATTCAAGCTGGCTTCAAGTATAATTTCGCCCGTTTAAAGCAGCGCGCCCAGTGGTTCAGTTCGGTTCAGACCGCTCGGCTCCGCACAATCGGCCCGTTTTGGTTTACATGTAAATAAATGAGAGCCCGCTCACTGGTTCCGACCGGCCAGAAGGCTTCCGCGCTTTCAGCATCGGCGTCTCTCATTTATTTACATGTAAACCAAAACGGGCCGATTGCGCGGAGCTGAGTGGCCTGAACCGAGCGGAACCAGTGGGCGCGCTGCTTAATTCGTTATTTCTAAGCCGCTTGTAGAAGGCGCTTGACTTCAAGCGCGCTCGGAACTGTCGATATAAACGTACTGAATGTAGTTAGTAGTTGTTATCATATTATTTTCTTAGGTCAAGGGAATCGTTTGGCTAGGGAAGGGAAAGGATTCAAATCGCGCATTTACAAACAGTCGCAGGAAGTTTATTACAACGCCATTATTTTGATGCCAACGATTCAGGGATAACATTTCGGAGTTAAATATTAAACAATTTATTTTTAGAAACACTGTGTAAGAGTGCTTTAAAGTGACGAAAATAATCAGCGGATATTGAAAAAACCTGGAGTTTTCGGGCTTCGTGCCCATTGAGAGTTTTAATTAGAGAACCAAAATACACAACCTATTACAAACCAGCCATTTTAACCGAAAACGGATTTCCATAAGCCCTGAGAGTGGTCCTTTAGTCCACCTTAATGTTACTTTTAATTGATATTGTATTTTGTTTTCTTTTTACAGATACTTATACTATGGATCTAATTTGAATGCTGCTTTGTTCAAATGTTTAACGAGATTCAGTATTAGTTTCTTATATGGAAATTTTTTGTTATCATTCAAGTAATATTAAATAAATAACATACCAGTAGAAAATATTTATTAGAAATTCCCTAAATTGTAATATTATTTTTTAAAAAAATTGTACCAACTTCTAAAAGTGTGCTAAAAAGTGAAAAATAACTCTAAATTTTTATATGAAATTGAAATTTTTTAAAGTCGGCGCCAAACTAATACCTGACAAAATGTGATTCGCATAAACAGATTAAAAATACTTTATTGATAATTTCTTTCTTACCATAATTTGTATATATTAGTAGTATTTATTTCATTTAGAAATAATTTGGCGCTGACTTCAAAAATTTCAATTTCATTAAAAATTTATAGTTATTTTTCACTTTTTAGCGCACTTTTAAAAGTCAGTTCATTTTTTTTTATAAAAATTTTATTTTTCGATTTTTTGTTTTGAATTCATTATGATATCCAAAAATTATTTGAACTAAGTACTAATCGAGATTAGTGTACCTCGCAATGACTCCAAGCTGGCAAAGAAGTACCCATTTTATCCAAAGTTCTAAATCACCCTAAAATGAACCACTAAAAATTCTTGGAGTTCTACAAATACTAGTTAAATTGTGTCAAACAAATATTCAGTTTGTCATAGTACTTGAGTTTGTATATGCCCCAAAAACCCCGCAATATCAGTTGTAGACAAAATCGGAAAATGTAAAATTTTCAGTCCCTCATATTGTATCTTATCAACCTAATAGTTGTAAAAAATTAACTTCATATTCGTAATACACGACCCCGAAAACCCCCTAATACCAAATCAGAAAATATGCGAATAAGGTAAAATTTTCAACCCACCATATTGAATCCCCCGTATTGAATTTAAAAAAATAATTTCAACGTCTTAATTTAATCTAACTCTAAACCCTTCAAAGCCCCCTACTACGAATTTTGGATGCAATCCGGAAATTTAAAATTTCTAGACCGTCATGTTGCATCTAACATATTAGATTTTCTTAAAATAATTTTATATTCGCTATTTACATCCTCAGTAACGATTCAGTTCCACATTAGAACAAAATCGAAAAATGTAAAATCTTTAGTCAGCTATATTGCATTCGCCATATTGAATCCTGAAAAAATACTTTTAAATTCATAATTTACACCTTCAAGAACCCCCTATATCAGTGTTGGAGAAAATCGAAAAATGTAACAATTTTAGATTTAGAAAACTGTCCCATACCAATTTTGGGGAAAATCGGACAAAATTGATATTTCTGTCCGCCACATTGGATGTCATACTGAATTTTGTAAAAATAATTTTGATTCATTATGTGTGACCCCGAAAACTCCCCTGCACCAATTTTAGAGAAAATCCAACAAAATTAAAATTTTTTGTTCAGTTATTGGATCCGCCATATTGAATTTTTTAAAAATAATTTCAGATTCGTTGTGTACGACCCCGAAAATTTCCTCAAACCAATTTTGGAGTAAATCGGACAAAACTAAATTTTTTTGGCCGCCATATTATCAGCGCCATCTTGAATTTTACCTCACCAATTTCGTCCAAAAAAATATGGGACCACCGCAGCAATTTCCTGAACATAACGTACAAAATTTCATTCAAATCGATACCATCGTTCCGGAGTAATCGCTGTACATCCATAAAAAAAAATACATAGTCGACTGATTGATAACCTCCTTTTAGAAGTCGGTTAATAATTGATAAAACAAAATTTACTTTTTTAAACTGATAATTTTTTTATTATTAAATTGACGTGACCTAAGTGTTATAACACTATTGCCTCAAAAAGTTCGGATTCACATAATTTTGTAGCGCTTTTATAGGTCACATATGTTTTATTACTTGTACAATTGTACAACGAATTGTAATAATTTCAAAATTTAAATATTGTGAGCATCCGGGAAACTGTGTCTTGTGTTCTTTAGATCTTGTATGTAGCAGCTATTGCAATACGAACAATTTAGTCTTTAATTATATACAATTAAAATTCCTAATGATCAAACATATATTCTGCCTTTAGTACCCAGATAGTAAAAATTGAGCGGGCTAAAAAAGTCCTATAAAATAATATAAATCTGTAGCTTTGAAGTGTTGCGAAACCGCAGTCATTACAATTTATTAATAAAAAAGTGACAAGTTTAACAAAGTAAATTTTGTTTTATTAATTATTTAGTTATCCTAATTAAGTAAGAGAGAGTGTTACTGTATACAATGTGCTATACTAGGTGATATATTAGGCAATTTCAACACACACTTCTGCGAGTGAGCTTGTCCACTTTACCAAGAGATGGAATTGTGTGACGGTTCAAATATATTGTTGAAACATTTCTTTAACCTTTTCTGTTCTGGTGAGTTAAGCTGGTTCAAAAACAAGTTTAAAATGATAAAATTGTAAAAATTTAATATAAAAAGGCATGGGAGGTCTATGAAGAATGGAAAATATTGGCTCGCTATCTACGGGAAAAAAAGATTTGTGATTTAATATCTACATGTGTAATTTGGATTTTATTGAGTGTAAGATGAGCAAGATTAGCTTTACTTTACCATCTAATGTCATTTTGGATACTCTCAGTAAGGCGATGTCATTGCTGCTTCTTGATGCGTTATATTCTGGATGTATTATAATTTCTTCCACTTTTAGATTTTGTAATGGAGGATTACAGAAATCGTATTGACAATCGGTGGAATTTTTTAAGCTGTATTCACCGACACGTACCGAAACTCTAGAAAAACAAAAAAAAATTACTATAATAACCAAAAACTAAAATAGGCAATAGGTACAGTTACTGAAACAAAATCAGAAAATTTAGTCATTTTTGTGAACGCAACTGGTCTAACCTTACTAGAATTACTAGCAAAATTCGCTCAGTTTATCTCCAACAGCACGCATAGCAGATCCCAAATGAGATTTTAGTGAAAACTTTACAAGTTATCGCAAGAATCCGCATATTGGAATTAAGCCGGCGGAATGAGCATCTGAAAAAAACTTATTGTTAGTAGATTTCTGACTACGTGACATAAGTAATAGTAATAGTAATAATTGTAATTATGTGGTATCTTATGTCTCATTTCCTTTTTTGGGGAAAATTTTTTATTTAACAATTAAGATGTGAAAAAAACAGTTTTTTCGAGTTCTAGAAAAAATATTATTTAGTTATTGCAGAAAAACCTGCTAAAATGGCTGCTTTTTCATTTGTTAATAAACAATAGAAAAATATATTTTATACTACACCGAAAAGCGCTTCTTGTTGCATACAATAAGTATGCAAAATTTCAAATACAAATATTCAATAGTTTTTTGCTCAGTGAATTCGTTTATAACATTTTATGTTCCTTTTTTGAATGTTTATTTTCAGCGATCTAGAGATATAGTGATTTGCGGAAATGGAAGCTCGAGACTAACAACAACAAAAAATATTCAAATTAATTGTTGATTTTTTAATTGTTGAAACAGATAAAGTTGTGATTGTTTTTTTTCGTTATAAACAAATAGAATAACTCTTTGACAATTGTTGATATCGAAATGTCGATAAGTGGACGTGATAGGTGAAATCTAGGCGCATATTTTGAAAAAAAAACAAATTCTGTACGATCACTAGAAGATGAGATTTAAGTAGGAACTTATAGGGAGATGGTTAAACTATTGGATGTAGCAGCTTTCAACTCAATTACTTCAAAATTGTTGATGTTGCAATAGTTTAAAGTTGCACCTACTCTAAGAGTTAAAAAGTGAGCAGTGGAGGGGGGGGGCGTTCTTTTAGCCTGCGGCGCCAAGAAAAAAAAATGTGACTCGGACGCTTCACATTTGTTTCGCCGGAAAAATTTGGATTATCTCGGCGAATATTGGTCGTATTTATTTTAATTCCTGGTTTCTCGACGGGATCTGAACAATGGATGATATGTTCTTGTAATTAAATTATTGTTAAACATAGCAATAAACAAATTACTGCACGTGCTTACTAATTAGAGGAATATTAAAAATCAAATTGATTTTTAATGTACCATTAATATTTATGGAGTTATAGCATGTGACTGTCATTTGCCGCCAAATTATTGGTTGTACAAGAAAAACACATAGTAAATTTCTTGTTTGTTTTATTGAACGATCATTTTTCACATACAAAATTTCGGCTTAAATCTATACAAAATATTTATTCCGTTCTCCATTTCTTAGACATCGATGGAGACTCATTTTCGGTCTCATTATTATCATTATAAAAATTATAATCATTATCACTCCAATCGTCATCATCATTATTACTCTCATCATCATCACTCTCATCATTGACATAATTGTCATCATCATTATTATCATAATCATAATTGTTTTCTCCCTTATTACTTTCATCGTCTTTGAAAGTAATACTACAATAATTCTCGATCGCTCACAATATAATCCTCAAATGTAGTTTATTCAACATCTGGAAAAATAATAATGCTATCAACAAATGTTGCTGTTTGTTTCATGCTACATCTCGATAAATATTAATGGTACATTAAAAATCAATCTAATTTTTAATATTTCTAATTAATAGTATACTATTGACAACTGTAACAATTTTTTCGCAATTTGAAAAGCACGTGCAATAATTTGTTTATTGCTATGTTTAACAATACTTTAATTACAAAAACATATCTATTGCGAATTTGAAGCATCCGAGTCACGTTTTTTTTCGCGCGCCGCAGGCTGAAAGACCCCCCCCCCATTGCTCACTTTCTGACTCTCGGAGTAGGTGCAACTTTAAAACTATTGCAACATCAGCAATTTTGAAATAATTGAGTTGAAAACTGCTGCATACAATAGTTTAACCATCTTTCTCTGAGTACCTACTTAAATAATCTCTTAATATTAATAAACAACGCCGCAACAATTTTTTTGAATTAAATTCTATCTCAGCTTGTAGTGATCGTGCAGAATTTATTTTTCAAAATATGCGCCAAGATCTCTCGATATCAACAATTGTCAAAAAGTTATTCTATTTGTTTAAAACGAACTCCAACTTTGTTTATCTATTTCAACAATTTAAAATCAACAATTAATTTGTTTTTTTATTTGTTATTGTTAGTATAAGTCTCGAACTTTCATTTGCACACCCGCAGACCGCTGTACAACCTCTAGATCGTTGAGAATAAACAATCAAAAAAAAACTTAAAAAGTTATGAACAAATTTACTTTGCAAAAAACAATTAAATATTTTTACTTGAAATTTCCTGTATGCAACAGGAGGCTCCTTTTGGTGTTGTATAAAGTTAATGCATTATATTTTTCTATTGTTTATTAACAATTGAAACACGAACTTGACTTATAAAACTGGACTGCTCATGAAAATAATTTTTGACCCCCCCCCCTATTGGTCGCCATTAGGTGCAATGATTTGTATGGCAACATTGAATTCTCTGCTAGTTTCTTGCATTGGCGTGAATGTGTCATGTATGAATGTCAATTCTATTATTCTAGCTAACAGGTTAGACAATAACTATCTCTTTCTATACTATATCTAAAACAATAAATTGCTCTTCCTTGTTTTACTTGACAGATTAATTGAGTATATTCAATAAAAAAAACCAGAGCTGCGATTCTATAAGAGTAAAGGGAAAAAGAATGTCATAATAAGGATCTTCTATCTTTGTTCAGTCTGTATTAACACATAAGTATGTCACTGTCCTATAAAAGATAAGGAAATATAATGTCAAAAAATATGCTTACAGAATTGGGGCTCAGGATAATTGTTTCTGTAAAACAATATTTAATTTGAATTTCTACTTTTAGTTTCCTCAAAATTATAATTTGTCTGTTTAAAGCAACTCCAATAAAGCTAATTTTTTTAACTTCTTTATAGCAGCGTAAATATGTAACAATTTTATTATTTTCAGATAACAAGCATGAAATGTCAGTTCTTATAAATAAATGAAAATGCTTTTTCTAACTGTTTACATATTTTATTTTTTACAATAAAACTGTTATTTAGCAAAGTAGCTAAAATGTAAAGTATGTGCCAAAAACAAATCGAGACAATTTTTTTTAAATATCTGTTTTAGAAAAGATTGTGGAAATCAGTGGGTATTTTGCAAATAACTAGTATAATCTACATCCTTATTCGGATGTAGAGAATAAAAAGTTAACGAAAAAAAGTATTAAGGCATTTATTTTTAAAAATTTTATATCATGAATTAATATAGTATATTGTTTAATGTAAGGTATCGAAATGTCCACATAATCTATTGCAAAGTAAGAGAGTTTCATCATTTAAAATTAGCTTCGATTAGGTCTTTGTTAAAATTATTTTCTCCTCGATGCTTTTAGGGAACTGATATGTTAGGTATTTATATAGGGTTAACAACATTCATAATAATGTTGACATTTCCTTCATAATAACGGAGCTTTAACTTAAAGGAAGTAAAGTAACATTATGTACTAAACCATTTTTACAAAAAAAATTAACTCTAAAGGGGATAGTGTTAAAGCAGTTTATATTTAATTGTAAACAAAACAATATTTATTAAGACACTTTAAATATAAAAAAGCTTGTAAATACAAGAGAATTCTTATATTAATACAATCATTTTTAATCTAAATATATACATAAAGATTTACTAGCAACTTTTAATTTTTACACTAGGTCAAACTTTCCATTTACTTAACTGTTTGAGGATCTGGAATTGATCTTTCTTAGAGTTGAATTTTTGAAATGGTAATCAATCGCAGCTTCTCACTACTTTGACAAAGGATTTTCATGACACAAATTTCCTATTTGAGCTAAAATCAAGAATTCTTGTTTTATTAATTAATAACATATTCAAACAAAAGGTTATTATTTTATTTTTAGACAAAACAAATACATAAAAGTAAAATTTATGTAATTTCCAAACATGCTTAATAATATTGAAAAATTTCATATTTATGTATTTATTTATTTCTATTTTAATATGGCATATTGGTTTTTAAACATATAATCATTTTAAATTTTAACACCATGCCAATTTCGATGTTCAGCTTTATATGTCAGTGGAACAGTAACTTTATGGTAAGTTTAGTTGCTTCAAGATGTTTACATCAAACAGTGCTTCATAGCTTTTTTCAGGCAGTTTATTTGTAAGAAGTACACCAAAAACTTTTTGCTCATCTTCTTGTATAAACTTTTTCCAGAGAAATGCTCTGAATAAAGTTACTCATCTAGTGTATAAAAGAATTATTATCATGACCAATTTGCTTCAGCCCTTGAATTTGAAGTTTCTTTTCTCTTAGGAAACTAAAATATTGATAGTATTTAAAAATTATCATACATCATATCCATAAGATTAAACTTGTTACCCTTAGATTTACAATTTGATTCTAAGGTAAAATTTTATATAATTATTATTGAATGCTTTATAACTTACCAATTAAATAAATTCCAATTTACCAGATGAGGTATTTGCACGTATTACGATGAAGAATCACATTTTTTAAAATACCAAAAAAAACCTTAAAGTTCAAGTTCCTGTTTGAAATCTTCAGTAAAACGTTACATAAAATGTGATAAAATCTATAAAACAGCAAAATCAAAAATAAATTTTTGTCTAAATGAAAAGTATTCAGTCAATGTCAAATATACACTTTCACCAATATAATAAAAACTTAGGGAATTCATTGTTGCCAAAGCAATTATTTGCACGTAATGGCACGGAGCATGGTGGCGTCATTTTTGTTATAAGGAGAGATATTATACATGATCAGTCCAGTTTTATATTTCAAGTTCGTGAATTGAAATAACAACGGTTTTAACAAGTTTTTTTGCAATACCTAACAACCAAATTATCCGATTTGGATGAGTCTTAGCTCATTTTGTAAGTATTTTCAACGCGCACAACTTTTGTTTGAAGCTTTTTTACTGAAAAACAATAGCTTTTCCTAGAACTCGAAAAAACTATTTTTTCATATCTTAATTGTTAAATAAAAAATTTTCTCCAAAAAAAAAGTGAGACATAAGATACTACATAATTATTATTATCATTCTGAAGGTTTCACTAGTGTCATAAGTCTACCAACACTAAATTTCAAAATCAACCCGTTCGAGGCTAATTCTGCCGGCCTATGTGGGCATTTTCGAAATAATTTTTTATACGAATTGTTTGTAATATATTTTGTAGATTTTAGATTACAGCTGTTTTAAGAATCATCAAACTTGTTTAGTAAATATGTGTATGTCTAGTTGAGATTTAAATATATTTCGTATAAAAGAAAAGTTGTTTGGTATCTAGTTTGCATTTGCACCTTTCCTCCTCCATCTTCCCTTCTAGCCCTAAATACTTACAGCCCATCATTTTTCAATCCTAGGCAATGTGCTGCAGTAAGTATATAGTTGGAATTAATAATTGTACCACCACAAAGGAATTTCAGTCCAAGTGCTAAAAATGAACAACATTACACTAATTTTAAATTGTGAGGTATATACAGGGTGTCTCTAAAAGGGGTGTACAAAACGTTATTGCAATTGCTGAAGCTAAAATATGAAGTCTTAGTCTAAAAGTTGATAGTTTCCGAAATACTGGGTGTTAAAGTTATACTTTTTAAAACTTTGTTGCAAATAATAATATAATAATAATTTTGGGATTTTTTAGGATGAGAAATTTGTAAGTACATGGTTGTTTCTTATATTTTGACTAGCTTTGGTGATTTTATTATAGGATTTATAGAAAAACTTTAAATACATAAGTTGCTGGATTTTCTAAATCGCAGGAATATGTTACTTCAAAAAACAAATGCTTGCAAATTGTAATTTTAAAAATAAATTCACTTGTTTTAAATATATTGTATATATACTGTATATTACTAAATAATAAAAAAGAGCTTAGTGGGAATTGCGACGATTAAACAATCTATTTTTTGTGAATTTGTCTTCGTCCGATCAAATAATATTATCCAAAAATTAGCATTTTCTTGTGAACGAAGTAATATAAATTGACAGAACTCTACTCTTCGTGGAAAATCAATGCCTTTTAAATGTTGTATTATGAAATATACATAGGAATGAAAATTGTATTTCCATATAATCTCTAAAACTGATGTTTGAGATAATCCAGACTCCAATGTTACTTGCCTTGTAGATATTGTAGGATATGCGGCAAAATATCCTAAAATTGTAGTTTCAATATTTTAATTATTAACAACAGGTGTGTTTCTATTTCTTTTTGCATTTATCGATCCAAAGTACTTGAAGTTTTCTATAATTCTTTTAACAGTTGATGGTGTTGCGTTCTGTTTCTGCGGATATCGGATCGCGAATGTATCGCATGTTCTTGAATTCACTCTATCACATTCTTCATAAATAATAAATAGGTTTAAATAATCTTCGTGTGTATAATTTAATCGCTCCGGCATGATTATTATTAATGAATGTCAAATGGTAAGAAATAATGACAATTCTGTAGGGTTTGATTGTTTTTTTTTCGCTACGCCTCGCCGTCATGGCTAACTAATAACAAAACTTAAAAGCCGTACATCATTTTTACAATAGAAAATGTTGAATTTCCAATATTTTGAAAATTACAAATTTACAAGGAAAACGTAGCCTTAAAAAAACTAAAAAACAGGAAAAGTGCGGGACCTGACGGAATTACCAATGAACTACTGAAATACGGAGGAGAGAGCCTGACAGAACAACTGAAAATTTTCATCATTCATAAAACTAACCACAAAAATTCTTACAAGCAAAATTAATGAACACACTTCCTTAGCAGACGAACAGCAGGGATTCCGGTCGGGAAGGTCATGCACGGATGCCATATTTGTTATAAGACAAATAACTGAAAAGTCAATTGAATATAATCGTCCAGCCTTTATGTGTTTCATCGATCTAGAGAAGGCGTTCGATCGTATACAGCTGGAGGATGTAACACAGCTACTTTATGACAGACAAATACCTCAGAACGATTGAAAATATATATCAGGCAAATACGATTCAAGCTAGGATAAACGGTGAATTGACCGAAAAAATAGAAGTAAATAATGGCATCCGACAAGACTCTCTTAGCCCCCTACTATTTAACATCATCATGGACGAGTTGATAAAGCAGGTGCGTAGATTGAAAGGGTATAAAATGGGAGACAGGGAAATCAAAATACTGTGCTACGCCGACGATGCAATATTAATATCTGAAAGCGAAGACGATTTGCAAAGACTACTGCACCAATTTAACAACACAATAAGACCCATACTAACATACACTGCAGAAACCAGACCAGAAACCTCGAAAACAAAACAAATACTAGAAACAACAGAGATGAGAGTGGTGCGCAGGATAGCTGGCAGGACACTTATGGATCGGAATAGGAGGGAGGATATAAGAAGAGTGTGTAAAGTCGATAACATCATTGACTGGGTATTACAAAGAAAAAGGGAATGGAACGAACATATCAGCCGCATGACCGACGACAGAATAGTAAAGATCACGAGGAACAAATCACCAAAATGACGTAGGAGTACCGGAAGACCCCTTAAACGATGGAGTGATAACCTCACAATAGACTGAAACCAGGCAAAGAGACGAAGAATAACAAGCAAATTGCTTATATATAAGAAGGAAGAAGAAGAAGACAAATTTTTGGAATAGACAACTTTATACAAAGTTACTCTTATTTTTAATGCTTAATATGATAAAATTATAAAAATAGGTGCTTTGTATATAAAAAAAATTGACCTTTGACGATTTTTTAAATATAATTTTAATTCTTTTTCTTTTTGACCACTCGGTACTAATAGTTTCAAAAATATATAAAAGGTTAATATCTATCTGGAAAACGTTGAAAATGTTGATTAAGGACATTTTTTAGGTTTTTCTTGCTTCCTACATATGCACATATCATATCATACTTTTCGTAAACTCATTTTTCGGAATTGTAATTGAAGCAGAACTTCACGAAAATAAATATTGTCATTAATTTAAATGATGTATTTTCGCAATTGTTTTTTTTTTTTGTTTTTCATGACAAACTCAATTTATTTGATAATATCTCAATAAGTTTAAATATAAGTGTTATGATACCTTCTTTCCTTTTTTTATTCATTGCTTACTACGTAATAATAAATCATAAAATCCAGCTTACCTTTTCATTAAAAACTCTACCTTATCATCTAAAAATATATAGGGTGTTCTTTTTAAAATAATCAAATTAGGATGAATAAATTTTTAACTACACCCTGTATTAAAGGTCTGATTACACCGTTAGATTACGCTGAAAATATTATAAAAATAAGTCTTTTAAAACGTTCTAAAGCTTTTCAATTAAGAACGTTACAGGGCATTATAAAAATTATTAACTTTTAAATTTTAAAAGAAAACTTTTAAGTTTTGTCTGCGGCAGTTTAAGTTTCTCTAAAAAACACCTTATGAATGCTACATTAGTTTTTTGCTAACTCTAATAGTTCACTTCTTCTTCTTCAAGTGCCTTCTCCATTGCTATTTTAATTTTTGAGGCAGTTGCTCTAAATAGTTGTTTTGAACTGCATCCAAACCATTGCCTTGGTTTTTTAGCCATGAAATTGGTCGTCGTCCTACGCCTCTTCTGCCACTTATTTTGCTTTGGATTATGACTTGTAAGATGCTATACTTTTCTTCCCGCATAATGTGTCCGAAATATTGCAGTTTTCTCTGTTTTACTGTTATCTCGACTTCTTTTTCTTTCCCCATTCCCCAACACTTCGGCGTTCGTAACTCGATCCACCCACGAAATTCTCTGAATTCTTCTACAGGTCCACATTTCAAAAGAGTTAAGTCTGCTCATTGCCTCTTGATTCAGTGTCTATGCTTCCATTCTATAATATAGAACACTGTATACGTAACATTTAGTCAGTCGTATTTTCAGGGCTAACGTTAGATCTTTGCTGCAGATAAGCTCTTTCATTCTAATAAAGTTGGCACGTGCTTTCTCGATTCTGGTTTTTATTTCGACGGTATAGTCATTATTTTCTGTTATTAGGGTTCCCAAGTAAGTGTACTTCTTAACTCTTTCTATGTGCTGGCCTCCTACCATTAGAGTTTCATTATTATTGGTGTTGTTCTTACTAATTATCATGAACTTGGTCTTTTTCGTGTTAAGAGAGAGTCCATATTCTCCACTAACTCTTAATATTTTATTCATTATTTTTTCTAGGTCTTTAAAACTATCAGCTAGTATTACGGTGTCATCTGCATACCTAATATTGTTGATTAAAACTCCGTTTACTTTTATCCCTGCCGTTTCAGATTCAAGACTTTCGAATATGACCTCTTCAGAATAAGCGTTAAATTGTAAAGGAGACAATATACACCCTTGTTTGGCTTCCCTTTGTATTTCCACATCTCCGGACATTTCCTGTCCAATTTTTACTGCCGCTCGTTGATTGTAATACTGATTTGATATCAACCTTAAATCTCTTTCATTCAAATTTTTGCTTCTGAGAATCTCTATCAGTTTGTCATGGTTGACCCTATCAAAAGCTTTGTTGTAATCTATGAAGCAGACATAGAGGTCCTGATTGATATCTAAGCATCTTTGAGTAAGCACATTAAAAGCAATTAATGCTTCTCTTGTAAACTTGTATTAATTTTGATGTTAACATTTCTCGGGGGATAGTTCCTGTCGTGTAAATTGTATTAAATAATCTCACCAATAAATCCAAATTTTTGTCATTGATCAGCTTCAACAACTCACCTGGCATTTCATCTGGACCAACAGCTTTATTAATTTTTATCGACCTTAATGCATAAATGACCTCTGCTTTAGTAATTTCAGGCCCCATGTCACCGCTCAGACTGTTTATAGAAGAATTTTCATGTCTTTGATCTTCAAATAGTTTTTCTATGTGTTCTTTCCACCTGCATAATTTTTGTTGTGTCGCATATACCCAGTATGTCGATCTTAAGTCTCGATATTTCTCGTTGAATGTTTCTCAATTTTCCAGGTTCATACATGCCTCTTACGTTCCATGTTTCAATTTTAAGATTTGTTCACTAGAAACCCCATAAAAGTATTGAATTTGGGATATCCTATACAGTTTTAAAACACATGTATTTTATGGAGTTCGTAAATTGTCCTATATCAAAGAATATTATGTAATTAATTATATTAATATTTGCCTCTATTTATACTTACGAGTTTTGTACTGTAAAAGTGCCATCCAAGGAAATTCATTTATATCACTATTATAGCCATTACCGATAGTTATCTTATGTTGATATGAATTACCACAATCTTTCGAGAGGAGACCGATATTTCTGTGACTTATGGATTTTGTAGGACAACATACCTGGAATCATATACAAGCTAACGACTGTGTCGAAAAAAAAGGGTAAAAGGAACTAAAACGTAAAAGTGCTTTCATTATTTCATATGTTTAATTCACCTTCAAATATGATAAAATCACAAAGTGCTACCAAATTTAGCAATGCCATTTTGAGATTAAGGTAGATTTGTCCACTTTTTAGTTTTTTGACTTTTATGCGAAAACTATGTAGTTTTCGTAAGAACATGTTTATAGAAAGGTTGTAGGTAAAGAAATTTCTTATAGAAATGGCAAAAAAATACCCACCCCTACTCTACGGCATAGGGGCTAGCTTGGCACTTTGCTTGCTGGTGCCGCCTCTAGCTCTCAACTCTGCTCTGCTCGCACGAGACAATATTAGCACCTTAAAATAAATACCAGTGTAGCAACGTGTATGCATGTGTGGTATTATATATAGTATTATGTGTTTCATGCACATTATTCAATTTTAATTAAATTTAAATTCACGTGCTTTTTTTAGTTCTATCTTTCAATTGTTTTAACTCGTTGAAACAAGTGAAATAACATGATAGAACAAGCTCTGAATACCAACATTGAGTGTCAATTAATTTGCTTGAATAACGTTTTAATCGTTTTACATTTATTACCACCGTATAAAAAATCGATTACTTATAATTTTACATAATTAACAGTGAAAATGAAAGGGTTAATAGTTCATTAACAAGATTAATAGTTTCCATTTGAAAAATCCAGAAATAAATCTCTCTCAAGGTGACGTGAAATCAATTAATTATTAAGATAGGAACAACACTAGATAAACTATTTCTATCAGAAACTGCGTAATTGCAACATATTATGCAAGTTAAATGGCAATCTTTTGACTCTACTTCGTATGGCTTGAAATTAGAAAATAAATGTATTAAGTATAAATTACTTTGAGCGGGATACGGCAATGGAACTATTGCAAAAATTCATTTGTTCATGCCGTGGGAAATCCTCTTGTAATGATATAGAAATTTGTTCGTTTTTATCCCAAAGTTTCAAATATTGCGAACTTTGTGCTTGTTGAGAAAAATGTAAAAACAAAGAAATTTCAAAATACAACTTGGACATATCTGACGAAAGCGATATTGATAATTAGATCATTTACAATATTTAATAATGCTATGTTCAATATTTACTGTATTTGAGAAAAAAATATATTTTATAGAAATAAATTTCGTTAAAAGTTATATGACATCTCTATATTATCACCCCTTATGAAAAATTGCAATATTTTATGAAAATTCGATTGCAAAATTTACGAGGAAAATGAAAAAGAGTCTACACGAACTAAATATTACGTAAAAGTACAACTATGAACGATTATTTTGCGCTTAAGAATGGTCGAAGACTTGGTAGAAGCGGAGATATGAATCTTTGAAAATGGCTGATTTTAGTAATTTTTCGATCTTGCTTAATTCGAAAGGGATGCATTTTTCGAAAAAAAGAAAAGTTATAATTTTACAAGTTTTTTATTAAGGACCACTCGGATAGAAAAATATGATTTAGGTTTGGTAATGATGAAGTGAATCGATTGTAAAATGTTTCATATCAACGCCCTTTTTTGGTCGATTAAGTTCTATTTTTAATCGACTTCCAAAAGAAGGAGGTTCTCAATTCGTCGAGTATGTATTTTCTTTTATGTATGGACACCGATTACTCCGAAACGGCGGAACCGATTTGAACGAAATTTTTTACGTTATGTTGCTTTGGTGCAGTAAAATCCAAAAAGGCGCTGACAATATGGCGGCCAAAAAAATTAATTTTGTCCGATTTTCTCCGAAATTGGTATTGGGGAATTTTCGGGGTCATACACAACGAATCTGAAATTATTATTAAAAAATTCAATATGGCGTCTGCAATATGGCAGATAAAAAAATTAATTTTGTTCGATTTTCTCCAAAATTTGTGTGAGTGTTCGGGGTCGCACATAACGAATCCAAAATATTTTAAAAAAATTCAATATGGCGGATCCCATATGGCGGCCAAACAAATTAATTTTGTACGATTTTTTCTAAAATTGGTACAGGGGAGTTTTCGGAGACGCACATAACTAATCTAAATTTTTTTTTTTAAAAATTCATTATATCGGATCCAATATGGTGGACGAAAAAATTAATTTTGTACGATTTGTTTTTGGGATCGCACATTACGAATCTGATATTACTTTAAAAAAAAATAAATATGGCGAATCTAAGATGGCGGATTAAAGATTCTACATCTCTTGATTTTGTCTAAAATCAGTATTGGGGGATTTTTGTTAGTGTTAATTACGAATTTAAAATATTTTTTTAAAAGCAATATGGTGAAATCAATATGGCGTCCTAAAAATTTTACATTTTTCGATTTTCTCCATAACTGATATAGGGGATTCTTGAGGGTGTAAATTATGAACTTAAAAGTATTTTTTCAGGATTCAATATGGCGAATCCAATACAGCGGACTAAAAATTTTACTTTTTTCGATTTTGTTCAAAGGTGGGACTGAATAGTTTTTGAGGATGTTAATAGCGAGTATAAAATTATTTTAAGAAAATCTAATATGTCAGATGCAATACGATGGTCTATACATTTTAGATATCTCGATTTCATCCAAAATTGTTACTAGGGTGCTTTGAAGGGTTTAGGTTTAGATTAGATTAAGACATTAAAATTATTTTTTTTGAAATTCAATATGGCAGATCTAATATGGTGGGTTGAAAATTTTACCCTATTCGCAGTTTTTCAAATTTGGTATTAGGGGGTTTTCAGAGTCGTGTATTACGAATTTGAAGTTAATTTTTTTCAATAGTTAGGTTGATAAGATACAATATGAAGCACTGAAAATTTTACATTTTCCGATTTTGTATAAAATTGATAAAGCGAAGTTTTTGGGGCGTATCCAAACTCAATATGCAGTATAACCTATATCGGGCTAAGAAATCTAAGTGTCAAGTTCTTTAAATATCGATATTAGAAGGTTTTATGGCCCATTTTACCAATCTTAAATTAATTTCAAATTTAAGATAGTGGATTTACTATGACAGACTAAATATTTGTTTGGCACAATTTCACTGGTATTTGGAAAACTCTAAGAATCAAAGAATATTTATTGATTCATTTTAGGGTGACTTATAACTTTGGATAAAATGGCTACTTTTTTGCCACCTTGCAGTTATTGCGAGGTACACTAATCTCGATTAGTACTTAGTTCAAATAATTTATGGACATCATGAATTCAAAACTAAAAATCGAAAGATAAAATATTTATAAAAAAAATTGAACCGACCTATAAAAGTGCGCTAAAAAGTGAAA
Source organism: Diaprepes abbreviatus (assembly GCA_034092305.1). Classification (NCBI taxonomy): domain Eukaryota; kingdom Metazoa; phylum Arthropoda; class Insecta; order Coleoptera; family Curculionidae; genus Diaprepes; species Diaprepes abbreviatus. The sequence continues at coordinate 3,766,399 of JASJET010000062.1, forward strand.
AATAACTATAAATTTTTGTATGAAATTGAAATTTTTGAAGTTTATAAAACAATCTTCTATGTTAAATTCACTTGAATGATTAAAATGTCTCAAAAACACAATGTATATAAAACTCTGAACGATGACTGTCAATAAAATAATTTTCTGACTGAAGTCAAAAGTAAATTTGTATTTATACAACGAAATGACTCGTTTGTTTCGGTTGTCTTATTTTTCGGGAAAACATTCATTTGTTTTTTTGTTTTCTTGTAGAAACTCAAACCAGTTGATCTGCAACTAGCAAACAACATAAAAGATACCAAATGAAATTTCGATGAAATGTAAGCAAGTTTCTTCAAGAAGCCAAGTAAACGAACGGATGTATTCCGGCATTAAAACTGAACCACATATTCCCATCCGTGAAACATGATGCTATAACATTTACTACCACAACTTTTTTTGAATAGAAAAGTGTATTTCATCACCATCAAATGACTTATAGATGTAATTAAAACCTATAATTAATTTATATGGTTAGATGAGCAATTTTTTCTACTTTTTATTTCTGTATTAAAAAGAAATTGGCTTTAAAATGACCTTGATAATCAAAATCAACTTGACTTGATATTTTTATATATCTGCTATATTATATGACACAAAAAATCTAACCTTATACTCGCCATCACATTTATACCCACGGAGATTTTGAGATACTTCCGGAGAAATTGGTCTACGAAGTGTTCTCAATATGTCCATTATCGGCTGACACTGATTTAAATCTATACAACTCGCATACATTCCTTCAGGTGTTTGACAGCTTTCATTTCCAGTATTCTCTTCTAAAAGGTAAAAAATCAGAAGAAATAGGGCTTTTTCGATAATTTTGTGGGTGTTTTTGTGCTGCCTAATAAAAAAGGCACCGTAATATATATATATATATATATATATATATATATATATATTCCAAATTAGGGTTATTGGGCAGTCCGTTTAAATTTGTAGGTCTTAGTAAGGAGAAAAACCCTTCTTTGATTCTGTCAAGCTTTCGAGAATTTATTTATCCCTTCTTAAAGACATCTCTACAATTATTAATTAAACAGAGTATTAACCTAACTTATAATTATTAAGTAACTCACCAATGTGGTTTGAATATTAAACAAGTACACGTTTGAAAAACAGGAGAAAAAACCCAACATTAGCACTTTTCAACTGTATTTAGAGGCATACTTTGATGGAAATGTAAAAATTCTTTGAAATTCTAGAAAGTTCGAACACAGCCAAACATTCTACCTGACTATTCCAACAATTTATAGTGACACCTGTCATGTGTCAACCGGGAAGTGTAGTGGGTGGTGTAAGTAGTGGGGGAAAATACGGATCTGTAAACAGTGGCGTAGTCAAGAAAGAGATTTAATGTCACTACGATGGGAAATGAATCTGCCTTTGAGGCATATATAAACTAATTGACAGTTCGAATAGGGAACCTTATAAACTATGCAGGACGTCTCATTTAGCTGTAACGGCATTTTGGTTTTAGAATAAATTTTAGAGAGAGTAAGTAATTGTTTTCTAGCTATTTTAATATATGTATTTTTAAAAATGTTCATCAATTTCCACACCGCATTTAGAAAATTTTACTAACAAATAAAATGTCAAGTCTTGTCAATATTATAAAATTCCTATGATAAGAACAACAGCATTACAAAAAACTTTGTTTTCTGATGGAGTGCGCTTATATAATGTTCTTTCTGAGGACAGTAAACGGGAGCCTGAACTGGTGCCCTATCCTCGAACTGGTGAACGTGAAGTGAACGGTGAAAAGGTGGCGAACGCGTATTCTTGAAATGTTCATCACTCATATCCTCGTTCGCCCGGTTAAAGGTAAGCGAACGGTGAAACATGCGCAAATGAAATGTCAGCCGCTAAATGACATATTTAACGCACGGAATTCAAAAAATAAAATAGAATTAAAAATTTTTATTTTATTTTTGGTTCTTCAAAATAACTCGCATTAAAAAAAATAATATGTTGACAAACTGTTTCTTTAAGACGTTTTATTTTCTGAATAAACAATTGAAACGTTAATTAAGTGGTACCCCGATATTTTCAATATTTTCAAATTTTTTAATAAAATATCCTTAGAAAGTGGAATATGTCTGGCAAATATTAAGCAAATTTGAGATTAAAGACATATAAATTTATTACGGAGATTCTGTTCATAACTCAACTGTATGAGTGTGCTATTTAAAAATGTTTTCCTAGAACCAGTTCTGCTTATGGATTTAACATAAATACTTGTGTCCATAACAGCCGAGTATCTTAGATTTAAACAGTTAAATCTAACATAATTCTTTTCACGACACAACTTATAATAAATTTGAGAAATCACAATTTGTAAGCTATCTGAAACTTTTATTTAAAAAAGTAACAAATTTTATATTTAAATTATGTTAACTACAGCACTTAACTTAATTAGACACTATACGACACTACAATTAAATAAATATTATGATTATAATTTATCGAGACATATAAATATGAACCCTACAGACTAACGAATGAGGTCTTTCAGCATAAAAACCTTATTTATGGTACATTTGATCTTCAAGTCTCTACAAATCATTATAAAATAATAAAAAAAACTATATATATTTAAAGTTGAATGTGAGATCCGCCAGTATCTTTAATGGACGTCTTCTGTCTGGCCTTTGGTTTCGGTCCCTGGTCATAAACAGTTTCACTATCATTGTTCAAATTTCAAGTTTTCTTTCAAATTTACTTGTCAGGACAGTACATCTTGCAGTTAGAGGCTGGACACTTTGCGATTTTATACAATAAATAACTGATTGGATAGTTTCCGTAGTGGCTTGGGATGATGACTTTTAGTCATAGTACGTAGAGTTGTAATTTCCACCGTTTCAAAGTTTATCAGTGCTGACTTTCTGCAATTACTGTCAGTATATTACTTTGTATATATGATTGCTGCTTTTCTTGATATCCCTTTTTCTTTTTATATGAGAATCTTCAAGTACTTGGCTCTTGGTATGCATTTTTGTTTAACAGTTCCAGAGTGTCAATTTAAGATAAATTTAATCCAGGCAAAGTACAAATATTGTAATGGTAATCAATAACTTCACAAAAATAACAACAGCACTATTTTTTTACTTTTGACGATTAATTTAAAGTACCAAAACTACTTTTTGCCTAAAATGGCAACAAAATATACTACGGACATTTTCGGTCTGACAGGTCAATTCAATCTGTCATCCATTTTATTTTTTAAATTCTCGGGTTTTAGCACGTTCATATCTGGCAACATTAGCTTTTCAAGAATACGGCTTTTACTGTCAAAAAGTTCACATCGCCATTCCCATCGCCATTCACATCACTTTTCACATCACACTTTCGAGGATAGGGGCCCTGCGAACATTTAATAAAAAACTTTTTAAACATTTATATGTATATTTTTAATTTTGTTTTTGTTTTCTTTGTGTGCTCTTTCGTGCCTCTGTGTGTGTGCCGAACTTAGTTTTTAAGGAATATTTTGCAAAAATTAGTTGTAAGGAATTGATTATGACTTCCATAAAGTTGTATATTTATTTGTAAAGAATTTAATTAGCCTAGCGCTAAATACAATTTATTATTATTAAATTAAAACTCTAGTGAACCGAGAATAAAAACCGTATATTATTTAATTAGGATTGCTACAAATTATACCCACTAGACTTGCTTGGTTACCTAAAAAACAATAAAAATACTTACGTGCAAAACTATACTTTAACAAAAATTTAGAATGAAGAGAGCACAATAACAATAAATAAGTTGGAAATCTTAAACTCATTGTTTATGATTATTAATAGGACCTGTTTGTTGAATATTTTTACAGAAACTGACTAACACAGTGAAAAAAACGCAATCCAGTTATGTTAATTAGTTCATTTATTTTAACGTCTCCCTCCTATTTATATCATTTTAGCTTTATCTTCTTCTATTTCTGTTTAACTAGTATGGTACAGGGTGGATTGTTTTTGTAAGGAATCCTTGAGTTACTTTTTTCTGTAGAGTCCAGTGGCATAGTCAGATTATTAATTTTTGTTTTAATTACGGAGATGTGATACCAAGCTTTAGTTTTTTAAATCAAACACAATTTTTTTACATCATTTTTTTGCATTTTGTATTGTCTTTAGGAATATATCGTATTGTCAATATAAATTGACAAGAAACTGCTAAAAACAATTTTTATTAAACATATAAACTTTTTAAAATAGAAGATTAACATTCCAAATTTGGTACCCAAGAATTTATTCTGACAAACAACCGGATTACCGAACCAGTCAGAGCCATTGTCGAATAAACAACCATAATCAGGGGGAGCACGGAGAAAATCATTTACGGAAGTCATGCTGCGTTAGTTCAATAATCAAACAAACTATGTAAATACCTGGGGCCTTATCCTCGAACTGGGGAACGTGAAGTGAACGGTGAAAATGTGGCGAACGCGTATTCTTGACGCGTTCATCATTCATATCCTTGTTCGCCCGGTGGAAGGCAAGCGAACGGTGAAACATGCGCAAATGAAATGTCAGCCGCTAAATGACATATTTAACGCACGGATCTCAAAAAATAAAATAATAAAAATTTTTATTTTATTTTTGGTTCTTCAAAATAACTCGTCATTAAAATAAATAATATGATGACGAACCGTTTCTTTACGACGCTTTATTTTTTGAATAAACGTTAATTAGATGGTACCCCGATATTTTTAATATTTTCAAATTTTTTAATAAAATATCCTTAGAAAGTTCAATATTTCTCGCAAATATTCAGTAAATTTGAGACTACAGACATATAAAATTATTACAGGAGATTCTCTTCATAACTTAATTGTATGAGCGAGCTATTTAAAAATGTTTTTCTAGGGCCAGTTCTGCTTATGGATTTAACATAAATACTTGTGTTCATAACAGTCGAGTATCTTAGTTTTAAACAGTTAAATCTAACATAATTCTTTTCACGACGTAACTTATAATAAATTTGAGAAATCACAGTTTGTAAGCTATCTGAAACTTTTATTTAAATAAGTAACAAATTTTATATTTAAATTATGTTAACTATAGCACTTCTTATTTAGACTGTCTTAAACACTATACGACACTACAATTAAATAAATATTATGATTATAATTTATCGGGACATATAAATATGAACCATACAGACCAACAAATGAGGTCCTTCACTATAAAAAGCTTATTTATGGTACATTTGATCTTCAAGCCTTTACAAATCTTTATAAAATAAAAAAAAATATATTAAAAGTTGAATGTGAGATCCGCCAGTATCTTTAATGGACGTCTTCTGTCTGGCCTTTGGTTTTGGTCCCTGGACATAAACAATTTCTCTATCATTGTTCAAGTTTCAGGTTTTTTTTCAAATTTGGTTGTTAGGACAGAACATCTTGCAGTAAGAGGCTGAATATTTTGTGAATTCATGCAATAAATAACTGATTGGGTAGTTCCTGTAGTGGATTGGGATGATGACTTTTAGTCATACTATGTAGAATTGTAATTTCCACCGTTTCAAGGTTTATCGGTGCTGGCTTACTGCAATTACTGTCAGTATTTTACTTTGTATATATGATTGCTGTTTTTCTTGATATCCCTTTTTCTTTGATAAATTAGAATCTTAAAGTACTTGGCTCTTTGTATGCATTTTTGTTTAACAGTTCTAGAGTGTCAATTTAAGATAAATTCAATCCTGGCAAAGTACAAATATTGTAATGGCAATCAATAACTACACAAAAATAACAACAATAGCACGTAACGTATCAAAACTACTTTTTGCCTAAAATGGTAACCTACGGACATTTTCGTTCTGACAGCTCAAGTCAATCTGTCATCCATTTTATTTTTTGGAATTCTAGGGTTTTAGCACGTTCATATCTGGCAACACTGCCTTATCCAGAATACGGCTTTTACTGTTAGAAAGTTTACATCGCCATTCCCATCACCATTCACATCACCTTTCACATCACACTTTCGAGGATTGGTAATCATCATTGGGCATCAATTAATTCATATGATATCAAGGCAAACTTGGCAGGGTTCCCGCAAGATGATAGAGTTTGATTATGGAATCCAGAGAGGAAGAAAGGCTAATTACCTAAGTTGATGCCAGCATGGGAAGGATCATATACTATTCTGAAGAGAATCAATGACGTTGTTTATAGAATCCAAAATGAAAATAGTGGATTTCCACAGGGTGAAGCTATACCACGGAAGTATTGAAGCTGATCGGGATGATCAGAATTAAAAGAATGGCAGTGTAACAAAGGAATTCAAGGGCGTCCTTATGGAGATATTATGTAGTAACGAAAGAAATATTATATCGATGAGTTATCATAATTTGTAATGTTGCTAGTAAAATTCTGGACATGTATTCTCATTTATTCGAATAGATTCTCTAGGTGTATAAATAAGGCTACCGTATTAAGTTTTAGTTTGTATTTGAATGAGAAAGTGTTAAGTATTTATTAAAGGGTTGTTATTTAGTAGTGAAAAATGTGTGTTATTCGAATCCAGTGACAAAATAACCAGGTAAAATCGTAACACATTTTAATTTTTGTTAATATTCACCTTAATACATTTATCGAAAAAAACAACAGTAAAATATTTTTGACAATGTGTTGTTTTTCAAATTATCATGTGATTTAAGAGTTAAATTCGATCTAGTTGCTATGAAATTTAAATCTTTCAGTCGGCCAGATTTGTTTTGCTTATGATATTGTCATGATTTATATTACATATGTCAACAAATAAAGGCTTATATAAGGATATTAAGGAAAAGAACCTTGCCATAAATCCTTGAAATATGTAAGAGAAATAGTTGTACCCCAAAAATAAATAAAATTCTCTATTTGTGCCGGTTCAGTAATAAAACAAAATAATTTTGTTTGTATTTTTAAGTTTTAAAACTTTTTTGACTTATTGTTGCTCTTGGCAGTTTATGCTTCAGCTGTCAGTTTAGGACCGTTTTAAAATTAAACTGTGTTAGTGAATCCGGCTGTTAGCATTTTAGAAAAAGCAAATCCAACAAGAAGAAGATATTAATGTCGTCCTTTAAGGGCCCTTGGGTGCTGACTACACAAACAAGCGTTGTATTTTTGTATCCCGGATTTGTTGGGTGTTCTCGACCACTGAGCTCTACTGTGGACCCCTACTCTTGTCGGCTCTTAAAGCCAAAAAATGGCAAATCATAGGCGAAAAAATGCGTTTCTGCACATTGGGCGCCAGTCATATTTTTGGATCGTGGACAGATAAGGGCATGCGCATAAGCGACTTCTTATTATCGATCCGTTGTTTCGTAGCGCCATCCGTAAACAGCACAGTATCGGCTCAACATCATTTATGTGTTTATTTTTGCCTTGTGAGTTGCTTGCGATTTAGACGGATTTATATAGATGCCTAAAACACCTAATTTCTTTGACATTTTTGTCAAACAAATGAGTTTAAAAATTATAAAGATGACAATAGATTTTTATTCCTTAATAATCATTAATTTGAACAAGTTTTAATGAAAAATCCAAGATCAAAAATAATTAACAGTATTATATTTGTGTATGCAAAAATCAGGTTTTTTAGTTTTGCAAAGAAATAAATCGAGGATATGAAAAGAGAATTTATAAGAAAAAAGTTTTCCAAATTAGTTTTGTTTGCAGGATAATAATATTTTTAATAAAAATGTGTACTTAACTTATTTGTATTATTTTCCTTTTGCTCCATAGAGTAGATAGTGTGGTTTTACAACGTTTTTGAATTTACAGTCTCTCTGTGAATTACATTTTTCTGTAAATTTTACTTAAAAATAAATATTTTTAACAGAATCTTAGTTACATATTGGCTGTGTTTTCGTATCACATTAAATTTTTAAAACATGTAGTATGATATATTTTTAGCACTTTCCAAACGTTTATCAAAACATAAACTGAAGTTTGAAGCAGTAATTTCTTTAAAAAAAAATTCCAAAAATTCGTATAAAACCATTGAATAGTTTTTTCTATCGTATAAAAAAATTCATCAATACGTCAAGAAAATGGTAAAAGTAATTTTTCATAATCTATTGCATTACTTACACAAATAAAAACTAACGAGTCATTTCAAAATAAATTTATTTGGTAGTGCAAGTAAGTATAATTATGAATAAAAAAAGTAATCTCAGAATGAAGTTTGTATATTTTAAAACATACATATACCTATAACTTACAATGATTATAATGCATCATTATTTTGTTATATACAAAAAATATTTCAGTAGAAGATTCTAGCCAGAATCGAATATTGGCTCTATAATTTTTAATCTCTGTTTGAATTATTTTTTAAACTTGCGAACGAATTTTTTCCAGTTGCAAATTTTTTTTTCTATCCGGCTTTCTGCAGCCATTCTATGATTTATTATTTTCTACGTCTGAAGATTCAGGACATGGCGTTAAGAGGCACTGTTCACTACTAATACTGGTTTTGGAAGTAAATTAAGATTAAGTTATGTCCGTACTCATTTTGTGAAATTATCATGATTCATGTTGTCATTGTAATCCTAATTTTTATCTTCTCCAATTAAAAATTCATTAAGATGTTAACAGAAGCCTCAGAAGCAATAAGGTAGATAAATTTGAATTTCTTTGTTGGTACGTTTGTTAGTTCACCCCCAACAATGAGCTTGTTTACTTATTTTATTTCAAACAACAGTTTTATCATTTTGTTAAAAAAATTAATGCGGTAAGAAAATATATGCTCCGTTCACCATTACAGCAGAAAAATATTAATATATAAAATTATTTTTAAATACTGCATATCCTTTGAAAAACCCATTTCGTATCAATATTTTCTTAAAAAATGTAAGAAAAAGAAATGAGGAAAAAAAGTCATATATTTTTTCATAATTAGAGAATAATTGAAAAGTAGTTTGGACAAACAGTAAGACACATTTTCTTCACAATTTTACTTTCACAGTATAAGAAACGACTGAACTAACTCCCATTAGTACAGACATTGACCGCATTATTCATTTCTGCTTTAGATATTATTTGTGCTCATATGATGTGATTCCCAGAACAAGAAAGTTAAATGAGACCTATTCCTTTACTAAAGTTTGCAACTCTAATAACTTGCTTCATTCAGACACCATTTATGAATAACTAAATTAACTAAATAGATTGTCGAAGTCCGGTCCTGTCGATGGTCAGCTGATCATTTTGTAGTGCGCATGTCAACCGTTGTTTTACGATATTTACGTTTTATTATCGTAAATTAGCCATTTTTGAGATCAAACTTTGCGGATTTATATTTATCTAGGTTTTCGACCATATAAAGAGGAGGCAGAAGGCTTCTTTTTCTTTTAAATTTCATTTCCCTGTTTTATTGTAAGGAATGAAAAATGGAGGTTATTATGTCAAGTTAAAAAACAGTTTTCGATAAAAACGTATTTGATTTAAAAACTTTCCATCCGATAATTTCTCTCCGATTGATATTTTGCGTTGGAAATAGTCAGTTTTTCCTAGAGGTGTTTTATATGTCGAGCCAATTTTATATCACTCTCTCTTCAGGTTTACTGCAGACTGAAGTAAGTTTGATTTTTAGATGTGCCCTCTGGTAGCAGTTTAAGAAACAAATTTAGTTGTGAATGAGATCGTTTATTTCTTTATTCTCCGTGCGGAATATCAACTTGATCTATCGAGAACCAAATTAAATTTGAAATAAAAACAAAATAAAAATTTTAATCTTGACCCAAGTTCCCTCACAATTAGATAAAATACTCACTGCTACATTTTATAAATACCAAGGTGAGAGAACACATCTTAGACATTTCATTAATTTTAACAGCAGCTTTTTACATATATTAAATAAATCAGTATCAAAATTTCGAATAAATTCATTGCACTGATAGCCCATCAGAGTTTGGTCGTGAAAAAAATGTGATCTGAGATTTTATTATTGCAAAGTGTTCATTTTGGTATCCTTTAAAACATACATCAATGGTAAGATTGGTAACTTTTTGCTAACAAAATGGCTGCCCAAAAATGGTCACTTTCTCGGTTTTGCAGTATATCTCGATAACTGAAGGTTGTATGAAAAAATGTTTGATACAAAAGTTGTAGATAATCGGAAAATCTATCAATTTGTCTAATTAAAACAATAGATTGCGCCACTAATTATCGAGACATATTTTTTTTCGCGAAAATTATAATTTTTTTATATTTTAAAGAAAATTATATTTTTTACGAACTATCGCCTTGAAATTAAGAAAAATATAGATATTGTGCACACAAAAAATTGTGCTAAACCAGTGATCTGTGAATCATTTCTGAGAAAATGAACTTCAAAGTTGAAAGTTTGAGCTGGATTATTGGCAAATTTTCGGTTCTAAAAAATTGCATTAATTTTTTTCCCAGTGAACTTAAAATTTTTGAATATACTCATAAATTTAAATGCATCATTTTCAATTTCTGGAAAAGAAAAATATTCTCCAACGATAAAAAACTCTTTTTTTTTTAAATCGCGCGGCAAAAAATAATTGGAGCAAGTCTCGATATTTTATATAACGTCACAGTGAACTGCAGAAAAATATAAATTGTTATTTAATACCTTCCAAAGAATCTTGCAAACATTTTTTTGTTTTCAAAAGTTATAAATATACAATTCTTTACAAAGGTTAAAAAAAGTAAGCACTATGATGGTCAATATGAGAATTGTTCGGAAAATATTAATTACTTTCGAGGATATTGATCTAGAGACTGAGGATAAAGATGATGATGAAAAAAATGATGAGTTATGAGAATGACATGAACAATGAGGACGCAAAATAAAGTTAATCATGAATTTGATAATTTAATAAGCAGTGAGAATGAGGACTGGCGACGATAATACAAAAACTGTCAAAAAAGTAAAGTTGAATAATGATTGATTTATGTATTACTATATTTTGTATTACACATGTATTTATTTTTGTAAAAGCTTTGTTGGTAGTAAAATAATTAATAAATATTAAAATACAATATGAGAGATTTAGAATCTTTAATTCGCCGCCATCTTGGATCTGCCATATTTAGTTTTTTAAAAATAATTTCAGATGCATAATATTTGATTCGTCATATCGATTTTTTTAAAAATAATTTTAGATTCGTTATGTGCGACCTCGAAAACTCCCCCATACCAATTTTAAAGAAAATCGGACAATATTAAATTTTTTATCCGCCATTTTGGATCCGCCATATTGAATTTTATAAAAATAATTTCAGATTCGTTCTGTACAACCTCATACATTCCCCTATACCAATTTTGGGGAAAATCGGACAAAATTATTTTTTTTGGCCGCCATATTGTTAGCGCCATTTTGGATTTTACTTCAGCAATTTCGTCCAAAAAAATATGGGACCATCACAGAAACTCCCTGAATATAACGTAAAAAATTTCATTGAAATCGGTGTCGCCGTTCCGGAGTAATCGGTGTACATACATAAAAAAAAAATACATACTCGACGAATTGAGAACCTCCTATTCGTTTAGAAGTTGGTTAAAAATAGAAGTAGGACAGTTAAGGTGGTTCGATCATGTGTGTGTCCTATGAATAACGAGAGATTGGCGAAAAATAATATGAGACGCGATTGAGAGGAAGACCAAGAAGAAAATGGAACGACGATGTTATGGAAGCAGTGGGATAGAGAGGAAGGATTCAGATACCAAATTCAGGATAGAAGCAATGGAAGGAAGGGTGCTGAAGTAACTTAAAATGCAAAATACCTAAAGACAAAAAAACACACGTAGTATATGAGATCCCATGTAAAAATTGTGACGGAGTTTACATCGGCCAAACCAGTCAACATCTTAAAAACAGGATTAATGGACACAAATACGACAAACATAATAAGACCGCATTGACAAACCACAGTACAGAAAAACAACACACTTTTGATTTTGAAAATGTAAAAATTCTCAAAACAGAAAACAATAAAAAAAAGCGTGAATTTTATGAAATGATCGCAATTCAAAAAAATAAGAAATCTATAAATACAAAAGCAGATACAAAACACCTAAGTAAAATATATTACAATATCCTAAAATAACCCCCCAAATAAATTAAATATACACAAAATGATCTCAAAAATAAATCACTCCAAAAATAAGAAAAAAAATAATAGTCAGGCAAGGACCCTTAAGGCGAAAAAAAATCCAAACCCTTGACCACCGCAACCCATAAAATAAAATTCAGTTTAAATAAAGATGCGACACAAAAAGCAAGGTTTTTGTAGTATCTTGTCAAAAAGTGAACCATGTGTTAACAATATGTAGTCTAAGTTGTGATCCTCGGCAAAAACTTATATAAGGTCTGTTTTAAATTTTTCTTATAATTTTATGTTGTAATATAGCAAAAAATTTTTTTCTATTATAGTTATAAAAATTCATTCTGAAGAAGGTCAAGTGTGACCGAAACGTCAATAGATATGCATAACAAATAAAACATATGCAGTTTTATTAATAAAACGGATTTTACACCCAAGAAAATCAAAAACTTTAAAAAATATACAAATAGAAAAATCCAAGAAAAAAAAATAAGAAAAAACATATATATATATATATATATATATATATATATATATATATATATAGTAAATGCAAACTTCTCTCCATCATATCCTTTCTGTGTTAGAGGTTGCACAGTTAAAATAAATTGTTATAAAACGCAATTTACCCTATTCCACCACCATTGAGATGATGGCCTACCTGTACCACCATATCGAGAAGAAAGTCAAAACTTACCCTCCCCGCCACAGTGATACGGCAGAGGTACATGTTTCGTCTCTACTAGACTCATCAGGGTACCGACATGCACCTGGCTGTGCAAAGGACAGATCGGAAGGAAGCATGCACATACTGAACGCGGCTTCTCCGACCTCCCGCCGGATGGCGTATATATGTTAATGCGGATTTCACGGATTCCTCCGTGTGAGATGCAATAGCAGTGGATATATCCACATTATGCCGTTGTAGTGTTGAAATCACATTCAGCAAACATACAACTATATGCAGCTCCGCGTATGAATGAAGTAAAATGCGAACAGTGTCCTTTGCACAGCCAGGTGCATGTCGGTACCCTGATGAGTCTAGTAGAGGCGAAACATGTACCTCTGCCGTATCACTGTGGCGGGGAGGGTAAGTTTTGACTTTCTTCTCGGTATGGTGGTACAGGTAGGCCATCATCTCGATGGTGGTGGAATAGGGTAAATTGCGTTTTATAACAATTTATTTTAACTGTGCAACCTCTAACACAGAAAGGATATGATGGAGAGAAGTTTGCATTTACTGTTCGCATTTTACTTCATTCATACGCGGAGCTGCATATAGTTGTATGTTTGCTGAATGTGATTTCAGCACTACAACGGCATAATGTGGATGTATCCACTGCTATTGCATCTCACACGGAGGAATCCGTGAAATCCGCATTAACATTTATATATATATATATATATATATATATATATATATATATATATATATATATATATATATATATATATTTAATTTTGGGCAAAATTTGATTATTAACATCTGGGAAACTGTGGCCTGTTTCTGTGAAATGGTTAGCAAAATTTGAATTGTCTTTTTAATAAAAATGCAGTTTTGTGCTCTTTAAATGTTGTACTGAAATTTCTCCCCGTTTGTCCGACGTAACAACTATTGCAATCCGAACAATTTAGTTTATAAACTCTGTGTCTATTAAAGGCATAATTAATGTTTTGTGTATCATAGACTTGGATGCTGCAAGTTTATGAAATACAGGGCATATTGTATGTTATGTCACTAAAAGTAGATTTTCTGTAAATGTCAAAGGAAAAACTATTGTTTTATGTTGTAAGGGTGATATTTAAGAAACTTATCTACCTCTTTGTCTATTGTGAATTTTATTTTGATGTGTATACTGTTGAGATGTTTAACTGTATCTTCTAATTCGGTTTCATTACCTGTAAAATAAGCAAGGATGTCGTCAACATATCTATAACAGAAAAAGATGTTTTTTGACTAGTTTCTTTTAAAAAAGTTTTCTTCAAAATTAATCATAAATCTTTCTGCCAGCGGGGGTTTAGAGAAGAGCCCATCGCCCAGAAATGCAAAGATCAAAGAGCGATAAAATTTTATTTTTAGAACTGGATAGAGTAGTTTCAATTACTTGTAAGCAATCTTTATTTGGAATATTTGAGAAAATATTCGTTACATCAAGTGATATTAAGGTACCAGTAACGAACGAAAGCTTTTACTGCTTTGATCAAGTTGAAAATCATGGTTCTTGGGTTTAGTCCGTCTCAAATTAGAAGTAATATTCGACGTTTCGCCTACAGTTGCAAGAGGCATCTTCAGGGATCTTTACACAATGATTATCGAGGAGCAACAGCCCAGTATTTATACTCGATTGCTGCTCAGCGAACCGTGATCCAGCGATACAGTCGATTTCCACGTGTGATGTAGACTGTGACCTGCATCTCTATTGATATTATTTGGATATTTACAAATTTCGATTGAATTGTTAATTTTACGTTTAAAGAAATCAGCTACTGATGCCAGCACCTTAGTGTCTTTTACATTAAAAGTGTGACCTGAGCAATGCTGGTGTCCAGCTACTGCAGATTGTACAATTTGTTGCTTTTTTATACATCTTTCATGTTCCGTAAGTCTAGTGGATATAGACCGTCATATTTCACCTACATACACTTTACCACAAGAGCAAGGTATCTTGTAAACGCCTTTTGTTTGAAATGGAATTGCGTCCTTTGGAGACTTTAAACATTGTCCAACTTTCTTACACATGTTGAAAATGGTCCGAATGTTTGATTTTCGGTATGCAAGGTAAGACAACACTGTGTATGCAAGGTAAGACAACATAGGAGGTACATTTACGACATTTTGTTGAGGACTTGGGTTTTGATATTTATTAATAGAACGTCTTATATCTTCCGCGCAATATCCGTTGCCTCTCAGAGCATTAGTCAGTTTTTCTGTTCCTGATTTCAGCGATTGTTCATCACATGTTTTAACAGTGTTAATGTACTAGTATGTTGAATGTTTTGTTTTAATTTTAATTTGTGACAAGGTTTTTTAAAGGTTTTTAATTGTGTACAATTTGTTCTGTGTGGAGGCTACGGCTGGCGACTGCTCTCAAACTGGCAGGGTTAAGGTGTGCCCTTTGACGAGGTCTGAGCCCTGAGGATGGTCTGTTAGACCGAAAGCGCTTGGCCGATTTTAATTAAATTATACACTGAAATACAAAACCCGTCTATTTCTTGATTTCTTCGGTGTACAACCTGTTAATAACTTATACATGTTGGAAGTACTCGATGTACCAAAAAGTTTATGAAGGATTTTTTTTTGAAAAGGATGACGGTGTGACGTTGCATTGAGATATGGATTTGTAAGGGTTGATTTTCTGTACACAGAATGTCCTAATTGTCCACTCTCTTTCCTTTGTACTAGTACATCAAGGAAGGGAAGGGCGCCATTTAATTCAGTTTCCATAGTGATTTTATGCTAGGACGTTGTTGATTTAGATGATCCAGGAAATTATGGAGGTTATCTGCGCCATGCGGCCAAACTACGAACGTATCATCTACATATCTGCATCAAACTTTAGGTTTTAGAGGAGCAGAAAACAAGGCGGCTTTTTTCGAAAGCTCCCATGAAGATGTTAGCTACCAGTGGTGATAGCGAAGATCCGATGGTCGCTCCCGAAGTCTGCTCGTAGAAAGTTCCTTGAAAAGTAAAATAAGTGGAAATCAGACATGCTTTAATTAATTCTAGCACGGTGGAATCCATGTTGTTGTTTCGTAATATGTCTGATATTATGGAAACTGAATCATCTATAGGAACATTTGTGTACAGGGATTCTATATCAAAACTGACCAATATGTCTCCGAGCTCTCATTGGATGGTTTTTAATCTTTGGGTAAAGAGTCCAGAGTTTTAACAAAGGATTCGGTCTTTCCTGTAAAGAGGTGTAAAAGTTTGGCCAGATATTTACCTATTTTGTAGATTGGTGAGTTTATTGCGATTGGATGTAGAGGTACATTTTCTTTGTGTATTTTAGATAGTCCGTAGAATATTAATGGTATATTAAAAAACTAATCTGATTTTCAATATTTCTAATCAATGATATATTATTGACTAATGTAAATAAATTTTAGCAATTCTAAATGCACTAAGCGAGTTAAATATATCGTTAATCGATTAGTTACTTATTATGCATAAAATATATGATAATGCAACAATTGGTTTATTGTTAAGCTTAAAAATATTGTAAATATATATTTCATTGTTCATGTTTCATCGAGATACCAAAAATCAAAAAAGAAGTTCTACTACCAATATTCGTCGAGATACTTCAAATTATTTCGGCGACCAAGTGTCCCCCACCACCGCACTCATACTCTGGCCCTCTCTCCATATGCGTTTCATTGCAAAGAGGATGTTATTGTGAATAATCTTTGTCACTGGCTCGTTAGCGGAGCTGTATCGAACCGAGAGCAACATTCGCAAAAAACAACTACTATATAAAATATAAATTCCGATACATGTCGGCAACCCTTCCTACATCGATGTCAGACTGAAAAATATCCTTAATATCAACGACATCTATATATTCACCGGAGCAGTGCGAAATTATTTAAATCGAAATTTCAGTAAGAAATAAATAAATCTGCCGTGTTTAAACAGCTGCCTATAGGTAATACCATTCTGGTCATCTCTCCATATGCGTTAAGACTACGTCTTGGTTTCATCAGTGGAACTGTATATTTTATATAACAGTTGTTTCTTGCGAATGTTACTCTCGGTTTGATACAGATCCACTGACGAGACCATGAGGTAGTCTAAACGAGTATGTAGAGAAGATCACAGTTGTTTTTGCAGGACTTTGACTATTTTCACTGCGTGATTCCTAATGGAATCGTTCGATAACGTCTAATTTACTGGCTGCCGAGTTATGACGTCACGGATCAGCGCTATGTTTTTATATCTGTGAGTTGTTGGGTGTCCTCCACTCTATAGAGAAGAACAGCAGGCATCTCTTTCTTTTTAATTTCATTTTCCTATTTTAATATAAGCAATTATATTGTTAAATTGTTTCTACTGTCATCTAAGATTTTTTTTTATTGTCTTTAAGATGCTGTCTTTGTATTCGAATACGGTACAAACAACTCTAGAATTAAAATTGCATCTTATTGGGGTCGAACGAGGTAAGCATTTGTTAATAATTTAATCTAGTATTGCAGTTCTTTGAGGACTATTTGAAGAAAAAGTCCTTTGTAAATTGGAAAAAAATACGCGAACATTTTTATTGGCGAATGCAGCATTTAACATTACCAAATTTAACTGATGTGCATAACAATGCGCGTAAGCAGCACGTTCATAGATTTTTTTTTATAATTGTTTGCATCCCATTCGACGAGCCGCTTATGATTGATGCACCACAGTATGTTTGCGAAATGAGTTAGGACATAAAATTTCGATAAAAACGATGATCATTTCGCGTTGAAAACAGTGTACCCAGCGGTTTGTTATATGCCTATATATCAATTTTATATCTCTCTCTTCAGACTAACTGCAGACTGAATCCTGTGGAATGAGCTAGGGAATTAAAGCAAATATAGTCAAAAAATATATAATATAGTTAAAATACAAAATTTACTGTCCTGTTACATTATAGATGTACAAATAATATCAAGTTTACTCAGCTTTTGAACCGATCAGCTTCGTACCAATAATACTGTACAGTTTGAACGGTGTAGATAAGGTCGTTTGCTAGGGCTTCATATTATCTAAAATCCAATTCATGTAAGGTCTCACTGCGGTGCTCACACCTGGAACTGATAATCCACAATAGTTGGGACCAAATGAAATAATCGCCTGTAACATGAAAAAATAAATACAGAAATAACTTTATAGCAGTGTAAGGACGAAATGGAAAAAATTTTTCTGCTGATTAACGAAACTAATAAATTTTCCCGCAAAGATTAAAACTTTACTGCTAAAAATCAGCTTTCAATAACTTTTTGAGGAAAAAAAAAATGTAAAATAACTCGTTAATTATTGCAAAGGCTAATAAACTCTACTACTCCTAAGTTTTTCCGCCCTATCAGCCTGATCAGTTTCTTATTAAAGACACTGGAAAGGTTGGTGGATCGACACATTAAGGAAGGAATAATGGTGCAATGTTCCTTACATCTTTTACAATTTGCCTATCAGGCAAGAAAATCTACAGATGCTGCGCTACACTGACTCGTCACAAGAGTCGAAAGCACGCAGTTGGGTGGACTATCTGCCTTAGGTACCTTCATGGATATCGAGGGGGTATTCGACAACACGTCTCACGACTCAATATGCAATGGTCTACAACGACGAGGCTCTGAACCGACAGTAGTCGCATGGATCAGAGCAATGTTAACTAAGAGAACAATATATGCTGAGCTTAACAATGTAACTGTTAAAGCACTGTGAAGTAGGGGCTGTTCACAGGGAGGAGTGCTATCGTCTTGGCTGTGGAGCCTTGTGGTGGACGGCTTGTTGAAAGAACTGAATGATACCGGTTTGTATACACAGGCTTATGCTGATGACCTAGTCATTTTGTGCCCTGGTCGCCATGTCTGGGACCTGGAGGAGCCAATGATGCGGTACCTCCGGATCACGGAACGATGGTGCCGCAGGGAGGGGCTCGGAATAAATCCGGACAAGGGCGAAATGGTACTTTTTACAAAAAAGGGGAAAATCGGGAGACTTTCCACAATTACATTGATGTGAAGGACTCTTCAACTTAAGAGGACAGTCAAATATCTGGGAGTAATTTTGGATTCACGACTGAGCTGGAATGATCATATTGAGGCTCCAACCAAGAAAACTATATGTGCTTTCTCGGCTTGTAAACGAGCCTTTGGGTGTACATGGGGACTGACACCTAAAGTGCTATTTTGGATATACACTATGGTGATCAGCCCCATGATAACGTACTGCGCTATTGTATGGTGGCGTAGTAAAACAAATCACAAACACATTCTTCAACGTTCGGAGAATGGCTTGTATGGGAAAATTGAGTGCGATGAGAGCTGCTCCCACCAGGGCTCTGAAAGTCCTGGTGAACCTGCCTCCTCTTCACTTTTACATAGCATAGCAAAATTGGGTTCTGCGACTGAACCGTACGGACCCCAACCAATATTACTTGTCCCAATTACTATTGGCAAAAGGGAATTAAAATCGTTGCTGGAGAGCAAATTTATTGAATCGTGGAGGGGAGCTCCTGGAATGAGGTGTGCTAAGGAACATATAACTGTAAATTATTTATATATATATATATATATATATATATATATATATATATATATATATATATATATATATATATATATATATATATATATAAATAATCAATTAATCTTAATTGTAATTAGTTCATTTATGATTTCTATTTTTTTATGGCAGTATAATTTTTTATGTATTTGTTACTCTGTTTCAGTGAACCTGATTCAATATGGGGCCCTAGATTTTTGTGTCAGATCTGGATGCCCCCAATCGTGCCCCTTTTATTATTTTACATGTTTATATGCTTATACATTTATGTGTGAGGATGTTGCATGTGGAATCTTGAAATGGGGTCAATAAAAGACTAGGAGCCATGAGTCGTGCGCTGTGTAAAATCTTACCTTTTGGGGCACCCATTTATATTTTATTTCTTTATTTATATTGTCTACTTACCCATTGTTTCTAAGAATATTATTTTTTTAGTTCCGATTCTATTAAAATAGTCAATTTATTTTTAATTTTCAATTAGACTACTCTAATATTGTTATACCTAATTGGAGTATTATAATAAAAAAATAACTTTATAAACAAATTGCATATTTTTTTTCTTTTACCGAAATAGTTACCAATAATTTAGAATATAAACGATTTACTTTATAAAATAAATAAATAAAGCTTTTATTGTCATAGGTTTCATAGGTAAAACATTACAGTATCATAGTTTCAGTTATAAAAGTAAACATACATACACACAAGCACGAACACTTGTACCTTCAAGCATCACCCTACTAATTCCAATATTAAAAAGAGTGTATCTAAAATTTTTAGTACAATAGTTTTGACAATTTCGAAATTATTAGCTAAAAACAACATATTGAAAAGGCAATGCTTATTAAAGAATGTACTAATACATAAGGTAAATTATTTTTGAAAGTAGTACATCTCTCAGAGTAGTAATATTATAAAAGAGGAAAAGAACCTCACTCTACTCCACTAGTTTGTTAAAAAGCTCTAATTCAGTTCTGACAAAGTACTGTAAATGTTTCGAAAGTACAACTTTTTAATCATCGGCAGTAAAATATCAAATTACAGACCGATAAAGTAAAGTCTTAGAGTAGAAAAAACACTAAAGTGATAAATGAAAAAGAAACGCATGTAAATCAAATTAGTGGTTTTTGAACCTTACAAAATGTAGGGATATATTAATTAAATATTTTATAACCTGTTCATTAAAAATATTAATTACCCGTTGTTTCTTTTTCTTATATATACGCAGGTGAAACCGCAGTTAAGTGCTAGTAAAAAACAGGCTAGAATCTGGCAGACAATGAATTAGAAAAAAATTATTATTTCCATTATAAATACTTAAACTCCTCATTAAATAACCCTATTATACAAATGGGATACAAAATTATCGATATGTCTATACAGAAGGTGGAACTTCGATTTTAAAATTTTTGTGTATAACATTTTTCTTTCTTAAGGATATTTACTTTGTGAAACTTGTTTATAAATCATTCGACAAATTTCTTGTTAAATAACCGAAAAAAAAATAGTAGAATGAGCTACTCCGATCCTGTTACAGTTGCCAAAAAAATTGTCACCAGTTTGATGCATTTGTCAAATTTTGACGTAAAGATATACATAGTTTTGAGTATACTTACTTGCAGAACATATACGATATTTTCATTTATAAATTCAGGAAACATCAGGGGCCCTCCGCCGTCTCCAATACATTGGGCTTTTCCATCAGTATTTCCTCCAGCACATACATGCGTATCAGAAATTGTAATATTGAACTGACTGTAGATAGCTGAACAATTTTTTTTATCTACTATCGGAAGTAATACTTTTTGAAGAATATCATCATTCTCTCCTGAAAAATTATATTTACTATTTGCTAATTCAATCAGTGTTCACCTTAATGAAAATCTGATGTCATTTCAGTTCTAACAGAACTTTAGTTGGTAAGTGTACTTCAAGATTAACTTGTGCACTTACTTTTTGCGGAAACTGTTATCCCCCATCTAGTCCCAACCACTTTTTGTTTAGTCCAATCTTTAGAGTCTTTTTGAACAGGTAGACAAATAGGCTGAACATTGTCTGAAAAGGTAATTTATAAAATACTAATAATATATCGAAATATATTTGCGTCTCCAATATAGAAATACTCAATGACTTCGTTTAAATCGACATTTTTCGAGCTAACTTCAAACCGAAGCCGCCTCATATCTTACTTGAAATCTAGGCGTTTATTTCACAAACTTAAATATGACTTGACCTTGGCTTCAAGTCAGTTTCGCAAAAAGTTGACGTCTTGTCTGTACCTAACCTCAAAATAACACCTTATTTTGATATTTTTCTTATTTAAAAACCAACTGTTGACTACTGTGAAGGGTAAAATGTTTTATTCTGCATTTAGCCTTTAACTTAGGTGTTCTTAAACATTAAAACTAATTCGAAATAATATACTAACGCCCGTTTTACGCATGACGTGATCGTTCAGAAGTCAACAGCTGATTTTAAGCTCGCTTGAGATGTTTATTTCGCACTCGAAGCGCGGTTGGGCCAAGTCAACCCTAAATCGTTTCAGGCTTGACTTAACAAATCCAAGCCGGCTTCAAGTATAATCTCGCCCGTTTAATTCGTTATTTCTAAGCCGCTTGTAGAAGTAGAGGTGGGTCGGACTTAACAAACCCGTTCTTTTTACCCGGATCAGTTTACAGTCCGAAAGATCCGGATCACTAAAATTTAAAACATCGTACTCGGACAGTACGATAGTTCGCCCTCCGACTGGTCATACGTTACATCGGACTTATAATGAGCCGAGATCCGTTGAACCGTTTTAATCGGACGGTGTTCGTTGTGTCTTCTGCAGATATCTTTGTATCTTTCGAACATTCGGTTCGGTATAGTACGATGGGTCACTGATGTTTCGGGTCCGCTGGCGAACCTCATTTCGTTCAGTTAATAATTGCTTATAAATAAATACATTAAAGGCAATGGCCGTGGAGTACAAGGATTTAGGATTGCTCTAGTTTAGATTATGTTTCTTTAGGACGTTTGTAGAATATATACTTACGAATCTAGTATTTCGGTAGTTAAAATATGAATTAGGAACGTGATTGAAATTTTTTTAGTCCTATATGCCTTGTTCTCTCTTGTTTTAAATTTAATTGGGTATGATTTAACTGCAATTTTGGGGAAAGTGGATATAATTTAAAATGTAATAATAATAATAAATGTTTTGTTTCATCATCGAATTATGTTGGGACGATTGTTAAAGTAGATACATATATTATTTTGCTGAAAATGATAATTTAGTGGTATGATGTAGGCACATAGAGAAGCCTGTTTTTCCGTATATTTTTTGTTCTGGCTCTTAAAACAGTGACAGAAATTGTAAAATCATAAAAATGACGATCAATTATAATTTTGGGTTTTTAATCCTGGAACAAAAAAGGTTGGTTTTTAATTAAAAATTATTTACAAAAAATAAAGAATATGTTTAAAACCGATTTTTTTAAACATAAATTAAGTTTCTCGGAAAAGTGACAATAATAAAAACATAATTTTAATTTTTGTTATTAAATAAAAAATTAAAGTTATGACTGCTTTACAATTTTGCGATACTTGTCGACGATTGTTCTGATCGGTCCATATTAGTATCAGGCAAACTGATTTCTAAATTTAGTTGAATTTCTGGTTCTGCATTACGGTACGTTATGTCTTGTGGCTCAAGTAGAGTCACTAATGGATGCTTACTTTTAGGATGTCTAGCGAAATTTTCGGTAGTCACCTAAATTACTTAAAACATAATCCACACTTGACCCAATTTTTTTCAATGACCGTAAAATTATGCCAAACATCGTTTTTTTCTATAATTCATATGAGATGGTGAATGAGCAATTATTAACATATGCCGTTAAATGAGAGAGCCGTAATACTACTATTTGTTTAAAATACAGCTTAAATGTCCCATTTGTCTTTTTATTTTATCTCGTAATTTATAATAGAAGTTAAATTTAAGCTTAAAATATTTTTTTTTTGAAAAAAAAATTAATGAGGCTTGTAATTGGATTTTATAAAAAAAAGGATCGAAATGTAATTATCTGTGGTGTACTATTTCCTAAAATTATATATTAAAAATATGAAATGGGAAAGTCGTTCGAACTTTGGAATTCTTGACGGCAAACGGACAATTGAACCGGTTCTTTGACCCGGATCTTTAAAATTAGTGATCCGGACGGTCCGAATCACCAAAAAGTCCATTTTGCCCACCTTTAATGTAAAGTAGTTATTATCATATTATTTTCTTAGGTCAAGGGAATCGTTTGGCGAGGGAAGGGAGATGCTTCAAAACGCGCATTTACAAACAGTCGCAGGAAGTTTATTACAACGCCATTATTTTGATGCCAACGATTCAGGAATAACATTTCGGGGTTAAATATTAAACAATTTATTTTTACAAACACTGTGTAAGAGTGCTTTAAAGTGACGAAAATAATCAGCGGATATTGAAAAAACCTGGAGTTTTCGGGCTTCGTGCCCATTGAGAGTTTTAATTACAGAACCAAAATAGACAACCTATTACAAACCAGCCATTTTAACCGAAAACGGATTTCCATAAGTTCTGAGAGTGGTCCTATAGTCCACCTTAGTGTTACTTTTAATTGATATTGTATTTTGTGTTTTTTTACAGATACTTATACTATGGATATAATTTGAATGCTGCTTTGTTCAGATGTTTAACTAGATTCAAGTAATATTAAATAAATAATTTTTGATACTTTACCAGTTTAACATTACTCCATACCAGTAGAAAATATTTATTATAAATTCTCTAAATTGTAATATTATTTTTTAAAAAAATTGTACCGACTTCTAAAAGTGCCCTAAAAAGTGAAAAATAACTATCAATTTTTATATGAAATTGAAATTTTTGAAGCCGGCGCCAAACTAATACCTGACAAAATGTGATTCGGATAAACAGATTAAAAATACTTTATTGGTAATTTCTTCCTTACCATAATTTGTATATATTAATAGTTATTTATTTCGTTTAGAAATAATTTGGCGTTGATTTGAAAAATTTCAATTTCATATAAAAATTTATAATTATTTTTCACTTTTTAGCGCACTTTTAGAACTCGGTTCATTTTTTTTTATAAAAATTTTATTTTTCTACTTTTTATTTTGAATTCATTATGATATCCATAAATTATTTGAACTAAGTACTAATCGAGATTAGTGTACCTCGCAATGACTCCAAGGTGGCAAAGAAGTACCCATTTTATCCAAAGTTCTAAATAACCCTAAAATGAACCACTAAAAATTCCGTGGTTCTTAAAGTTTTCCAAATATCAGTAAAATTGTGTCAAACAAATATTTAGTCTGTCATAGTAAATCCATTATCTTAAATTTCAAATTAATTTTACATTGATAATATAGGCTTCAAAACCTCCCAATATCGATATTTAAAGAACTTAAGAGGTAAATTTCTTAACTCGATATATTATATACTGCATATTGAGTTTGTATATGCCCCAAAAACCCCGCAATATCAATTATAGACAAAATCGGAAAATGTAAAATTTTTCAGTCCCTCATATTGTATCTTATCAACCTAATAATTGTAAAAAATGAATTTCATATTCGTAATGCACGACCCCGAAAACTCCCTAATACCAAATCAGAAAAAATGCGAATAAGGTAAAATTTTCAACCCACCATATTGAATCCTCTGTATTGAATTTCAAAAAAAATAATCTTAACGTCTTAATTTAATCTAATTCTAAACCCTTCAAAGCCCCCTACTACCAATTTTGGATGAAATCCGGAAATTTAAAATTCCGGTCATGTTGCATCTAACATATTAGATTTTCTTAAAATAATTTTATATTCGCTATTTACATCCTCAAAAACGATTAAGTCCCACCTTTGAACAAAATCGAAAAATGTAAAATTTTTAGTCCGATATATTGGATTCGCCATATTGAATCCTGAAAAAAAAAGAAAATTCATAATTTACACTTTCAAGAACCCCCTATATCAGTGTTGAAAAAATCGAAAAATGTTAAATTTTTAGAACGCCATATTGAATTCGGCATATTGAATTTTTTTTAAATTATTTTAGATTCGTTATATGCGATCCCAAAAACTCCGCCGTGCCAATTTTGGAGAAAACCGGACAAAATTGACATTTTTGTTCGCCATATTGGATTTGTCATACTGAATTTTTTAAAAATAATTTTGAGTCATTATGTGTGACCCCGAAAACTCCCCCGCGCCAATTTTAGAGAAAATCCAACAAAATTAAATTTTTTTGTTCGCTTGTTGGATCCGCCATATTAAATTTTTTAAAAATAATTTCAGATTCGTTGTGTACGACCCCGAAAATTTCCCCAAACCAATTTTGGAGAAAATCAGACAAAAGTAAAGTTTTTTGGTCGCCATATTATCAGCGCCATCTTGGATTTTACTGCACCAATTTCATCCAAAAAAATATGGGACTACCGCAGCAACTTCCTGAACATAACGTACAAAATTTCATTCAAATCGGTGTCGTCGTTCCAGAGTAATCGGTGTACATACATAAAAAATACATAGTCGACTCATTGACAACTTCCTTCTTTTAGAAGTCGGTTAATAATTGATAAAACAAAATTTACTTTGTTAAACTGATAATTTTTTTATTATTAAATTGGCGTGACCTAACTTTCATAACACTGTTGCCTCAAAAAGTTCGGATTCACATAATTTTGTAGCGCTTTTATAGGTCACATATATTTTATTAATTGTACAATTGTACAACGAATTGTAATCATTTCAAAATTTTGATTAGCGAAATTTGAATTTCGTTTTTTCAGTAAAAATGCAGTCTTGTGTTCTTTAGATCTTGTATGCAGCAGTTATTGCAATACGAACAATTTAGTCTTTAGTTATATACAATTAAAATTCCTTATGATCAAACATACCTATGAAATTCTCCGTTTTTTGATATTCTGCCTTTAGTACCCAGATAGTAAAAATTGAGCGAGCTAAAAAAGTCCTATAAAATAATATAAATCTGTAGTTTTGAAGTGTTGCGAAAGCGCGGTCATTACAATTTATTAATAAAAAAGTGACAAGTTTAACAAAGTAATGTTGTTTTATTAATTATTTAGTTATCCTAAGAAAGTAAGAGAGAGAGTGTTACTGTATACAAGGTCCTATACTAGGTGATATATTAGGCAATTTCAACACACAATTCTGCGAGTGAGCTTGCCCACTTTACCAAGAGATGGAATTGTGTGACGGTTCAAATACATTGTTGAAATATTTCTTTAACCTTTTCTGTTCTGGGGAGTTAAGCTGGTTCAAAAACAAGTTTAAAATGATAAAATTGTAAAAATTCAATATAAAAAGGCATGGGAGGTCTACGAAGAATAGAAAATATTGGCTCGCTATCTACGAGAAAAAAGATTTGTGATTTAATATCTACATGTGTAATTTGGATTTTATTGCAAAATTATGAGTGTTGTAAGATGAGCAAGATTAGCTTTACTTTACCATCTAATGTCATTTTGGATACTCTCAGTAAGGCGATGTCATTGCTGCGTCTTGATGCGTTATATTCTGGATGTATTATAATTTCTTCCACTTTTAGATTTTGTACTGGAGGATTACATAAATCGTATTGACAATCGGTGGAATTTTTTAAGCTATATTCACCGACACGTACCGAAACTCTAGAAAAACAAAAAAAATACTATAATAACTGAAAACTAACATAGGCAATACGTACAGTTATTGAAACAAAATCAGAAAATTTAGTCATTTCTGTGTACACAACTGGTCTAACCTTACTAGAATTACTCGCAAAATTCGAACAGTTTATCTCCATCAGTACGCATAGCAGATACCAAATAAGATTTTAGTGAAAGCTTTGCAAGTTATCGCAAGAATCCGTACATTGGAATTAAGCCGGCGGAATTAGCATCTGGAAAAAATTTATTGTTAGTAGATTTCTGACTACGTGATATAAGTAATGGTAATAGTAATACTTGTAATTATGTGGTATCTTATGTCTCATTTTCTTTTTTGGGGAAAATTTTTTAGGTAACAATTAAGATATGAAAAAACAGTTTTTTCGAGTTCTAGGAAAAAATATTATTTAGTTATTGCAGAAAAACCTGCTAAAATGGCTGTTTTTTCAATTGTTAATAAACAATAGAAAAATATATTGCATTAACTTTATACTACACCAAAAAACGCCTCTTGTTGCATACAATAAGTATGCAACATTTCAAATACAAATATTCAATAGTTTTTTGCTCAGTGAATTCGTTTATAACATTTAATGTTCCTTTTTTGAATGTTTATTCTCAGCGATCTAGAAGATCGTACAGTAATTTGCGGAAATGGAAGCTCGAGACATACTAACAATAACAAAAAATATTCAAATTTATTGTTGATTTTAAATTGTTGAAACAGATAAAGTTGTGATTCGTTTTTTCGTTATAAACAAATAGAATAACTCTTTGACAATTGTTGATATCGAAATCCCCATAAGTGGACGTGATAGGTGAAATTTGGCGCATATTTTGAAAAAAAAAACAAATTCTGTACGACCACTAGAAAATGAGATTTAAGTAGGCGGCCAGGAAAAAAATGTAACTTGGACGCTTCACATTCGTTTCGCTGGAAAAATTTGGATTATCTCGACGAATATTGGTCGTAGAATCTTTATTTCGTGGTTTCTTGACGGGATATGAACAATGGATGATATGTTCTTCTAATTAAATTATTGTTAAACATAGCAATAAACAAATTACTGCACGTGCTTTTCAAATTGAGAAAAAAATTTTACAGTGGTCAACAGTATACTATTAATTAGGAATATTAAAAATCAAATTGATTTTTAATGTACAATTAATATTTATGGAGTTATAGCATGAAACAAATTGTGACTGTCACCAAATTATTGGTTGTACAAGAAAAACACATGTTAACTTTTTTGTTTATTTTATTGGACGATCATATTTCATATACAAAATTTTTTGCTAACATACATATTTTCGGCTTAAATCTATACAAAATATTTATTCCGTTCTCCATTTTTTAGACATCGATGAAGACTCATTTTAGAAGCCCTTATCGGTTTCATTATTATCATCACAAAAATAATCATTATCACTCTAATCGTCATCATCACTGTTATTCTCATCATTGACATAATTCTCATCATCATCAACATACATGATTTACAAGCCAGACGGCTTCGCACTCCCTCCAGGGAATATTCACTCATACCAGGTACACAAAGGTACCAGAAGTATGAAGCTCTGTGTGAACCCTTTCCATGTTATCGGGTCCTAGGTGACGTGGTCTGCTGTATTTCCCATGAACTTTCGGACGGTTCGCGCGGTTGCTAGAAGAGTTGCTTTCTGCATCGGTTTATACAGATGCTCACTAAGACCCAGTCCCTTGATGTTCTGCAGTAGGTTCTTTGGTATCACTCCAGTTGTTGAGAGTATTATGGGAATCGTTTGGACGCTGTTCATTGCCCACTGTCTTCGGATTTGCACCTCCAGATCTCTGTATTTGGCGATCTTCTCGTTGTATTTTGGTCTTAGGTTGTTGTTGTTAGGTACAGCGATGTCGATTAGTGTAGTTCGCCTAGAAATTTTATCTATTATCATTAATATCATAATCATAATAATTTTTCCCCTATTACTTTCATCGATCGCTCACAATATAATCCTCAAATGTAGTTTATTCTACATCTGGAAAAATAAAAATGCTATCAACAAATGTTGCTGTTTGTTTCATGCTATATCTCGATAAATATTAATGGTACATTAAAAATCAATCTAATTTTTAATATTCCTAATTAATACCCAAACAGCACTAGACGTCTTATAGACGTCATTTTTATATCCAGATTATGTCTGAACGTCTTAAGACATAAATAAGGCGTCTTATAGACGTTGTTTTAAAAACGTCCATAAGACGTCTATATACAATGTCTTTAAGATATCTTTTAAAAATCTACATACTACATTTTATATGAAAATAAATACAGTTGTGTATAATTTTGTTGATAAAAACTAAAAAGCATTTCCTTCCCTATGGATTTTGTCGCAGTTGGGTAATAAGTTTGCAACGCCGCACAGAGCTCGGCTGAATACAAGTTGAGGTTAAAATTTTTGATTGAACGATAAATTTTTAGTAGCCTCACTACGACCTTGATTAATGGAACTTTTGCGTGATCTTTTTTATCAATACTTTGGTGTTTTTTGTCACAGACTGTTTGATGTACCGATAACAATGACACACATAAATATGATGCCAACGAAACTATAACTTTAAAAAACCCGCCTTTTGTTTCTGTGAACTGTCATTTTTCAGTTTTGTATTTGTGTTTCGACATGTTGTTATTCATTTTTAATGTTGTTGTGAAAATTTAGCTTTTGAAAGAATTTTATTAAAATAGTTGATTTATCTATATGCCTCTGAAAATCTTTTTTATTCGTGTTTATGCAATACTTAAGGTAAGATCGAGAATCATATGTACTTAGGAAAAGCAGTAACGTTATTTATAGGTTGTGTTACAGGAAATTCCCGAATGCTTTACCGCTTATATTTTTGTAGTAACTCTATGTTATTAGAAGTATGAAATGAAATCTTCAAAAATATTATCTATGCGAAAAAGGCTTGCACAGCGTATCCAGACCCGGTCCTAAATATTACAAGAAATATTACTAATGAAGTGGAAGGCGAAATGTTTGTTTATGGAGTGCTTCACTAATGAAACCTGTAAGATTTATTTTGTTCCTGATGATTGGTTTATATTTAAGGAACATAGAAAATAGAGTTTTGTTAATTACAAGAAGTAATTTTGTTTAAGGTCTTAGAAATTTCAAAACTGGGAGTAAGGAGCATTTATGACTTTGTAAAGCGAGTTTGTAAAATTACCATGTAGAGTTAATTAGTACGAAAAGGAAAGAGAAAGTTCTACGATTCCAACTTGGCGAGACTTATTATGAGTAAGTTCTGTCATTCATTATACATATTAACCTTGAAATAGCATAAGTCACAATTCTATAGTAGAGGACAATTATAAAAATTCGCAAAAATATAAAAAAATTTACTCCCACAAATGATAAACTTTACCCTATAAAATTAAAATCAGTTTGTTATTAGGATCTACAGAGACAACAGGACTGGCAAAAAGTCGGAAGAATGAGGAAATTTCAATCCAAACATGCCAGAAAAGGGCATCAGACCAGATTTGTTATTCGACTAAATAAAAATTCTTGTTTTTAAAATTATTTAAAGATTTGTGTACTTTTTATTTCAATAAACTTTTACTTTGTTGATAGTCTATCTTTTAGAGTTATTATATCGAAGAGATAAACTAAGGCTTAAATTTGATAGGTTCACTTATCGTTCGAACAGTAGTAGTTCTGAAAATATTTACTCTTCTACCTCACTTCTTAAATTTCAAATTAGAAAAAGTTTACATTATGCTTAAGTTATGCATTTTTTTGTATAAAGAGATTATGTTGAACATATTTTTTAAAGCAAATTATTCATGTGGAACTTGTAATTATTTAAAATGGTTGTGCATATTTTGCTCTTGATTTTTTTTTAATAAAAGATATTCTTGGACTTTTGAATAATTACGGTTTGACTTTGTAAACAAGACAAACAAAAAAATTACGGAGACCTTTTTTAATGTACATAATTTTATTGGTGGAATATGTTGTTTTAATGTTGGGAAGGGACGTCCATAAGACGTTGTAAGCAAATGTCTTAAAGACGTTACCTTTTGTAACATAAGGCGTCTATACAACGTCTTATGGACGTCATTCGTGTTTTATGGACATCCATAAAACGTCCTGAATGTTGAGATCAAACGTTTTATGGACGTCTTTAAGACGTATTTGTGCTGTTTAGGTAGTATGCTGCTGACCACTGTAACAATTTTTTCGCAATTTCAAAAGCACGTA
This sequence comes from Diaprepes abbreviatus, assembly GCA_034092305.1. NCBI lineage: Eukaryota > Metazoa > Arthropoda > Insecta > Coleoptera > Curculionidae > Diaprepes > Diaprepes abbreviatus. Next base: position 3,797,702 of record JASJET010000062.1, read on the forward strand.
AGTACGGTAAAATTATAATTACGCATAAAATGTATAAAAGTGCAACAATTTGTCTATTGCTTTATTTAACAATAATTTAATTACAAAAACATATCCATTGCTCGAATTTGAAGCGTCCGAGTCTCGTTTTTTTTCCGCGCACCGCAGGCTGTAAGACCCCCCCCCCCCATTGCTCATTTTCTGACTCTCGGAGTAGGTGCAACTTTAAAACTATTGCAACATCAGCAATTTTGAAATAAATGAGTTGAGAACTGCTGCATACAATAGTTTAATCATCTTTCTCTGAGTTCCTACTTAAATAATCTCTTAATATTAATAAACAAGGCCGCAGCGATTTTTTGAATTAAATTCTATCTCAGCTTGTAGTGGTCGTGCAGAATTTATTTTTCAAAATATACGCCAAAATCTCTCGATATCTACAATTGTCAAAAAGTTATTCTATTTGTTTAAAACGAACTCCAACTTTGTTTATCTGTTTCAACAATTTAAAATCAACAATTAATTTGTTTTTTTTTGTTATTGTTATTATAAGTCTCGAACTTTCATTTGCACACACGCAGACCGCTGTACAACCTCTAAATCGTTGAGAATAAACAATCAAAAAAACTTAAAAAGTTTTAAACAAATTTACTTTGCAAAAAACTATTATTACTTGAAATTTTGTACATTTCCTGTATGCAACAAGAGGCTCCTTTTGATGTTGTATAAAGTTAATGCATTATATTTTTCTATTGTTTATTAACAATTGAAACACGAACTTGACATATAAAACTGGACTGCTCATGAAAATAATTTTTGACTCCCCCCTTATTGGTCGCTATTAGGTGCAATGATTTGTATGGCAACATTGAATTCCCCTGCTAGTTTCTTACATTGGCGTGAATGTGTCATGTATGAATGTCAATTCTATTATTCTAACTAACAGGTTAGACAATAACTATCTCTTTCTATACTATATCTAAAACAACAAATCGCTCTTCCTTGTTTTACTTGACAGGTTAATCGAGTATATTCAATAAAAAAAACCAGGGCTGCGATTCTATAGAGTAAAGGGAAAAAGAATGTCATAATAAGGATCTTCTATCTTTGTTCAGTCTGTATTAACACATAAGTATGTCCACTGTCCTAAAAAAGATAAGGAAAGAGAATGTCAAAAAATATGCTTACAGAATTGGGGCTCAGGATAATTGTTTCTGTAAAACAATATTTAATTTGAATTTCTACTTTTAGTTTCCTCAAAATTATAATTTGTCTGTTTAAAGCAACTCCATTAAAGCTAATTTTTTAAACTTCTTTGGAACAGCGTAAATATATTCAAACAAAAGGTTATTATTTTATTTTTAGACAAAACAAATACATAAAAGTAAAATTTATGTAATTTCCAAACATGCTCAAATAATATCGAAAAATTTCATATTTATGCATTTTAATATGGCATATTGGTTTTTAAACATATAATCATTTTAAATTTTAACACCATACCAGTTTCGATGTTCAGCTTTATATGTCAGTGGAACATTAACTTTATGGTAAAACGATATTGTTGTTGGTTAATGCACACCTAATTCAGGACTTTATTTTGTAGAGCCAGTGTATGTTATTAAGTCCAAGTTTAGTTGCTTCAAGATGTTTACATCAAACAGTGCTTCATAGCGTTTTTCAGGCAGTTTATTTGTAAGAAGCACACCAAAAACTTTTTGCTCATCTTCTTGTATAAAACTTTTTCCGGGGAAATGCTCTGAATAAAGTTACTCATCTGGTGTATAAAAGAATTATTATCATGACCAATTTGCTTCAGCGCTTGAATTTGAAGTTTCTTTTCTCTTAGGAAACTAAAATATTGATAGTATTTAAAAATTATCATACATCATATCCATAAGATTAAACTTGTTACCCTTAGATTTACAATTTGATTCTAAGGTAAAATTTTATATAATTATTATTGAATGCTTTATAACTTACCAATTAAATAAATTCCAATTTACCAGATGAGGTATTTGCACGTATTACGATGAAGAATCACATTTTTTAAAATACCCAAAAAAAACCTTAAAGTTCACGTTCCTGATTGAAATTTTCAGTAAAACGTTATATAAAATGTGATAAAATCCATAAAACAGCAAAATCAAAAATAAATTTTTGTCAAAATGAAAACTATTCAGTCAATGTCAAATATACACTTTCACCAATATAATAAAAACTTAGGGAATTCATTGTTGCCAAAGCAATTATTTGCACGTAATGGCACGGAGCATGGTGGCGTCATTTTTATTATAAGGGGAGGTATTATGCATGATCAGTCCAGTTTTATATTTCAAGTTCGTGAATTGAAATAACAACGGTTTTAACAAGTTTTTTTTGCAATATCTAACGAACAAATTATCCGATTTGGATGAGTCTTAGCTCATTTTGTAGGTATTTTCAACGCGCACAATTTTTGTTTGAAGCTTTTTTACTGAAAAATAATAGGTTTTCCTAGAACTTGAAAGACTGTTTTTTCACATCTTAATAGTTAAATAAAAAATTTTGTCCAAAAAAGAAAGTGAGACATAAGACACTACATAATTACTATTATCATTCTGAAGATTTCACTATAGTCATAAGTCTACCAACACTAAATTTCAAATCAAATCGTTTGAGGCTAATTCTGCCGGCCTATGTGGACATTTTCGAAATAATTTTTTATACGAATTGTGTAATATATTTTGTAGATTTTAGATTACAGTTATTTTAAGAATCATCAAACTTGTTTAGTAAATATGTGTATGTCTAGTTGAGATTTAAATATATTTCGTATAAAAGAAAAGTTGTTTGGTATCTAGTTTGCATTTGCACCTCTCCTCCTCCGTCTTCCCTTCTAGCCCTAAATACTTACAGCCCATCATTTTTTAATCCTAGGCATTGTGCTGCAGTAAGTATATAGTTGGAATTAATAATTGTACCACCACAAAGGAATTTCAGTCCAAGTGCTAAAAATGAACAACATTACACTAATTTTAAATTGTGAGGTATACACAGGGTGTCTCTAAAAGGGGTGTACAAAACGTTATTGCAATTGCTGAAGCTAAAATATGAAGTCTTAGTCTAAAAGTTGATAGTTTCCGAAATACTGGGTGTTAAAGTTATACTTTTTAAAACTTTGTTGCAAATATTAATATAATAATAACTTTGGGATTTTTTAGGATGAGAAATTTGTAAGTATATGGTTGTTTCTTATATTTTGACTAGCTTTGGTGATTTTATTATAGGATTTATAGAAAAACTTTAAATACATAAGTTGCTGGATTTTCTAAATCGCAGGAATATGTTACTTCAAAAAACAAATGCTTGCAAATTGTAATTTTAAAATAAATTCACTTGTTTTAAATATATTGTATATATACTGTATATTACTAAATAATAAAAAAGAGCTTAGTGGAATTGCGACGATTAAACAATCTATTTTTTGTGAATTTGTCTTCGTCGATCAAATAATATTATCCAAAAATTAGCATTTTCTTGTGAACGAAGTAATATAAATTGACAGAACTCTACTCTTCGTGGAAAATCAATGCCTTTTAAATGTTGTATTATGAAATATACATAGGAATGAAAATTGTATTTCCATATAATCTCTAAAACTGATGTTTGAGATAATCCAGACTCCAATGTTACTTGCCTTGTAGATATTGTAGGATATGCGGCAAAATATCCTAAAATTGTAGTTTCAATATTTTAATTATTAACAACAGGTGTGTTTCTATTTCTTTTTGCATTATCGATCCAAAGTACTTGAAGTTTTCTATAATTCTTTTAACAGTTGATGGTGTTGCGTTCTGTTTCTGCCGGATATCGGATCGCGAATGTATCGCATGTTCTTGAATTCACTCTATCACATTCTTCATAAATAATAAATAGGTTTAAATAATCTTCGTGTGTATAATTTAATCGCTCCGGCATGATTATTATTAATGAATGTCAAATGGGTAAGAAATAATGACAATTCTGTAGGGTTTGATTGTTTTTTTTTCGCTACGCCTCGCCGTCATGGGCTAACTAATAACAAAACTTAAAAGCCGTACATCATTTTTACAATAGAAAATGTTGAATTTCCAATATTTTGAAAATTACAAATTTACAAGGGAAAACGTAGCCTTAAAAAAACTAAAAAACAGGAAAAGTGCGGGACCTGACGGAATTACCAATGAACTACTGAAATACGGAGGAGAGAGCCTGACAGAACAACTGAAATTTTCATCATTCATAAAACTAACCACAAAAATTCTTACAAGCAAAATTAATGAACACACTTCCTTAGCAGACGAACAGCAGGGATTCCGGTCGGGAAGGTCATGCACGGATGCCATATTTGTTATAAGACAAATAACTGAAAAGTCAATTGAATATAATCGTCCAGCCTTTATGTGTTTCATCGATTCTAGAGAAGGCGTTCGATCGTATACAGCTGGAGGATGTAACACAGCTACTTTATGACAGACAAATACCTCAGAACGATTGAAAATATATATCAGGCAAATACGATTCAAGCTAGGATAAACGGTGAATTGACCGAAAAAATAGAAGTAAATAATGGCATCCGACAAGACTCTCTTAGCCCCCCTACTATTTAACATCATCATGGACGAGTTGATAAAGCAGGTGCGTAGATTGAAAGGGTATAAAATGGGAGACAGGGAAATCAAAATACTGTGGCTACGCCGACGATGCAATATTAATATCTGAAAGCGAAGACGATTTGCAAAGACTACTGCACCAATTTAACAACACAATAAGACCCATACTAACATACACTGCAGAAACCAGACCAGAAACCTCGAAAACAAAACAAATACTAGAAACAACAGAGATGAGAGTGGTGCGCAGGATAGCTGGCAGGACACTTATGGATCGGAATAGGAGGAGGATATAAGAAGAGTGTGTAAAGTCGATAACATCATTGACTGGGTATTACAAAGAAAAAGGGAATGGAACGAACATATCAGCCGCATGACCGACGACAGAATAGTAAAGATCACGAGGAACAAATCACCAAATGACGTAGGAGTACCGGAAGACCCCTTAAACGATGGAGTGATAACCTCACAATAGACTGAAACCAGGCAAAGAGACGAAGAATAACAAGCAAATTGCTTATATATAAGAAGGAAGAAGAAGAAGACAAATTTTGGAATAGACAACTTTATACAAGTTACTCTTATTTTTAATGCTTAATATGATAAAATTATAAAAATAGGTGCTTTGTATATAAAAAAAATTGACCTTTGACGATTTTTTAAATATAATTTTAATTCTTTTTCTTTTTGACCACTCGGTACTAATAGTTTCAAAAATATATAAAAGGTTAATATCTATCTGGAAAACGTTGAAAATGTTGATTAAGGACATTTTTTAGGTTTTTCTTGCTTCCTACATATGCCACATATCATATCATACTTTTCGTAAACTCATTTTTCGGATTGTAATTGAAGCAGAACTTCACGAAAATAAATATTGTCATTAATTTAAATGATGTATTTTCGCAATTGTTTTTTTTTTTTGTTTTTCATGACAAACTCAATTTATTTGATAATATCTCAATAAGTTTTAAATATAAGTGTTATGATACCTTCTTTCCTTTTTTATTCATTGCTTACTACGTAATAATAAATCATAAAATCCAGCTTACCTTTTCATTAAAAACTCTACCTTATCATCTAAAAATATATAGGGTGTTCTTTTTAAAATAATCAAATTAGGATGAATAAATTTTTAACTACACCCTGTATTAAAGGTCTGATTACACCGTTAGATTACGCTGAAAATATTATAAAAATAAGTCTTTTAAAACGTTCTAAAGCTTTTCAATTAAGAACGTTACAGGGCATTATAAAAATTATTAACTTTTAAATTTTAAAAGAAAACTTTTAAGTTTTGTCTGCGGCAGTTTAAGTTTCTCTAAAAAACACCTTATGAATGCTACATTAGTTTTTTGCTAACTCTAATAGTTTCACTTCTTCTTCTTCAAGTGCCTTCTCCATTGCTATTTTAATTTTTGAGGCAGTTGCTCTAAATAGTTGTTTTGAACTGCATCCAAACCCATTGCCTTGGTTTTTTAGCCATGAAATTGGTCGTCGTCCTACGCCTCTTCTGCCACTTATTTTGCTTTGGATTATGACTTGTAAGATGCTATACTTTTCTTCCCGCATAATGTGTCCGAAATATTGCAGTTTTCTCTGTTTTACTGTTATCTCGACTTCTTTTTCTTTCCCATTCCCCAACACTTCGGCGTTCGTAACTCGATCCACCCACGAAATTCTCTGAATTCTTCTACAGGTCCACATTTCAAAAGAGTTAAGGTCTGCTCATTGCCTCTTGATTCAGTGTCTATGCTTCCATTCTATAATATAGAACACTGTATACGTAACATTTAGTCAGTCGTATTTTCAGGGCTAACGTTAGATCTTTGCTGCAGATAAGCTCTTTCATTCTAATAAAGTTGGCACGTGCTTCTCGATTCTGGTTTTTATTTCGACGGTATAGTCATTATTTTCTGTTATTAGGGTTCCCAAGTAAGTGTACTTCTTAACTCTTTCTATGTGCTGGCCTCCTACCATTAGAGTTTCATTATTATTGTGTTGTTCTTACTAATTATCATGAACTTGGTCTTTTTCGTGTTAAGAGAGAGTCCATATTCTCCACTAACTCTTAATATTTTATTCATTATTTTTTCTAGGTCTTTAAAACTATCAGCTAGTATTACGGTGTCATCTGCATACCTAATATTGTTGATTAAAACTCCGTTTACTTTTATCCCTGCCGTTTCAGATTCAAGACTTTCGAATATGACCTCTTCAGAATAAGCGTTAATTGTAAGGAGACAATATACACCCTTGTTTGGCTTCCCTTTGTATTTCCACATCTCCGGACATTTCCTGTCCAATTTTTACTGCCGCTCGTTGATTGTAATACTGATTTGATATCAACCTTAAATCTCTTTCATTCAAATTTTTGCTTCTGAGAATCTCTATCAGTTTGTCATGGTTGACCCTATCAAAAGCTTTGTTGTAATCTATGAAGCAGACATAGAGGTCCTGATTGATATCTAAGCATCTTTGAGTAAGCACATTAAAAGCAATTAATGCTTCTCTTGTAAACTTGTATTAATTTTGATGTTAACATTTCTCGGGGGATAGTTCCTGTCGTGTAAATTGTATTAAATAATCTCACCAATAAATCCAAATTTTTGTCATTGATCAGCTTCAACAACTCACCTGGCATTTCATCTGGACCAACAGCTTTATTAATTTTTATCGACCTTAATGCATAAATGACCTCTGCTTTAGTAATTTCAGGCCCCATGTCACCGCTCAGACTGTTTATAGAAGAATTTTCATGTCTTTGATCTTCAAATAGTTTTTCTATGTGTTCTTTCCACCTGCATAATTTTTGTTGTGTCGCATATACCCAGTATGTCGATCTTAAGTCTCGATATTTCTCGTTGAATGGTTTCTCAATTTTCCAGGTTCATACATGCCTCTTACGTTCCATGTTTCAATTTTAAGATTTGTTCACTAGAAACCCCATAAAAGTATTGAATTTGGGATATCCTATACAGTTTTAAAACACATGTATTTTATGGAGTTCGTAAATTGTCCTATATCAAAGAATATTATGTAATTAATTATATTAATATTTGCCTCTATTTATACTTACGAGTTTTGTACTGTAAAAGTGCCATCCAAGGAAATTCATTTATATCACTATTATAGCCATTACCGATAGTTATCTTATGTTGATATGAATTACCACAATCTTTCGAGAGGAGACCGATATTTCTGTGACTTATGGATTTTGTAGGACAACATACCTGGAATCATATACAAGCTAACGACTGTGTCGAAAAAAAAGGGTAAAAGGAACTAAAACGTAAAAGTGCTTTCATTATTTCATATGTTTAATTCACCTTCAAATATGATAAAATCACAAAGTGCTACCAAATTTAGCAATGCCATTTTGAGATTAAGGTAGATTTGTCCACTTTTTAGTTTTTTGACTTTTATGCGAAAACTATGTAGTTTTCGTAAGAACATGTTTATAGAAAGGTTGTAGGTAAAGAAATTTCTTATAGAAATGGCAAAAAAATACCCACCCCTACTCTACGGCATAGGGGCTAGCTTGGCACTTTGCTTGCTGGTGCCGCCTCTAGCTCTCAACTCTGCTCTGCTCGCACGAGACAATATTAGCACCTTAAAATAAATACCAGTGTAGCAACGTGTATGCATGTGTGGTATTATATATAGTATTATGTGTTTCATGCACATTATTCAATTTTAATTAAATTTAAATTCACGTGCTTTTTTTTAGTTCTATCTTTCAATTGTTTTAACTCGTTGAAACAAGTGAAATAACATGATAGAACAAGCTCTGAATACCAACATTGAGTGTCAATTAATTTGCTTGAATAACGTTTTAATCGTTTTACATTTATTACCACCGTATAAAAAATCGATTACTTATAATTTTACATAATTAACAGTGAAAATGAAAGGGTTAATAGTTCATTAACAAGATTAATAGTTTCCATTTGAAAAATCCAGAAATAAATCTCTCTCAAGGTGACGTGAAATCAATTAATTATTAAGATAGGAACAACACTAGATAAACTATTTCTATCAGAAACTGCGTAATTGCAACATATTATGCAAGTTAAATGGCAATCTTTTGACTCTACTTCGTATGGCTTGAAATTAGAAAATAAATGTATTAAGTATAAATTACTTTGAGCGGGATACGGCAAATGGAACTATTGCAAAAATTCATTTGTTCATGCCGTGGGAAATCCTCTTGTAATGGATATAGAAATTTGTTCGTTTTTATCCCAAAGTTTCAAATATTGCGAACTTTGTGCTTGTTGAGAAAAATGTAAAAACAAAGAAATTTCAAAATACAACTTGGACATATCTGACGAAAGCGATATTGATAATTAGATCATTTACAATATTTAATAATGCTATGTTCAATATTTACTGTATTTGAGAAAAAAATATATTTTATAGAAATAAATTTCGTTAAAAGTTATATGACATCTCTATATTATCACCCCTTATGAAAAATTGCAATATTTTATGAAAATTCGATTGCAAAATTTACGAGGAAAATGAAAAAGAGTCTACACGAACTAAATATTACGTAAAAGTACAACTATGAACGATTTATTTTGCGCTTAAGAATGTCGAAGACTTGGTAGAAGCGGAGATATGAATCTTTGAAAATGGCTGATTTTAGTAATTTTTCGATCTTGCTTAATTCGAAAGGGATGCATTTTTCGAAAAAAAGAAAAGTTATAATTTTACAAGTTTTTTATTAAGGACCACTCGGATAGAAAAATATGATTTAGGTTTGGTAATGATGAAGTGAATCGATTGTAAAATGTTTCATATCAACGCCCTTTTTTGGTCGATTAAGTTCTATTTTTAATCGACTTCCAAAAGAAGGAGGTTCTCAATTCGTCGAGTATGTATTTTCTTTTATGTATGGACACCGATTACTCCGAAACGGCGGGACCGATTTGAACGAAATTTTTTACGTTATGTTGCTTTGGTGCAGTAAAATCCAAAAAGGCGCTGACAATATGGCGGCAAAAAAAATTAATTTTGTCCCGATTTTCTCCGAAATTGGTATTGGGGAATTTTCGGGGTCATACACAACGAATCTGAAATTATTATTAAAAAATTCAATATGGCGTCTGCAATATGGCAGATAAAAAAATTAATTTTGTTCGATTTTCTCCAAAATTTGTGTGAGTGTTCGGGGTCGCACATAACGAATCCAAAATATTTTAAAAAAATTCAATATGGCGGATCCCATATGGCGGCCAAACAAATTAATTTTGTACGATTTTTTCTAAAATTGGTACAGGGGAGTTTTCGGAGACGCACATAACTAATCTAAATTTTTTTTTTTAAAAATTCATTATATCGGATCCAATATGGTGGACGAAAAAATTAATTTTGTACGATTTGTTTTTGGGATCGCACATTACGAATCTGATATTACTTTAAAAAAAAATAAATATGGCGAATCTAAGATGGCGGATTAAAGATTCTACATCTCTTGATTTGTCTAAAATCAGTATTGGGGGATTTTTGTTAGTGTTAATTACGAATTTAAAATATTTTTTTAAAAGCAATATGGTGAAATCAATATGGCGTCCTAAAAATTTTACATTTTTCGATTTTCTCCATAACTGATATAGGGGATTCTTGAGGGTGTAAATTATGAACTTAAAAGTATTTTTTCAGGATTCAATATGGCGAATCCAATACAGCGGACTAAAAATTTTACTTTTTTCGATTTTGTTCAAAGGTGGGACTGAATAGTTTTTGAGGATGTTTAATAGCGAGTATAAAATTATTTTAAGAAAATCTAATATGTCAGATGCAATACGATGGTCTATACATTTTAGATATCTCGATTTCATCCAAAATTGTTACTAGGGTGCTTTGAAGGGGTTTAGGTTTAGATTAGATTAAGACATTAAAATTATTTTTTTTGAAATTCAATATGGCAGATCTAATATGGTGGGTTGAAAATTTTACCCTATTCGCAGTTTTTCAAATTTGGTATTAGGGGGTTTTCAGAGTCGTGTATTACGAATTTGAAGTTAATTTTTTTCAATAGTTAGGTTGATAAGATACAATATGAAGCACTGAAAATTTTACATTTTCCGATTTTGTATAAAATTGATAAAGCGAAGTTTTTGGGGCGTATCCAAACTCAATATGCAGTATAACCTATATCGGGCTAAGAAATCTAAGTGTCAAGTTCTTTAAATATCGATATTAGAAGGTTTTATGGCCCATTTTACCAATCTTAAATTAATTTCAAATTTAAGATAGTGGATTTACTATGACAGACTAAATATTTGTTTGGCACAATTTCACTGGTATTTGGAAAACTCTAAGAATCAAAGAATATTTATTGATTCATTTTAGGGTGACTTATAACTTTGGATAAAATGGCTACTTTTTTGCCACCTTGCAGTTATTGCGAGGTACACTAATCTCGATTAGTACTTAGTTCAAATAATTTATGGACATCATGAATTCAAAACTAAAAATCGAAAGATAAAATATTTATAAAAAAATTGAACCGACCTATAAAAGTGCGCTAAAAAGTGAAAAATAACTATAAATTTTTGTATGAAATTGAAATTTTTGAAGTTTATAAAACAATCTTCTATGTTAAATTCACTTGAATGATTAAAATGTCTCAAAAACACAATGTATATAAAACTCTGAACGATGACTGTCAATAAAATAATTTTCTGACTGAAGTCAAAAGTAAATTTGTATTTATACAACGAAATGACTCGTTTGTTTCGGTTGTCCTTATTTTTCGGGAAAACATTCATTTGTTTTTTTGTTTTCTTGTAGAAACTCAAACCAGTTGATCTGCAACTAGCAAACAACATAAAAGATACCAAATGAAATTTCGATGAAATGTAAGCAAGTTTCTTCAAGAAGCCAAGTAAACGAACGGATGTATTCCGGCATTAAAACTGAACCACATATTCCCATCCGTGAAACATGATGCTATAACATTTACTACCACAACTTTTTTTGAATAGAAAAGTGTATTTCATCACCATCAAATGACTTATAGATGTAATTAAAACCTATAATTAATTTATATGGTTAGATGAGCAATTTTTTCTACTTTTTATTTCTGTATTAAAAAAAAAATTGGCTTTAAAATGACCTTGATAATCAAAATCAACTTGACTTGATATTTTTATATATCTGCTATATTATATGACACAAAAAATCTAACCTTATACTCGCCATCACATTTATACCCACGGAGATTTTGAGATACTTCCGGAGAAATTGGTCTACGAAGTGTTCTCATATGTCCATTATCGGCTGACACTGATTTAAATCTATACAACTCGCATACATTCCTTCAGGTGTTTGACAGCTTCGTTTCCAGTATTCTCTTCTAAAAGGTAAAAAATCAGAAGAAATAGGGCTTTTTCGATAATTTTGTGGGGTGTTTTTTGTGCTGCCTTAATAAAGAAGGCACCGTAATATATATATATATATATATATATATATATATATATATATATATATATATATATATATATATATATTCCAAACTAGGGTTATTGGGCAGTCCGTTTAAATTTGTAGGTCATAGTAAGGAGAAAAACCCTTCTTTGATTCTGTCAAGCTTTCGAGAATTTATTTATCTCTTCTTAAAGACATCTCTACAATTATTAATTAAACAGAGTATTAACCTAACTTATAATTATTAAGTAACTCACTAATGTGGTTTGAATATTAACAAATACACGTTTAAAAACAGGAGAAAAAACCCAACATTAGCACTTTTCAATTGTATTTAGAGGCATACTTTGACAGAATTGTAAAAATTTTTTGAAATTCTAGAATGTTCGAAAACAGCCAAACATCCTACTTGACTATTCCATCATTTTATAGTGACAACTGTCATGTGGGAACTGTAGTGGGTGGTGTAAGTAGTGGGGGAAAATACGGATCCGTAAACAGTGGCGTAGCCAAGAAAGAGATTTAGTAAAAATAGGAAAATAAAGTTAAGATATTTTTTACATAATATAAGACAATTTAATAGAAAACCTATTCATCTGGAGATGAACTGTCCAGGAGACTCAAATACTTTTCTATTCCACCATTTTATAGTGACAACTGTCATGTGGGAACTGTAGTGGGGTGGTGTAGTAGTGGGGGAAAATACGGATCCGTAAATAGTGGCGTAGTCAAGAAAGAGATTTAGCAAAAATAGGAAATAAAGTTAAGATATTTTTTACATAATATAAGACAATTTAATAGAAAACCTATTCATTTGGAGATGGACTGTCCAGGAGACTCAAATACTTTTCTTTTTTCAACTGTAAAATATTAACTGTAAATGGCACTCTCGATGTCACTTTTTTATTCATGGTGTTACTTTCTTGGTTAATGTGCACCATTTTAAGGAAGATCATTTTTTGATAAGCAGGAACCCTTTCCAGAATCTCAGTGCCATTCCAGTTAATATTGTGATCTTGATGAAAACATGTGATAGCCAGAGCACAAGAGGGCAAACCTCTATTAATGTCACTACGATGGGAAATGAATCTGCCTTTGAGGCATATATAAACTAATTGACAGTTCGAATAGGGAACCTTATAAACTATGCAGGACGTCTCATTTAGCTGTAACGGCATTTTGGTTTTAGAATAAATTTTAGAGAGAGTAAGTAATTGTTTTCTAGCTATTTTAATATATGTATTTTTAAAAATGTTCATCAATTTCCACACCGCATTTAGAAAATTTTACTAACAAATAAAATGTCAAGTCTTGTCAATATTATAAAATTCCTATGATAAGAACAACAGCATTACAAAAAACCTTGTTTTCTGATGGAGTGCGCTTATATAATGTTCTTTCTGAGGACAGTAAACGGGAGCCTGACCTGGTACCCTATCCTCGAACTGGTGAACGTGAAGTGAACGGTGAAAAGGTGGCGAACGCGTATTCTTGAAATGTTCATCACTCATATCCTCGTTCGCCCGGTTAAAGGTAAAGCGAACGGTGAAACATGCGCAAATGAAATGTCAGCCGCTAAATGACATATTTAACGCACGGAATTCAAAAAATAAAATAGAATTAAAAATTTTTATTTTATTTTTGGTTCTTCAAAATAACTCGCATTAAAAAAAAATAATATGTTGACAAACTGTTTCTTTAAGACGTTTTATTTTCTGAATAAACAATTGAAACGTTAATTAAGTGGTACCCCCGATATTTTCAATATTTCAAATTTTTTAATAAAATATCCTTAGAAAGTGGAATATGTCTCGCAAATATTAAGCAAATTTGAGATTAAAGACATATAAATTTATTACGGAGATTCTGTTCATAACTCAACTGTATGAGTGTGCTATTTAAAAATGTTTTCCTAGAACCAGTTCTGCTTATGGATTTAACATAAATACTTGTGTCCATAACAGCCGAGTATCTTAGATTTAAACAGTTAAATCTAACATAATTCTTTTCACGACACAACTTATAATAAATTTGAGAAATCACAATTTGTAAGCTATCTGAAACTTTTATTTAAAAAAGTAACAAATTTTATATTTAAATTATGTTAACTACAGCACTTAACTTAATTAGACACTATACGACACTACAATTAAATAAATATTATGATTATAATTTATCGAGACATATAAATATGAACTCTACAGACTAACGAATGAGGTCTTTCAGCATAAAAACCTTATTTATGGTACATTTGATCTTCAAGTCTCTACAAATCATTATAAAATAATAAAAAAAACTATATATATTTAATAGTTGAATGTGAGATCCGCCAGTATCTTTAATGGACGTCTTCTGTCTGGCCTTTGGTTTCGGTCCCTGGTCATAAACAGTTTCACTATCATTGTTCAAATTTCAAGTTTTCTTTCAAATTTACTTGTCAGGACAGTACATCTTGCAGTTAGAGGCTGGACACTTTGCGATTTTATACAATAAATAACTGATTGGATAGTTTCCGTAGTGGCTTGGGATGATGACTTTTAGTCATAGTACGTAGAGTTGTAATTTTCCACCGTTTCAAAGTTTATCAGTGCTGACTTTCTGCAATTACTGTCAGTATATTACTTTGTATATATGATTGCTGCTTTTCTTGATATCCCTTTTTCTTTTTATATGAGAATCTTCAAGTACTTGGCTCTTGGTATGCATTTTTGTTTAACAGTTCCAGAGTGTCAATTTAAGATAAATTTAATCCAGGCAAAGTACAAATATTGTAATGGTAATCAATAACTTCACAAAAATAACAACAGCACTATTTTTTTACTTTTGACGATTAATTTAAAGTACCAAAACTACTTTTTGCCTAAAATGGCAACAAAATATACTACGGACATTTTCGGTCTGACAGGTCAATTCAATCTGTCATCCATTTTATTTTTTAAATTCTCGGGTTTTAGCACGTTCATATCTGGCAACATTAGCTTTTCAAGAATACGGCTTTTACTGTCAAAAAGTTCACATCGCCATTCCCATCGCCATTCACATCACTTTTCACATCACACTTTCGAGGATAGGGGCCCTGCGAACATTTAATAAAAAACTTTTTAAACATTTATATGTATATTTTTAATTTTGTTTTTGTTTTCTTTGTGTGCTCTTTCGTGCCTCTGTGTGTGTGCCGAACTTAGTTTTTAAGGAATATTTTGCAAAAATTAGTTGTAAGGAATTGATTATGACTTCCATAAAGTTGTATATTTATTTGTAAAGAATTTAATTAGCCTAGCGCTAAATACAATTTATTATTATTAAATTAAAACTCTAGTGAACCGAGAATAAAAACCGTATATTATTTAATTAGGATTGCTACAAATTATACCCACTAGACTTGCTTGGTTACCTAAAAAACAATAAAAATACTTACGTGCAAAACTATACTTTAACAAAAATTTAGAATGAAGAGAGCACAATAACAATAAATAAGTTGGAAATCTTAAACTCATTGTTTATGATTATTAATAGGACCTGTTTGTTGAATATTTTTACAGAAACTGACTAACACAGTGAAAAAAACGCAATCCAGTTATGTTAATTAGTTCATTTATTTTAACGTCTCCCTCCTATTTATATCATTTTAGCTTTATCTTCTTCTATTTCTGTTTAACTAGTATGGTACAGGGTGGATTGTTTTTGTAAGGAATCCTTGAGTTACTTTTTTCTGTAGAGTCCAGTGGCATAGTCAGATTATTAATTTTTGTTTTAATTACGGAGATGTGATACCAAGCTTTAGTTTTTTTAAATCAAACACAATTTTTTTTACATCATTTTTTTGCATTTTGTATTGTCTTTAGGAATATATCGTATTGTCAATATAAATTGACAAGAAACTGCTAAAAACAATTTTTATTAAACATATAAACTTTTTAAAATAGAAGATTAACATTCCAAATTTGGTACCCAAGAATTTATTCTGACAAACAACCGGATTACCGAACCAGTCAGAGCCATTGTCGAACAAACAACCATAATCAGGGGGAGCACGGAGAAAATCATTTACGGAAGTCGTGCTGCGTTAGTTCAATAATCAAACAAACTATGTAAATACCTGGGGCCTTATCCTCGAACTGGGGAACGTGAAGTGAACGGTGAAAAGGTGGCGAACGCATATTCTTGGAATGTTCATCGCTCATATCCTCGTTCGCCCGGTGAAAGGCAAGCGAACGGTGAAACATGCGCCAATGAAATGTCAGCCGCTAAATGACATATTTTACGCACGGATCTCAAAAAATAAAATAATAAAAATTTTTATTTTATTTTTGGTTCTTCAAAATAACTCGTCATTAAAATAAATAATATGATGACGAACCGTTTCTTTACGACGCTTTATTTTTTGAATAAACGTTAATTAGATGGTACCCCCGATATTTTTAATATTTTCAAATTTTTTAATAAAATATCCTTAGAAAGTTCAATATTTCTCGCAAATATTCAGTAAATTTGAGACTACAGACATATAAAATTATTACAGGAGATTCTCTTCATAACTTAATTGTATGAGCGAGCTATTTAAAAATGTTTTTCTAGGGCCAGTTCTGCTTATGGATTTAACATAAATACTTGTGTTCATAACAGTCGAGTATCTTAGTTTTAAACAGTTAAATCTAACATAATTCTTTTCACGACGTAACTTATAATAAATTTGAGAAATCACAGTTTGTAAGCTATCTGAAACTTTTATTTAAATAAGTAACAAATTTTATATTTAAATTATGTTAACTATAGCACTTCTTATTTAGACTGTCTTAAACACTATACGACACTAAAATTAAATAAATATTATGATTATAATTTATCGGGACATATAAATATGAACCATACAGACCAACAAATGAGGTCCTTCACTATAAAAAGCTTATTTATGGTACATTTGATCTTCAAGCCTTTACAAATCTTTATAAAATAAAAAAAATATATTAAAAGTTGAATGTGAGATCCGCCAGTATCTTTAATGGACGTCTTCTGTCTGGCCTTTGGTTTTGGTCCCTGGACATAAACAATTTCTCTATCATTGTTCAAGTTTCAGGTTTTTTTTCAAATTTGGTTGTTAGGACAGAACATCTTGCAGTAAGAGGCTGAATATTTTGTGAATTCATGCAATAAATAACTGATTGGGTAGTTCCTGTAGTGGATTGGGATGATGACTTTTAGTCATACTATGTAGAATTGTAATTTCCACCGTTTCAAGGTTTATCGGTGCTGGCTTACTGCAATTACTGTCAGTATTTTACTTTGTATATATGATTGCTGTTTTTCTTGATATCCCTTTTTCTTTGATAAATTAGAATCTTAAAGTACTTGGCTCTTTGTATGCATTTTTGTTTAACAGTTCTAGAGTGTCAATTTAAGATAAATTCAATCCTGGCAAAGTACAAATATTGTAATGGCAATCAATAACTACACAAAAATAACAACAATAGCACGTAACGTATCAAAACTACTTTTTGCCTAAAATGGTAACCTACGGACATTTTCGTTCTGACAGCTCAAGTCAATCTGTCATCCATTTTATTTTTTGGAATTCTAGGGTTTTAGCACGTTCATATCTGGCAACACTGCCTTATCCAGAATACGGCTTTTACTGTTAGAAAGTTTACATCGCCATTCCCATCACCATTCACATCACCTTTCACATCACACTTTCGAGGATTGGTAATCATCATTGGGCATCAATTAATTCATATGATATCAAGGCAAACTTGGCAGGGTTCCCGCAAGATGATAGAGTTTGATTATGGAATCCAGAGAGGAAGAAAGGCTAATTACCTAAGTTGATGCCAGCATGGGAAGGATCATATACTATTCTGAAGAGAATCAATGACGTTGTTTATAGAATCCAAAATGAAAATAGTGGATTTCCACAGGGTGAAGCTATACCACGGAAGTATTGAAGCTGATCGGGATGATCAGAATTAAAAGAATGGCAGTGTAACAAAGGAATTCAGGGGCGTCCTTATGGAGATATTATGTAGTAACGAAAGAAATATTATATCGATGAGTTATCATAATTTGTAATGTTGCTAGTAAAATTCTGGACATGTATTCTCATTTATTCGAATAGATTCTCTAGGTGTATAAATAAGGCTACCGTATTAAGTTTTAGTTTGTATTTGAATGAGAAAGTGTTAAGTATTTATTAAAGGGTTGTTATTTAGTAGTGAAAAATGTGTGTTATTCGAATCCAGTGACAAAATAACCAGGTAAAATCGTAACACATTTTAATTTTTGTTAATATTCACCTTAATACATTTATCGAAAAAAACAACAGTAAAATATTTTTGACAATGTGTTGTTTTTCAAATTATCATGTGATTTAAGAGTTAAATTCGATCTAGTTGCTATGAAATTTAAATCTTTCAGTCGGCCAGATTTGTTTTGCTTATGATATTATCATGATTTATATTACATATGTCAACAAATAAAGGCTTATATAAGGATATTAAGGAAAAGAACCTTGCCATAAATCCTTGAAATATGTAAGAGAAATAGTTGTACCCCAAAAATAAATAAAATTCTCTATTTGTGCCGGTTCAGTAATAAAACAAAATAATTTTGTTTGTATTTTTAAGTTTTAAAACTTTTTTGACTTATTGTTGCTCTTGGCAGTTTATGCTTCAGCTGTCAGTTTAGGACCGTTTTAAAATTAAACTGTGTTAGTGAATCCGGCTGTTAGCATTTTAGAAAAAGCAAATCCAACAAGAAGAAGATATTAATGTCGTCCTTTAAGGGCCCTTGGGTGCTGACTACACAAACAAGCGTTGTATTTTTGTATCCCGGATTTGTTGGGTGTTCTCGACCACTGAGCTCTACTGTGGACCCCTACTCTTGTCGGCTCTTAAAGCCAAAAAATGGCAAATCATAGGCGAAAAAATGCGTTTCTGCACATTGGGCGCCAGTCATATTTTTGGATCGTGGACAGATAAGGGCATGCGCATAAGCGACTTCTTATTATCGATCCGTTGTTTCGTAGCGCCATCCGTAAACAGCACAGTATCGGCTCAACATCATTTATGTGTTTATTTTTGCCTTGTGAGTTGCTTGCGATTTAGACGGATTTATATAGATGCCTAAAACACCTAATTTCTTTGACATTTTTGTCAAACAAATGAGTTTAAAAATTATAAAGATGACAATAGATTTTTATTCCTTAATAATCATTAATTTGAACAAGTTTTAATGAAAAATCCAAGATCAAAAATAATTAACAGTATTATATTTGTGTATGCAAAAATCAGGTTTTTTAGTTTTGCAAAGAAATAAATCGAGGATATGAAAAGAGAATTTATAAGAAAAAAGTTTTCCAAATTAGTTTTGTTTGCAGGATAATAATATTTTTAATAAAAATGTGTACTTAACTTATTTGTATTATTTTCCTTTTGCTCCATAGAGTAGATAGTGTTGTTTTACAACGTTTTTGAATTTACAGTCTCTCTGTGAATTACATTTTTCTGTAAATTTTACTTAAAAATAAATATTTTTAACAGAATCTTAGTTACATATTGGCTGTGTTTTCGTATCACATTAAATTTTTAAAACATGTAGTATGATATATTTTTAGCACTTTCCAAACGTTTATCAAAACATAAACTGAAGTTTGAAGCAGTAATTTCTTTAAAAAAAAATTCCAAAAATTCGTATAAAACCATTGAATAGTTTTTTCTATCGTATAAAAAAATTCATCAATACGTCAAGAAAATGGTAAAAGTAATTTTTCATAATCTATTGCATTACTTACACAAATAAAAACTAACGAGTCATTTCAAAATAAATTTATTTGGTAGTGCAAGTAAGTATAATTATGAATAAAAAAAGTAATCTCAGAATGAAGTTTGTATATTTTAAAACATACATATACTTATAACTTACAATGATTATAATGCATCATTATTTTGTTATATACAAAAAATATTTCAGTAGAAGATTCTAGCCAGAATCGAATATTGGCTCTATAATTTTTAATCTCTGTTTGAATTATTTTTTAAACTTGCGAACGAATTTTTTCCAGTTGCAAATTTTTTTTTCTATCCGGCTTTCTGCAGCCATTCTATGATTTATTATTTTCTACGTCTGAAGATTCAGGACATGGCGTTAAGAGGCATTGTTCACTACTAATACTGGTTTTGGAAGTAAATTAAGATTAAGTTATGTCCGTACTCATTTTGTGAAATTATCATGATTCATGTTGTCATTGTAATCCTAATTTTTATCTTCTCCAATTAAAAATTCATTAAGATGTTAACAGAAGCCTCAGAAGCAATAAGGTAGATAAATTTGAATTTCTTTGTTGGTACGTTTGTTAGTTCACCCCCAACAATGAGCTTGTTTACTTATTTTATTTCAAACAACAGTTTTATCATTTTGTTAAAAAAATTAATGCGGTAAGAAAATATATGCTCCGTTCACCATTACAGCAGAAAAATATTAATATATAAAATTATTTTTAAATACTGCATATCCTTTGAAAAACCCATTTCGTATCAATATTTTCTTAAAAAATGTAAGAAAAAGAAATGAGGAAAAAAAGTCATATATTTTTTCATAATTAGAGAATAATTGAAAAGTAGTTTGGACAAACAGTAAGACACATTTTCTTCACAATTTTACTTTCACAGTATAAGAAACGACTGAACTAACTCCCATTAGTACAGACATTGACCGCATTATTCATTTCTGCTTTAGATATTATTTGTGCTCATATGATGTGATTCCCAGAACAAGAAAGTTAAATGAGACCTATTCCTTTACTAAAGTTTGCAACTCTAATAACTTGCTTCATTCAGACACCATTTATGAATAACTAAATTAACTAAATAGATTGTCGAAGTCCGGTCCTGTCGATGGTCAGCTGATCATTTTGTAGTGCGCATGTCAACCGTTGTTTTACGATATTTACGTTTTATTATCGTAAATTAGCCATTTTTGAGATCAAACTTTGCGGATTTATATTTATCTAGGTTTTCGACCATATAAAGAGGAGGCAGAAGGCTTCTTTTTCTTTTAAATTTCATTTCCCTGTTTTATTGTAAGGAATGAAAAATGGAGGTTATTATGTCAAGTTAAAAAACAGTTTTCGATAAAAACGTATTTGATTTAAAAACTTTCCATCCGATAATTTCTCTCCGATTGATATTTTGCGTTGGAAATAGTCAGTTTTTCCTAGAGGTGTTTTATATGTCGAGCCAATTTTATATCACT
This sequence comes from Diaprepes abbreviatus, assembly GCA_034092305.1. NCBI lineage: Eukaryota > Metazoa > Arthropoda > Insecta > Coleoptera > Curculionidae > Diaprepes > Diaprepes abbreviatus. The sequence goes on from JASJET010000062.1 coordinate 3,818,998, forward strand.
CTCTCTTCAGGTTTACTGCAGACTGAAGTAAGTTTGATTTTTAGATGTGCCCTCTGGTAGCAGTTTAAGAAACAAATTTAGTTGTGAATGAGATCGTTTATTTCTTTATTCTCCGTGCGGAATATCAACTTGATCTATCGAGAACCAAATTAAATTTGAAATAAAAACAAAATAAAAATTTTAATCTTGACCCAAGTTCCCTCACAATTAGATAAAATACTCACTGCTACATTTTATAAATACCAAGGTGAGAGAACACATCTTAGACATTTCATTAATTTTAACAGCAGCTTTTTACATATATTAAATAAATCAGTATCAAAATTTCGAATAAATTCATTGCACTGATAGCCCATCAGAGTTTGGTCGTGAAAAAAATGTGATCTGAGATTTTATTATTGCAAAGTGTTCATTTTGGTATCCTTTAAAACATACATCAATGGTAAGATTGGTAACTTTTTGCTAACAAAATGGCTGCCCAAAAATGGTCACTTTCTCGGTTTTGCAGTATATCTCGATAACTGAAGGTTGTATGAAAAAATGTTTGATACAAAAGTTGTAGATAATCGGAAAATCTATCAATTTGTCTAATTAAAACAATAGATTGCGCCACTAATTATCGAGACATATTTTTTTTCGCGAAAATTATAATTTTTTTATATTTTAAAGAAAATTATATTTTTTACGAACTATCGCCTTGAAATTAAGAAAAATATAGATATTGTGCACACAAAAAATTGTGCTAAACCAGTGATCTGTGAATCATTTCTGAGAAAATGAACTTCAAAGTTGAAAGTTTGAGCTGGATTATTGGCAAATTTTCGGTTCTAAAAAATTGCATTAATTTTTTTCCCAGTGAACTTAAAATTTTTGAATATACTCATAAATTTAAATGCATCATTTTCAATTTCTGGAAAAGAAAAATATTCTCCAACGATAAAAAACTCTTTTTTTTTTAAATCGCGCGGCAAAAAATAATTGGAGCAAGTCTCGATATTTTATATAACGTCACAGTGAACTGCAGAAAAATATAAATTGTTATTTAATACCTTCCAAAGAATCTTGCAAACATTTTTTTGTTTTCAAAAGTTATAAATATACAATTCTTTACAAAGGTTAAAAAAAGTAAGCACTATGATGGTCAATATGAGAATTGTTCGGAAAATATTAATTACTTTCGAGGATATTGATCTAGAGACTGAGGATAAAGATGATGATGAAAAAAATGATGAGTTATGAGAATGACATGAACAATGAGGACGCAAAATAAAGTTAATCATGAATTTGATAATTTAATAAGCAGTGAGAATGAGGACTGGCGACGATAATACAAAAACTGTCAAAAAAGTAAAGTTGAATAATGATTGATTTATGTATTACTATATTTTGTATTACACATGTATTTATTTTTGTAAAAGCTTTGTTGGTAGTAAAATAATTAATAAATATTAAAATACAATATGAGAGATTTAGAATCTTTAATTCGCCGCCATCTTGGATCTGCCATATTTAGTTTTTTAAAAATAATTTCAGATGCATAATATTTGATTCGTCATATCGCTTTTTTTAAAAATAATTTTAGATTCGTTATGTGCGACCTCGAAAACTCCCCCATACCAATTTTAAAGAAAATCGGACAATATTAAATTTTTTATCCGCCATTTTGGATCCGCCATATTGAATTTTATAAAAATAATTTCAGATTCGTTCTGTACAACCTCATACATTCCCCTATACCAATTTTGGGGAAAATCGGACAAAATTATTTTTTTTGGCCGCCATATTGTTAGCGCCATTTTGGATTTTACTTCAGCAATTTCGTCCAAAAAAATATGGGACCATCACAGAAACTCCCTGAATATAACGTAAAAAATTTCATTGAAATCGGTGTCGCCGTTCCGGAGTAATCGGTGTACATACATAAAAAAAAAATACATACTCGACGAATTGAGAACCTCCTATTCATTTAGAAGTTGGTTAAAAATAGAAGTAGGACAGTTAAGGTGGTTCGATCATGTGTGTGTCCTATGAATAACGAGAGATTGGCGAAAAATAATATGAGACGCGATTGAGAGGAAGACCAAGAAGAAAATGGAACGACGATGTTATGGAAGCAGTGGGATAGAGAGGAAGGATTCAGATACCAAATTCAGGATAGAAGCAATGGAAGGAAGGGTGCTGAAGTAACTTAAAATGCAAAATACCTAAAGACAAAAAAACACACGTAGTATATGAGATCCCATGTAAAAATTGTGACGGAGTTTACATCGGCCAAACCAGTCAACATCTTAAAAACAGGATTAATGGACACAAATACGACAAACATAATAAGACCGCATTGACAAACCACAGTACAGAAAAACAACACACTTTTGATTTTGAAAATGTAAAAATTCTCAAAACAGAAAACAATAAAAAAAAGCGTGAATTTTATGAAATGATCGCAATTCAAAAAAATAAGAAATCTATAAATACAAAAGCAGATACAAAACACCTAAGTAAAATATATTACAATATCCTAAAATAACCCCCCAAATAAATTAAATATACACAAAATGATCTCAAAAATAAATCACTCCAAAAATAAGAAAAAAATAATAGTCAGGCAAGGACCCTTAAGGCGAAAAAAAATCCAAACCCTTGACCACCGCAACCCATAAAATAAAATTCAGTTTAAATAAAGATGCGACACAAAAAGCAAGGTTTTTGTAGTATCTTGTCAAAAAGTGAACCATGTGTTAACAATATGTAGTCTAAGTTGTGATCCTCGGCAAAAACTTATATAAGGTCTGTTTTAAATTTTTCTTATAATTTTATGTTGTAATATAGCAAAAAATTTTTTTCTATTATAGTTATAAAAATTCATTCTGAAGAAGGTCAAGTGTGACCGAAACGTCAATAGATATGCATAACAAATAAAACATATGCAGTTTTATTAATAAAACGGATTTTACACCCAAGAAAATCAAAAACTTTAAAAAATATACAAATAGAAAAATCCAAGAAAAAAAAATAAGAAAAAACATATATATATATATATATATATATATATATATATATATATATATATATATATAGTAAATGCAAACTTCTCTCCATCATATCCTTTCTGTGTTAGAGGTTGCACAGTTAAAATAAATTGTTATAAAACGCAATTTACCCTATTCCACCACCATTGAGATGATGGCCTACCTGTACCACCATATCGAGAAGAAAGTCAAAACTTACCCTCCCCGCCACAGTGATACGGCAGAGGTACATGTTTCGTCTCTACTAGACTCATCAGGGTACCGACATGCATCTGGCTGTGCAAAGGACAGATCGGAAGGAAGCATGCACATACTGAACGCGGCTTCTCCGACCTCCCGCCGGATGGCGTATATATGTTAATGCGGATTTCACGGATTCCTGTGAGATGCAATAGCAGTGGATATATCCACATTATGCCGTTGTAGTGTTGAAATCACATTCAGCAAACATACAACTATATGCAGCTCCGCGTATGAATGAAGTAAAATGCGAACAGTGTCCTTTGCACAGCCAGGTGCATGTCGGTACCCTGATGAGTCTAGTAGAGGCGAAACATGTACCTCTGCCGTATCACTGTGGCGGGGAGGGTAAGTTTTGACTTTCTTCTCGGTATGGTGGTACAGGTAGGCCATCATCTCGATGGTGGTGGAATAGGGTAAATTGCGTTTTATAACAATTTATTTTAACTGTGCAACCTCTAACACAGAAAGGATATGATGGAGAGAAGTTTGCATTTACTGTTCGCATTTTACTTCATTCATACGCGGAGCTGCATATAGTTGTATGTTTGCTGAATGTGATTTCAGCACTACAACGGCATAATGTGGATGTATCCACTGCTATTGCATCTCACACGGAGGAATCCGTGAAATCCGCATTAACATTATATATATATATATATATATATATATATATATATATATATATATATATATATATATATATATATATATATATTTAATTTTGGGCAAAATTTGATTATTAACATCTGGGAAACTGTGGCCTGTTTCTGTGAAATGGTTAGCAAAATTTGAATTGTCTTTTTAATAAAAATGCAGTTTTGTGCTCTTTAAATGTTGTACTGAAATTTCTCCCCGTTTGTCCGACGTAACAACTATTGCAATCCGAACAATTTAGTTTATAAACTCTGTGTCTATTAAAGGCATAATTAATGTTTTGTGTATCATAGACTTGGATGCTGCAAGTTTATGAAATACAGGGCATATTGTATGTTATGTCACTAAAAGTAGATTTTCTGTAAATGTCAAAGGAAAAACTATTGTTTTATGTTGTAATGGTGATATTTAAGAAACTTATCTACCTCTTTGTCTATTGTGAATTTTATTTTGATGTGTATACTGTTGAGATGTTTAACTGTATCTTCTAATTCGGTTTCATTACCTGTAAAATAAGCAAGGATGTCGTCAACATATCTATAACAGAAAAAGATGTTTTTTGACTAGTTTCTTTTAAAAAAGTTTTCTTCGAAATTAATCATAAATCTTTCTGCCAGCGGGGGTTTAGAGAAGAGCCCATCGCCCAGAAATGCAAAGATCAAAGAGCGATAAAATTTTATTTTTTAGAACTGGATAGAGTAGTTTCAATTACTTGTAAGCAATCTTTATTTGGAATATTTGAGAAAATATTCGTTACATCAAGTGATATTAAGGTACCAGTAACGAACGAAAGCTTTTACTGCTTTGATCAAGTTGAAAATCATGGTTCTTGGGTTTAGTCCGTCTCAAATTAGAAGTAATATTCGACGTTTCGCCTACAGTTGCAAGAGGCATCTTCAGGGATCTTTACACAATGATTATCGAGGAGCAACAGCCCAGTATTTATACTCGATTGCTGCTCAGCGAACCGTGATCCAGCGATACAGTCGATTTCCACGTGTGATGTAGACTGTGACCTGCATCTCTATTGATATTATTTGGATATTTACAAATTTCGATTGAATTGTTAATTTTACGTTTAAAGAAATCAGCTACTGATGCCAGCACTTTAGTGTCTTTTACATTAAAAGTGTGACCTGAGCAATGCTGGTGTCCAGCTACTGCAGATTGTACAATTTGTTGCTTTTTTATACATCTTTCATGTTCCGTAAGTCTAGTGGATATAGACCGTCATATTTCACCTACATACACTTTACCACAAGAGCAAGGTATCTTGTAAACGCCTTTTGTTTGAAATGGAATTGCGTCCTTTGGAGACTTTAAACATTGTCCAACTTTCTTACACATGTTGAAAATTGTCCGAATGTTTGATTTTCGGTATGCAAGGTAAGACAACACTGTGTATGCAAGGTAAGACAACATAGGAGGTACATTTACGACATTTTGTTGAGGACTTGGGTTTTGATATTTATTAATAGAACGTCTTATATCTTCCGCGCAATATCCGTTGCCTCTCAGAGCATTAGTCAGTTTTTCTGTTCCTGATTTCAGCGATTGTTCATCACATGTTTTAACAGTGTTAATGTACTAGTATGTTGAATGTTTTGTTTTAATTTTAATTTGTGACAAGGTTTTTTAAAGGTTTTTAATTGTGTACAATTTGTTCTGTGTGGAGGCTACGGCTGGCGACTGCTCTCAAACTGGCAGGGTTAAGGTGTGCCCTTTGACGAGGTCTGAGCCCTGAGGATGGTCTGTTAGACCGAAAGCGCTTGGCCGATTTTAATTAAATTATACACTGAAATACAAAACCCGTCTATTTCTTGATTTCTTCGGTGTACAACCTGTTAATAACTTATACATGTTGGAAGTACTCGATGTACCAAAAAGTTTATGAAGGATTTTTTTTTGAAAAGGATGACGGTGTGACGTTGCATTGAGATATGGATTTGTAAGGGTTGATTTTCTGTACACAGAATGTCCTAATTGTCCACTCTCTTTCCTTTGTACTAGTACATCAAGGAAGGGAAGGGCGCCATTTGATTCAGTTTCCATAGTGATTTTATGCTAGGACGTTGTTGATTTAGATGATCCAGGAAATTATGGAGGTTATCTGCGCCATGCGGCCAAACTACGAACGTATCATCTACATATCTGCATCAAACTTTAGGTTTTAGAGGAGCAGAAAACAAGGCGGCTTTTTTCGAAAGCTCCCATGAAGATGTTAGCTACCAGTGGTGATAGCGAAGATCCGATGGTCGCTCCCGAAGTCTGCTCGTAGAAAGTTCCTTGAAAAGTAAAATAAGTGGAAATCAGATATGCTTTAATTAATTCTAGCACGGTGGAATCCATGTTGTTGTTTCGTAATATGTCTGATATTATGGAAACTGAATCATCTATAGGAACATTTGTGTACAGGGATTCTATATCAAAACTGACCAATATGTCTCCGAGCTCTCATTGGATGGTTTTTAATCTTTGGGTAAAGAGTCCAGAGTTTTAACAAAGGATTCGGTCTTTCCTGTAAAGAGGTGTAAAAGTTTGGCCAGATATTTACCTATTTTGTAGATTGGTGAGTTTATTGCGATTGGATGTAGAGGTACATTTTCTTTGTGTATTTTAGATAGTCCGTAGAATATTAATGGTATATTACAAAACTAATCTGATTTTCAATATTTCTAATCAATGATATATTATTGACTAATGTAAATAAATTTTAGCAATTCTAAATGCACTAAGCGAGTTAAATATATCGTTAATCGATTAGTTACTTATTATGCATAAAATATATGATAATGCAACAATTGGTTTATTGTTAAGCTTAAAAATATTGTAAATATATATTTCATTGTTCATGTTTCATCGAGATACCAAAAATCAAAAAAGAAGTTCTACTACCAATATTCGTCGAGATACTTCAAATTATTTCGGCGACCAAGTGTCCCCCACCACCGCACTCATACTCTGGCCCTCTCTCCATATGCGTTTCATTGCAAAGAGGATGTTATTGTGAATAATCTTTGTCACTGGCTCGTTAGCGGAGCTGTATCGAACCGAGAGCAACATTCGCAAAAAACAACTACTATATAAAATATAAATTCCGATACATGTCGGCAACCCTTCCTACATCGATGTCAGACTGAAAAATATCCTTAATATCAACGACATCTATATATTCACCGGAGCAGTGCGAAATTATTTAAATCGAAATTTCAGTAAGAAATAAATAAATCTGCCGTGTTTAAACAGCTGCCTATAGGTAATACCATTCTGGTCATCTCTCCATATGCGTTAAGACTACGTCTTGGTTTCATCAGTGGAACTGTATATTTTATATAACAGTTGTTTCTTGCGAATGTTACTCTCGGTTTGATACAGATCCACTGACGAGACCATGAGGTAGTCTAAACGAGTATGTAGAGAAGATCACAGTTGTTTTTGCAGGACTTTGACTATTTTCACTGCGTGATTCCTAATGGAATCGTTCGATAACGTCTAATTTACTGGCTGCCGAGTTATGACGTCACGGATCAGCGCTATGTTTTTATATCTGTGAGTTGTTGGGTGTCCTCCACTCTATAGAGAAGAACAGCAGGCATCTCTTTCTTTTTAATTTCATTTTCCTATTTTAATATAAGCAATTATATTGTTAAATTGTTTCTACTGTCATCTAAGATTTTTTTTTATTGTCTTTAAGATGCTGTCTTTGTATTCGAATACGGTACAAACAACTCTAGAATTAAAATTGCATCTTATTGGGGTCGAACGAGGTAAGCATTTGTTAATAATTTAATCTAGTATTGCAGTTCTTTGAGGACTATTTGAAGAAAAAGTCCTTTGTAAATTGGAAAAAAATACGCGAACATTTTTATTGGCGAATGCAGCATTTAACATTACCAAATTTAACTGATGTGCATAACAATGCGCGTAAGCAGCACGTTCATAGATTTTTTTTTATAATTGTTTGCATCCCATTCGACGAGCCGCTTATGATTGATGCACCACAGTATGTTTGCGAAATGAGTTAGGACATAAAATTTCGATAAAAACGATGATCATTTCGCGTTGAAAACAGTGTACCCAGCGGTTTGTTATATGCCTATATATCAATTTTATATCTCTCTCTTCAGACTAACTGCAGACTGAATCCTGTGGAATGAGCTAGGGAATTAAAGCAAATATAGTCAAAAAATATATAATATAGTTAAAATACAAAATTTACTGTCCTGTTACATTATAGATGTACAAATAATATCAAGTTTACTCAGCTTTTGAACCGATCAGCTTCGTACCAATAATACTGTACAGTTTGAACGGTGTAGATAAGGTCGTTTGCTAGGGCTTCATATTATCTAAAATCCAATTCATGTAAGGTCTCACTGCGGTGCTCACACCTGGAACTGATAATCCACAATAGTTGGGACCAAATGAAATAATCGCCTGTAACATGAAAAAATAAATACAGAAATAACTTTATAGCAGTGTAAGGACGAAATGGAAAAAATTTTTCTGCTGATTAACGAAACTAATAAATTTTCCCGCAAAGATTAAAACTTTACTGCTAAAAATCAGCTTTCAATAACTTTTTGAGGAAAAAAAAAATGTAAAATAACTCGTTAATTATTGCAAAGGCTAATAAACTCTACTACTCCTAAGTTTTTCCGCCCTATCAGCCTGATCAGTTTCTTATTAAAGACACTGGAAAGGTTGGTGGATCGACACATTAAGGAAGGAATAATGGTGCAATGTTCCTTACATCTTTTACAATTTGCCTATCAGGCAAGAAAATCTACAGATGCTGCGCTACACTGACTCGTCACAAGAGTCGAAAGCACGCAGTTGGGTGGACTATCTGCCTTAGGTACCTTCATGGATATCGAGGGGGTATTCGACAACACGTCTCACGACTCAATATGCAATGGTCTACAACGACGAGGCTCTGAACCGACAGTAGTCGCATGGATCAGAGCAATGTTAACTAAGAGAACAATATATGCTGAGCTTAGTAGTGGGAATAGGGGGCTCCTAGTTGACCCCCCCACCACTTTTTTGATTGGTCAGCCAAGAATGACCTTGTTTCTGATTGGCTGCCCAAGTTCGCCCCCTATTCCGATTGGTTTCATAAACTCCGCCTCTTTTTGCTCCACCTCCTACCTCCTTCCTAACCACCACAGTAGTTGGAGGGGAGCTGGTAGCAGTTGGAGGGGAGCTGGTATTTTAAAGGACTGAATCTGAGCGAGCTACATTCATTTACAACTAGTCTTAAGCTTATATAGAAGATTCACCACTAATAAAGAACAGTGTTAAATTAAAAATAAGTGGTAGTTATGAACAGTGATTTGCAAAATGAAATAATCAAATTAGGTAAACAGTTTACTAAACTTCAAAATTCCGAATTAAAGAATGCAATGCTAAGGAAAACACACCCCGAGTGGGCACAGGTATATTATGAGACTGCCTTCCAATACCAATTAGCTGCAGAAGCCTGTTTAAATTATAGAAAAACCCAAAATTTGCCGAAGTTCTTTCATGAAATAAAGAAAATAGGATTCAGTTACTTTTTAAGGATATTGAAGGATTATATAAAAGATCCTGATATATTAAAAGAAATCGTGGAAGAGGAAGAGAGAGATAAAGAGATATTGAGAAACAGGGAGGTTTTAGTGTAGGATTTATTATGGAATTATTAATAAGAGAAATGTATGAAGAGTTTTTGATGTCCGCAGCCTGTTCCGAGTTTTATGCATATGAAGGTCAAGAAAGTGAAGCGCAGAATATTATATTGTTTTTAAATTATATGGAACATGCGGAATTATGTTTACTAGCAGCTAAATGTTGTAGCGAATATTTAAAAAATAAAAATATAGATATTTTAATATGTAAACTTCAAGAACTAGGACTAAATAATAATATTTCATGTATTAAAACAATGTTAGAAAATAAAACACATAATTTGTAATCAAGTCTTTTATTACATAAAAAAATTGTTGTAAAGGTAATAAACATTTGATAATGCACATACACATGGTATTTTTTGATGATAAAAGCAGCAAGGATCCATTTTCTTTAGGGTGGGTTGTTCATCAATCTCGATAACTGGTTTCATGGAATACTTCTTTACGAAATCTGCCTTTTCTTCCCCTTTTACATAAACATAGTCCACCTTAGCGCTTAAATCTCTTATGATATCTCCACATTTGTGTAATGGTGTAAATCCTTCACACCATTCAATGCAATGGTAATTTTTTATTAACCACAGAGCTTGTTTGTGTAAATAGGATGGTAAATGACCCATCGGAAATGGAGCTTTGAAAATAAAATGACTTGTCTTTTGCCCATCGTACGCTGCTAATTCCTTTACAATAAATTTATTATTTTCAATTTTGAATCCTTGAAGATCTAGAATAAGTTTCATATTTTCAAATATTTGAATTTCTTGATCATTTCTACTTTTAATTGATATTCACTTATTTGTTTTTTTAATTTCTGCAACTGAAGTTGAAAATCTAATACTCGAACTGAAATCTCGTAAGACATTATATAAATGAAGAATTCTGGTTTGGCTACGTTAATAAATATCAAAATTGACGCGTGCGCTCTTAAGCGTAAGTAGCGGTTTGTTTAAAAAGAGTATTTTATCTTAAGGAAATTGTATTACAACTGTTTCACAATTTTTGTTAATGGATTGTAACTGAAAACTTTATCATGAATTATAACACAATATGCCGCTGTTTTAGGGGGAATTTTTTCCTTGGTTTCAAATTCAATTCTCATGGTTACTGGACCTGTTTGTAGTAAATCTCTTTGATGTGAACAATTAATGTAAACTATAGGAGCATTTTCTTTAAATTCTTTCGGATTAAAAATTGGTTCCACTGGAGAGTTATAATACCCTTGACGAAAGTCTGTAAACATTTCATACAGAGTAGCAAATTTATTATTTTCAAAGTCAAGTTGAAGATCATTGTAAGGATATCTTTCTGAATTTAAAAAGACATTCATATTTCTTAAATTACAATGATCAAATTTACTCATATCCATTTTTAGATTACCACGTCTATTTTTCTGAAAAGCAATTAGAACATGACGTGGCGTTTCGACTTTTGTAGATGTTTTTACGGGCCAGTTGTGCCTCGTAGTTTCCAATAACTCTGGATATTCAACTAATTCCCAGCTTCGGAAGGTTATTAGTATATCACTATTTTTGTCAATAATTTTGGTAAGTGCTAATTCTTGCGGAATCGCTACAGTAAGATGAGGAACTCTCCAACACAACTTGGTAATTTTAACTTTGGGTTTTTCATCTTCATTACTGGATAATAATGCATTTGTATCATCATTACTTCTTATTAGAATAAGTTCTTGTTGTGAATTAAGAATAATCTTATTATAATCTTCAAAAAATCCTGAATACATCTTTAATGGTATACATAATGAAACATTACCTTTGTCATCAGTCATAATTTTTTCTTTAGATTTTGTTTTCGGATACCAACCGGCATTTTCCAATTTAGCACTTTCATTTTGATTAAATGAAATATATCCCTTAAGAGTTGAAGTTATACCAATATCCCGAACGGAGTCAATAGTAACACCATTTAAAATATAGCGTAATTCTTTAAATAAAAATGCCGGAGCATTATTAATTAAAACAGTATTAGCTAAAGGGGAATCATCTTCTTTAGTTACTTGCAATTCCACATAAATTTCACTTTTGCAAGGTAAAGGATATTTTCCTGTTTGTTGCAAAGCAATTCTGATTTCATCATTTGGTCCGAGTTTTGTAGGATTAAAAGGATCGAAAGAAAGAATTTCCCAGCTTAATATTGATTCATCAACCAATACATTTTCTCTTACATTTAAATAATCCATTTTTATTTAAGTTTAAAACCCAAACTTTGAAGAAATTTTCTATTAGAAGGTGTTAACCTTTGGAAGTTTGATTTCCTACTAAAGGAAGTTGGTTTCTTTCTTGTCTTATTAATGTTTTTATTATTAAATTTTCTAGTAAAGTTTGCAGATTTATTGTTATATAATATTACCATCTTTAATCTACTTTTTTAAGATGTAGTCTGATGGTTATGGTTTCTTCTCTAAAATTAACCAACTCACCTTCCTGATCTATTATTTTAATGGCTATTTTATCAATTACTTTAACGGTGACTGGGAAATATATGACGTTTTGAGGTGACTCAATTATTTTGAACCCTGGAGCAACGCTCGGGAAAAATTGGTGTATTATATGAACAGGTTTCCCGTTTAAATATGATCCCTCTGCAATATTGCAGTCTATATTTATTGAATTTACTTTAATTATTTCCGCGGGAAAATCTGATATATGTTCAATGTTGGCTTCCAATCGTCCATTTTTAAACCCTAATAATTTACCAATAGTTCCTTCACGAAAAGTTATGGGGGCTGAACATTTAAGATGTGTACGTAAAGTATTATTATTTGCATAAAGACTAAAACTAATTTTATCCTCATCCAAGTGTTTTTTTAAAAAATCTGTTATGTCTTCTAATTCGTAGCTACCTGGGGGTATGGCTATTTCTAAATTTTCATCATGAATTAATACATTATTCCCAACATCAATATTGGGAATTGCATTAAATGTTTCGAAATTTACAAGACCGATAACATATTCAACATCTTCATCTAAATATATTGGAGGATGTAACTCTGATGTTAAAATAGCGGAATTGCCGCTAAGAACAAAACTATATGACATTTTACTTTAAAAATATGTTTAATAATAAACTAAAATTAGGTGTTACATATGGTTATAAAGAAATTTTAGACACAATTGACCACAATTTGTTTTGTTAAAGTTTTGATAACTGTTATAATTATAATTAACAATATTATTATTTTGGTCGCTATAAAAATATTTAATTAATTCAGAAGGGGGTCGCAAATTACCATAACTATCAAAATATATTATGTTTTTTCCTTTTTTTGTATATGCTATCCAGTGAGTACCAACACCACTGTGATTATCTAGATTGACAATTGCACTTTCAATTAACTTTATCTTTTTTGGTAATTTATCCCTCATAAAAATACCACGAAAGTTGGGAATTTGTAAATATTTAGCGTATTTAAGTAAATCGTAATTTGTAAGTGCTTTTCGAGGTATATGTTTTAGCAGTTTTTTGAATAAGGTTTCAAGTATAATCCACATCCTGTTTTATAGGGTTTTAAATAAAGTCCACTTCCTTTTTTTCCTACCGCAATGGACTCCATCATTTGATTGTGTCGTTTAGATTCTTCTAATTTCGCTTTGGCTGCTTTTGCATCATTTACTGCTTTAGCAATACCTGCAGCCCCTCCTCCAAGAGCACCAAGAGCAGACAAACCAGCAAATAAAGGTATAAGTGGAAGAAATCCGCCAGTCTTTGGGATTGGAATTACCCTTTTCTTTGGAGGTAACACTTTACCAGTTTTTTTAATAGCTTTTAAAGCAGTTTGAATACTTTCATTTAGGTCTTTAAAACGTTTCCCCTTAATTCCTTTTCTAGCTTTTGAAATTACCTGAGATAATGATAGTCCTCGTCCTTTTCGAGTTTTTCGCTTGAACTTTCTTCTCGTTCGAAGTCCCATACCTAATTTTCTTTTAATTTTCATAGCACCAGTAATTCCTAGTGCAGCAGTTTTTTCCCCAAAACTAGAATCTTTAGCTTTGAACCTTGATAAAGCTTTGTCAGCTAATACTTTATCAGCTAAATGCCTTCTTTTTATATCATTTGATTGTGAGTAAGCAATATCGTGTTCTTTACAAGCCTCATCCAATAAATTTATACCTTTATCACCTCTTGACAATCGTTTTTCCAATTTTGTTCCAGGTCCACAAAAATTATAACCAGGAATATGCAATTCAAAGGGTAATTTATTTATTAATGAGTTTACTAAACCACTTCCTTTCCTTTTGCTGTTTGTCTTGTAAATGATTCGTTTATTATGTGATGGAAACATTATATATAGTTGCAATCCTAGTGATAACTAACCAGTTACATCACAATACTGAATATTAATAGTTTGTTTTATATATAAAATGAGAGTTGAGAAACAACCATACTCTATAACAATTAAGGATCATGAAAGTTCAGTGAATGGTTTTAGAAAACATGGAAAACTCTTTGAGGGAAATAGTAAAAGAGGGTTAATTATTGGCCCGTCAGGCTGTGGCAAAACCAATGTTATTATTAGTTTGATTGAAGATCCGAATGGTTTGCGATTTGAAAATCTGTATGTTTATTCAAAATCCTTATATCAACCAAAGTATAAATATTTGAGAACACTTTTTAAACCTTTGAAAAAAATTGGATACTATGAATCTGAAAATGAAGAAACAATTGTTTCACCAAAACAAGTTAAACCAAACTCTATAATAATATTTGATGATATAGTGTGTTGTAATCAGAATGTTGTAAAGGACTATTTTTGTTTCGGAAGACACAAAAATACTGATTGTTTTTATTTATGTCAAACATATTCTTCTATTCCGAAACAATTAATTCGTGACAATGCAAATTTAATTGTTATATTTCAACAAGATCGAACAAACTTAAAACATATTTATGATGATCATGTTAATGTTGATATGTCATTAAACCAATTTAATGAGTTGTGCTTAATATGTTGGAAAGATAAATTTGGATTTTTAGTAATAGACAAAGACTCTAATGTGAAATCTGGCCGATATCGAAAAGGATTTGATTCATATATTTACTTATAAAAATAAACGTTTGATGGTAAATTATACCAATCATGGATGAACGTTTAGCAAGAGAGCTAGTTAAATCAAGAAAAGCTGTTAAACAAAAATATCAGAGTTTAAAAAATGCGGAATTTGAGGCGCAAACTAAATTGGAGGAAACATATAAACCGATAACTCAACCCTTACAAGAATTAATTTCAACGATTGGTAAAATTGAACCTGTTGAAATAAAGGAAGAGCTACACACACCAATTAAAAAAATTTATGAAACACCACAGAAAAGATCAATTCAAACACTAACACCAAAGAGAAAATTACAATATGGAACATCAACACCAGAAAAAAGAAAGACGGGAAAAACTCCACTCCTTCCTACAGAAATACCATCGATTATTGACTGGGACGCGAGTTTAGCTTCAGCAAGTCAAATGCCATCTATACAACAAACAAGTATTATTGCAGAAACAAACCCTTCTTCAGGTTCACACTCCACAATAGGAAATCTTTCAGATATACTGGAACAAACACGGCAAACAGTTAGAACATTTGTTGATACAGATTTATATAAAGAATATTTATTAGGATTTGATGAATTACCTCGCCAATATATTGATAGCGGTGTAAAAGATGTTGAACATGAGTTTGATCACCAATATGGAATAGTTCATGATTTGGAAACCGAGAAATTCTTTTTGGGTTTAACTCAAAAACCTGTCGAAATTATTGGTAAAAACATCAAAATTGAAGGAATAACCTATACAGGTACACCAGGTTTATATGAGTTATTATTTAAAAAAGAACCAATAGGGTATAAAAAACAAGATTTGGAAAATTATATGGATATTTTAAAAAGAACCAATGCATACCGTAGAAATAATGATCCAAATGAGCAGGTGCAGGGGAATGGATCACATAAATATATTTCTATAATAGGACCTTATTTGCAAAGCAAAGGAATTACAAAAACTAAAACTCTAAATCCCGAATCTCAACAAGCAGTCCAGGGATTTTTTGAAAGACGCAAAGCTCCATATAGAGAAAGTCGAGTGTCTTCAAAAAAAACCGGATTTGGTATAACTTTAAAAGTTAATAAACCTAATACAGATTACATATATTGGGATAATGTAAACGAACTTGTTGAGAGACTTCGACTATTGGTAGCATCCATGCTTGCGGGACACACTGGTCATAACAATGAAATTATTTCCATTATTGAAGAACTAAGAGAAGCGAATATTATTATATAAAAGGACATAATAGATACTTTTAAACATTTCTAAAATGACCATCGATAAATTTGGTCGTCATATTTCAAAAAAATCTGCTCTAAACACATTATTATCACTAGAAAATAAAATATTATCAAATGTTGAAGAGAAAATAATAAAAATTTTTAAAAGCGATGTCAAATATATTGAAAACAAATTAATTCAAAATTTAGATCCCGGGTTGAAAAGCGATGTTAATAATTTAAATAAGAGAATAAATGAATATGATAACAATATACAAAATATTGCAAAAAAGATTAAGTTATTTGAGGATAAAGTTATTCCTGAATATAATGACAAGATAATTAATTTGAAAAATACTGTTGATGGAAATGATGATGTAGTAGAAAAATTTTCTCAGAAAGTTTCTAAATATGCAAATGACTTTGACGTAGTGAAGTTAAAATATGATAAAGTTGATGATTTTGAAAATGAAATAAAAAATGAAATTACATCAATTAAATCAATAATTAAGGATACTTCAGCAATTGACAATGTCAAGAACAGTATTTCCAAGGAAATTACATTAAAGTTTCAAAATTTTACTAATTTGCTTAATGATAGAGTAGCAGAAGAAGTAAGGAATTTTAAGAAAATACATGACGTTATGGATAAAAATACACAAAATCTTGAAAAATCAATGAACACTCATTTCCTAATTCACAAAAAAGATACCGACAAAGTTAATGAATTTAAAGAACAAATTAAAGAATTTGAAATTAAAATCAATGCATATAAATCAAATTTACAATATTTAGAAGACAAATTGAAGGAGGATTTTCAAAACGAAAATGAAAAAATTGAAACAAAATTCAAAGATCAAATTACAAAAGATAATGAAAAAATCGAGGATATACTAAAGCAATTAAACAATCTGAAAACCAAATCTGAAACGTCTTTTGACGAGGGAAATTTTACAAAGGCAATCGATGAGAAATTACAAAAAGAATTAGAATCCTTACTAGAAGTAGTGCAAGCTATAATAGAAGTTTCTAAAAAGGATGTATTAATTAAAATTAAAAATAATAGTTCAAAAATCGAGGAGACTTCTTTACTCATAAAAGAACTTGAAACATCTTATACAGATATACTACACAAAGCTGAAAAGACAGCGTCAGACATAAAAAATATAGAAAAAAAAATTGTGAAAATGACATTAGATATTACAAATGCAGAATTTCAATTAGGAAAAGATATAAAAAATCTAGAAGATAAATTAACAAAAGAAATAAAATCTTTAAACGAATTAGTTCAAAGAGCTGCTGAAGTTTCTAGAAAAGAATTTAATGATACAATGAATTATGCAAGAGAAGAAATGAATTCAACATTAGGTGGTTTCAAAAAAGATTATACGTTATCAAATGTTCTTTTGGAAACTAAATTTAATGTAAAAATGTCTGATCTTAATAACAACATCACCCAAATAAATTCATCAATAAAAGAAATTAGAAATGAAAATAACAAATCATTTGAAACAATGGAAAATAAATTTAATGTAAAAATTTCTGATCTTACTAACAACATCACCCAAATAAATTCGTCAATAAAAGAAATTATAAATGAAAATAAAAAATCATTTGAAGCAATGGAAAATAAAATTAAAGAACTTACTAAAAAAAACTGAGATGATTTTTTTTTATATTTTACAACATCAGCGATAAAGGGCTTTTATAAACGGTTTAGAAGGAGGTAAAGTTATTTGTGGGATTTATTTTCGAGAGTAAGGTATAAATTAATAATGAGTAAAATTAAGCAAGACGTTGTAAATGAATTACATAAACCGGCGAGAAGGCGATATAGAAGGAGACGAACAATTGTAAAAGGGCTTAATGATCTATTTCAAGCTGATCTGATAGAAATGCAGCCATATGCGAAATTTAATAGGGGTTTAAGATATATTTTAATGGTAATAAATGTGTTTTCTAAATTTGTATGGGCAGAACCTGTAAAATCCAAAACTGGTAAAGATGTAGCAGCTGCAATGAAAAAAATTCTATTAACTTTAAAAACTCCCCCAACAAATCTGAATACTGATCAGGGTAAAGAATTCTTTAATCAAGACTTTCAGAAACTTATGGAGCAGTTCAAAATTAATCATTACAACACATTTTCTAATATGAAAGCTAGTATTGTAGAGAGAGTAAATAGAACGATAAAAAACAAAATGTGGAAAAAGTTTAGTTTACTAGGTAATTATAAATGGATCAGCTTTCTTAAAGAAATAATTACAGAATACAATAATACTAAGCATTCAACAATCGGAAAAAAACCAAACGAAGTTAACAAAAAGAATGAAATGGAAATCTTGAAATCAGCTTATACTCATAGGAAAACTGTGGATCCCAGATCACCAAAATTTCGTGTCAGTGATAGAGTACGAATAAGCAAGATTCGCGAACAATTTTCTAAAGGTTACACGCCCAACTGGTCAAACGAAATTTTTCAAATAAAAAAAATCCAGCTTACTAATCCAACAACGTATTTGATTCAAGATGGAAATGGGATAGATATTCAAGGAGGTTTCTATGAAGAAGAACTTCAAAAAGTAAGACACCCAAATGTATATCTGGTGGAAAAAGTGTTAAGAAAGAAAGGAAACAAAGTATTTGTAAAATGGTTAGGATTAGATAAATCTTATAACTCTTGGATCTTCAAGAGAGATGTGATGTAATAGTAATTAATGCTGTAATAATAATTGATGTTTGTAATAAAAAAAAAATGATTTTTTATATATATTTGTTTTATTTAAAAATAAGCTTATTACATAAACATTTTTTTAAATACAATATTCCTATAATCAGAGTCTAATATGGGATTTAAAATTTCTTCAGTCAATTTAATCCTTCTTCTAAAATGTTTTTGATTTATAAACTCTTCAGAAGTCATACGAGCTTTTCTGTAGGCGAAGTTCCAAGCAACCATCAGATGAATTTGGTTTCTTGATTCATCAATAGATACTGTCTTCTTCATAATAGTGCTTAGACTTTAATTTTTGTTCTAGTTCTTCGGGATGATTCAACAGCAGTTCCAGCATGGAACACACATTTTCACTATTTAGATTTTGTTTTGGAGAAAGGACATTATATATTTTGTCAAAAGAATCTCCGTCGTAAAAATTGTTATTTCTAAAAACGTTGAAATAACGTCGAAAGTTTTGTTTTTGTAAAACATTTAGTCTATATTCTATAAGTGGAATTTGTTCCCATAGTCTGCACACAGTTTCATTTCCATAGTAAATAAAATCACAGCTTTTCACAATCTTCACTATTGGTAATTCACCAATCTTTTCAAAATGAATAGATAAATTTTGCAAATATATCGGTTCATTGAAAACATTTGGTGAAAACATATAATTTGTTATAACTCCTTGATATTGCAATAAGTTCTTCCAATCATCTTCATTTAATATCACAGACTGACCATTTTTACCACCAAGTTCAATGCATGGTAGAAAATCACTTTCCACCCACAAACCAATCACAGCATATTTAGAGTTAGAATTATTTAAATTATATTTTGTAGAATTTATAATTGTTTTTTTTATTTTCTTTTTTAATGGTGAATTTTCAAATATATTTTTACTCTGATTACTGAACATTTTAAATGATGTATTTCAAAAACTAACTGGCTATCTGCTTGCTCTCAAAAAACTAACTATCAATCCGTTTGCTCCTAAATTTTATACATTTTCCCTCTCCTCTCAAGTGGAGGGGTAAACTTATTTTCCCTCTCCATTTAAGAGGAGGGGATAAACTTTAAATGTCTTTATACTAACGAGAATCAATAAAAAACAAAATTTATATTATTTTTTTAACATTTATTAAATATTTTTATAGATATTTTTTCATGAAATACAATAAAATTAAACATGTACAAATAAATATTGCTGCTGTAAATATAATAACAAATATATAACAACAGACACAATGACAAGATTCTTCTTTTTTATTATTGAAAGGAATCCAATCTGAATATTGTAATGGTTTGTTTGTCATGGAATATTTAATTTTTATGTATGTATTTTCACACAAAGCAGAATCAGTTACATTATAGGTAAAAAAGTGTGAATTTCCAACAAGATATGTCATTTTCATCTGTTTGTAGCAGTCGGTTTCATTTTTGAGGGCATTTATACATATATCAGCCCTAACTGTATTAGGAATGTAATTTACATATATCACATTTCCAACAAGGGAAACTAAAACTATTAAAGATGCAGCAGTCATTGTTGTAATATTACTAACAAATAATGGTATTTCTATACAATATATATGTTTTTGGATTCAGTTCCCCCTCCAACTTTTAAAGCTTCAAAAACGACTTACATAATTTATCATCATATAAAATGATGTCTTTATAAAGATGAAAAATTACTTGGAGTAGTTAATTCTAATCGCGGTTTTTTATTTTTAGATCCATTTTCGTTTCCAGAACTTAAAAAAGTTAGAGTATCATACATCATTTTCATATCTTTATCAAAAAAATCTGTTTCCAAAATATCCTTATGTCCCCATGCAAGAGTTTTTGTGGAATTTGGTATACAATATCTTTTATCATCATGAGTTGTTAATGCCAATTTATTTAACAAATTAGTGTATATATTATGCATATCTGACTTGAATACATACATGGTGCAGAATATTTTGTCACCTTTCTCAACAACATCTTTATAATCTGATAATGTTAATTGATTTTTTATACATGATCTACTAACGCCTTTTGCTTTTTTATCTACACTATTTTTGGATTTTATACAATATGCTTTAGCACCAGTTCCATAAAAACTTTCAATGGGAATCCCTTTGTACTCATCTTTAAATTTACCAACAACTGATGTTGTAATAGGCATGCAATGAATATTTTGTTCAGAAAAATTAGAAGTATCAAATTTATCCAGATTTAGCTTCATATCTTCATAAAAGTTTTGGGTCTGAACTTCAAGAATTAAGGAATCAGTATCCGTATATAATAAATTTAAATTATTACCATATTTTACTTTTAAATACCCATAATAAAAATTATACATTACAGTTTTTGCAATATCCAGAATACTCATCCCAACATAAATTGGTTTATTGTATTCAATGCAAACCTGTTGAAGTTGAAGAGCAACTAGATTTTCAGAGAAAATTTTAAAATCCTTTAATTGAGGTTTAGAAATAAGTTTTTCGGCACTCAATTTATTACCCTGTCTTTCCCATTGAGATACTAATTTAATATCTGCTCGCCTATCAACATTTTCCATGGTTTTACCGAAAATTGAATTATTTGCCAATTTATAACAATTTTTATCAAATTTATTTTTAGATAAATTTCGTAAATTTGTATTTAAATCTATATATTCCGCTAACCATGGTGATTGTGTAAACTTAACTGCTCTGTGTATTTTTATGATTTTGAGTCCAAATTGTAGACATTGTTTCAGATATCGGTAGTGAATGATATAGTTATATTTATTATGTAAGTTTGGAATTAATTTTGAGTGGTTTGAAATTGGTGGTGTATATTGTTCAGGACAAAATGGGAAATCATTATGACTATCATGTAAATAATTTGGATATTCTAAATCAACTTCAAATATGTATCCTATAGATGATGTATCTGAAAGTTCGGATATATTTAAAGTTTCTATTTCGAGCTTAGGTACCCAAGCAAAATTTTTTTCAGGCAAATATTGTTTCATAGCATAACCATACAAATTTGTGGCGTCTAAGTAAGCGATATATGTTGTAGGTCTTTCAGGATTAAAATTTTCTAAGAATGGATTATTTGCTTCAGATTTGCGTTTGGAACAAGTGCTAACCCCACCACGAACACCTTTTTTGAAAAAATGAAGCATATCTGGTTCCGTTAATAATTCTAATTCTACATTAGTTAATTTCATCATTGCATCCCAGCACATAGAAGGGCTAGTGACATAATTAACAGGATCTAACTTATAGGTTTTAATACATGTGGATCTATAATTTTCAAAAACATCAGCCAAAAGTAAAACATCTGATTTTAAGTAAATATCGGAATAAGCCCCTATTGTAGAACACTTAAATAGATTCCACACTTCTACAGCACGACTGTAGTCTTGAGGAGAGATATTTTCATCGGTTAAGTTATTATAAAATTTATCAATCAATGGTAGAGATTTCTCATTTAATTTTTCGTTGGAATCTATGTAAGAGTATGGAAATACCCCTTTTTGTCTAATGTATCGAAATTCATCAGCATTTGAGAAAAACTTTTTAATTTCAAAACATTGTGAATCTTGTAGAGTTTGTGATAGTGACTCTAAAGACTCTGGGAGAAATTGAAAAGAATCTATAAAGCGTAGTCGCAAAGCAACTGGTTTCCGCTTTTCTGACACATCAACGAAAATTTCCTTACTAAAAGAAATATACTTTTCTTTATTTTGAGCTATAACACTAATATTTTCTTTATTATAGCAAAGCGATTTAATAAATAGGTGAGAATCATAGTTTTTTAAATTATGCAATACTATTGGTATATATTTTGGAGGTTTAAAATGCAAATTACATATTGAGTGGGCGGCTCCTCGATATTTACCTGTAATATGACAATGATCCCTACACTTTATGAAATTTCCTTTTGAAAAAGGTTTTTCACATACATAACAAATGCTAGAATTTTCATATTCAATCTGTTCCACAGATGATAAATCTTTCAATGGTACTTGATATTTTAAATATTTTTTATAAATTTCTTTTACATCATTTTCAATGTATTCAATAAATTTTATAGCACAATCTGTACCTCTATAAAGTTTAAGACACACAACATTCTCATCAAATGATGATTTAATATAATAAGCAAATGAATAGGGTATATGTTCAGCAGTTTTAATAGTATATGAGGTTGTCGAATCAGGTGTAGATTGTTGGCACTCAATGTTTTTCAAATAACATTCAAAATCGGCATAAATAACAAAAGGAGCTTTATACTGTTTCTGAATATTTTGAAACTTTAATATATTTGCAGGAATATAATTGCCAAATTTATCCAAAATCAAATTATCTGAAGGAAGCTCAATTCGAACAAAACTACAATCACGTTCTAAATGTGTGTTAAGTTTTTCATATGTTCCAAAATATTGAAGGCATCCATCACATAAGTATTTTTTTATTTTCTTTTTTGATAATTGTTTGGATACCAAGCAACCTAAATCCTTTATCCAACAGTAGTGGTTATTTCCATCATCAGAACTTATTAAAAGCAAATTAATATGTAATTTTTTCTTTTCATTATTATAATGTAAAGGACCGACAATCTCATATACCTTTTTATTATCCCTTAAAAATTTTTCAACTCCATATACATTTATGGACAAATTATTTTTTTCCTCAAACTTTTTTATATCTAATAATTTTACTGGAAATTCAATACCTGTAAAATCGAAAGCGTCTCTGAAGTCTGGATATGATGAGGTCTTTCGAGGATTACCGGTTGGCTGGTATGCTGCTGAAACCACTGCCCAGGCGAAACAGCAATTGTCCTCATTCATCACATTCACTATTGATTTAGAAAAGTGATGCATCTTAATGTAGGAGGAGGCATTCAATGGGTTGTACTTATTGATGTTGACTTCCAAATGCAGAATTCTTTGTAGAGCCCACCCTGTAATAGGAATTAAAAAATTAGTTCTGAATAATATTTGTTAGAGATGTACAAGTGATATTAAGAAAACTTAGCTCTTGAGATTAAGAAAACTTAGCTCTTGAGATTAAATAATAATTACCTGAGTCTCTTTCCGGCAATTCATCTGCTTTGGTTTCAATAATCTTGAATAAATCATCGTAAAGCTGTTGTAGATCAGTTGTATGGGTTACAATGAAGAACGGTGTATTAAATGACTTAATTGAAGTAGAGGTTAAAGTTGGAGAATAATATATTCCAAATAATTCCAAATTTACTTTAGCACATGTAAATTCCTGTTGACGCTGGCGTATTAATGTTTGCACTTTATTACCAACATCTTGCTGAAACTTTTTGATGTCGATGTGATAATTCTGCGAATATATTCTGTAGGAAGCTATTCGACATTTAAATGCACTCCTGATAATGTCAATTCCATTTCCATATTTTATGCAGCTCCTGTTTTTATGAATATTTGTCCTCAAGTGTGTGCTCCAGGAATTAGATTTGACATTTACTTCACAATCTTGGCAAAATCGCATTGGAGGTCTTGAAAGTAGTTCATCAACTGAAACAATTATTATTTTTTAATTCCTCTGTAAACCTTTATTAATAATAAAAAAAAAATTAAAAGGAAAATTATAGCTAAATATGTTATAAAAAAATACTTACGATTAATTATATAATCTTCCAAGTTAAAGGTGTTTTCGTTATTAACAACATTTTCTCGAAGGTGGCGTACAATATGTGATTTTCTTTTAAATTCTCTTAAGCAGTGTGTGCAAAGGAGAGTCATTTTAAAATGGAATCGGTTAGGGCCGTGTCGCTTTTAAATAAATACAATTTCGATCTATCAAGACCCAATGACATAGAATAATTAGCAATTTTTTCAGCTCGCGCAATTTAGAAAACTTTTGGATTTACTTTTGAATTAACTTTTGGATTCACTTTTTAATTTGAAGAAAAACATGGATTTTTTTTAAAAAATATATTTCCCAAATTTAAAAGAAGATCGCCTTGTCGTTGAATACAATTTTTAACGTCTTTTAAAGTCGAATTAGATAAATTATTACATATATTATCTAAGTTTAAATAGGAATAAACCATTGACTTAAATCTAGATGTGGCACACCTTGTTTCATTCCTATTTAAGCTCGGCTTAGTTTTCTTATGTAGAAACTTATCTAATTCTCCAATAGCGACTTTATTTGTTGGATTGATTTTCGGAGCTGTTGTTACAGCGACTGGTAAAGAATTTTTTGAAATTTGTGCCCCTAAAGTTTGGGAACTAGAAATATCACCGTCCAATTTTGACTTTTTTAAATCTGAACAATCATTTGTTTCTGATAAAGAACGTTTTTTGGGTAAATTTTTTTCAATTAAATTTTCAGAACTTTGTTCTAAATTTAGGCCAGAAGGATTTTTCAAAAATTGATTTTGATTACAGGAAGAAATTAAGGGACATTGAGGCTGCTCATCTTCAAAATTTTCAGTATAAGTATATACCTCAATGTCCCCCACAATTTCGCCACAACTCAAATCAAAAACATCTACCGAATTTACTGAATTTCTGGTATAGCCAAATTTGGATGGTTGTTCAAACCCCTGAATAAAATTTTGATCCAACCCTTCAATTAAATTTTGATCCAACACTTTAATAAAATTATGCTGAGCTTTGGCTGAGACGTTTATAACAGTCTCAACGCTGTCGTTGGAATCCTCTGATGAATCTGACGATGCATCTGAAATTGGCGAATAGTGGGGGCGATAAACCTCTTCCATATTATTTTTCGAAAAACCCCCAATGCCAATCCTCTTATCATTATTTAAAGCTCCCTCATTACCAACCCCATTATTATTATTGTTTAAAACCCCCTTATTATTTTGTTCCTCACAGCTCTCAAAAGTCTCCTGATATTCCACATCACCCTTAATTAAATTTTGCCCTAAGCTATTTTCACAAATTTCACCCCCTTCTAATATATCTAAAAGTTGTTCCAAATTATATCCCTCATTTATTTCAGAATTGTTAATTAAATTTTTCCTTAATATATCATTATTTAAATCATCGAAATTAATTGTTTCAAGAGGTTCTTGAGGAATATCAGGGATAATAGATTCATCCAAAACTTTTAAGAGCTGTGTCAAAATATCGCTTTCACCAATTTCGGAAGAATCGCCAGATTCAGATGAATTGTTAAATGTATTAATATCAATTTCCCTAAATTTAATATCTAGCTCCTCGTCGCTTAGCCCACAAAATGTACAATCAATCAAATCATGCACAAGGCAAGCGTCGTTTAAATCGAAGGCTGTTAAGTCGATGTTTTCAATTTTTACATTTAAAAATGACATTTTAAATTATAAATTAAAAAATAAAAAAAATTATGAATCAATAAAAAAATCAAAAAATCAATAAAAAATCAAAAAAAATCCACAAAAATGAAAAATCAACAAAAATCAAAAATTGGCTTTTAGAAGATTAAGTAAAAATGAATGAAAATCCAAAGTATTAAGTCAAAAATATTAAATCAAAAATATTAAATCAAAAATATTAAATCAAAAATATCAAATCAAAAATATGAAATCAACAATACAAACCAAATAAAAATTAATATGTCACTACGTCACACAATTCGAAATAAATCGGACTATCTAGATATATTCACAACAGATTCGATAATTTTACAAGCGTACGCTAATAGCGAGATGTAAACTGAAGAGACGCTTCGTACCCAGCCGCCTTTTAAAGCAGCCACGAGCCTGGTACCGGCTGGTACGGCGTGGCACTGCATGGTACGACGGGAACCGTGAGACCGTGAACTCGAGAGAGGTCGTTCAACGGTCGTAAGTTGTTTTGTTCTTAAGAAAATGACGAGTAAAGAGGAGAAGAAGAAAAAAAAAAAAAGTTGTTTTTTGGAATAATATAAAAAACATTTTTTTTTTTTTTTAATTTTTTTTTTTTTTTTTTTTTTTTTCGTTTTTTATATTATTCCAAAAAACAACTTTTTTTTTTTCTTATTCTTCTCCTCTTTACTCGTCTTTTTCTTAAGAACAAAACAACTTACGACCGTTGAACGACCTCTCTCGAGTTCACGCTATCTTTGCCTTCTTCTTCTTCTCATTCTTCGGACTGGTTTTGCCGCTGGAGGTAGGAAAAGTGGTATTTCAGTATTGTATATAAGGATTTACAGCGTCTTGACTTAGCATTCATTAAGTTTAAAGTCTCAAAATGAGTACGTTCGTAATTATAACACTACAAGACTTTCTGGGATTCTTGGAAAATCAGATTAATCTGATGGATCGTCAGAGTCCAAATTCCGAGAACACGGTGATGTGGCCGCCACCATCAGAGGCTGACTATTTAGATGAAGAATTTCTCAACATGTTTGAGCCGGACCTGGATCCCGAGCCTATCGCCTTTGAGTGGGATCCAGACCGAGCAATGGATCTTCAACCTTTGATGATGGAGCAACAACAGCCTATGGAAGAAGATCGGCCGCAACCTATGGCAGAGCAGCAGCAGCAACAACAGCAGCAGGAGCAGCAGCGGGAGCAGCAGCGGGAGCAGCCACAACAACAGCAGCAACAACAGCAGCAGCAGCAGGAGCAGCCACAACCACAGCAACAACAGCAGCAGCGAAGGCAGAGTTACCCTCGAAAGTGCAAGAGGCCACAGCAGCAACAGCAACATCAACAGCATCAGGAGCAGCCACAACAACAACAACAACAACAGCAGCAGCAGCGAAGGCAGAGTTACCCTCGAAAATGCAAGAGGCCACAGCAGCAACAGCAACATCAACAGCAACATCAACAGCATCAGGAGCAGCCACAACAACAGCAACAACAACAGCAGCAGCAGCGAAGGCAGAGTTACCCTCGAAAATGCAAGAGGCCAATAAATTATAAATTATAAATTGGCCTCTTGCAGAGCAGCAACCTCTGGCAGACAACAACAACCGATGGCAAAGCAGCAACCTATGGCAGACAACAGCAACCTCTGGCATGCAGCAGCAACCTCTGGCATGCAGCAACCTCTGGCATGCAGCAGCAACCTCTGGCATGCAGCAGCAACCTCTGGCATGCAGCAGCAACCTCTGGCAGACAGCAGCAATTGGCAACCCAAAATGGTATAAATTATAAATATGTATTTATGTATTTATGTATATATGTATATTTGTACTTTGGATATAGGAATAATAAAAAACAAAGTCGTTGAAGAAAATATTTTATTTTTTTCTATTTCTTATACAGAATCACACCTAATAACCAAGTTTCTTTAACTTGAAAGAATTATTATGAATAGGATGAATATAATTTTTTTTACAAGCACAGTAATGAAAACTAGGTTTTTTTTTTTAACATGGAAGAATAAATCATAGTCTGTTGTCAGGGAATTAAACCTAATTGTTCTTTATCTTATATATAAAATCTTATTTAAATGTCTTAGTTGACATTTTAAACTTAATATTAAAAAATACTAGGGTGAATGAATAAATTCAAGTGCAGTATCAAATTCATTTATTTAAAATTCAATTTATCGATAGGATTGATTGTGCATATTATGTAGAAAAAATTATTCTACACTGAAAGAACAAAATCATTAGTTCTTCGAATCTTAATATAAACAAATTTCTATTTATTTAGATGGCACCCTTATATTTATTTAACTTAAACTTAATATATATCTTATAACTTATATCTTATAACTTATATCTTACAACTTATATTTTATATGAAATCTTATTTAAATTAGTTGACATTTTAAACTTAATATTCAAAAACTACTAGGGTGCATGAATAAATTCAAGTGGAGTATCAAATTCATTTATTTAAATTTGATTTATCGGTAGGGTTGTTGTGCATATTATTTGAAAAGAATTATTCTACACTGAAAGAACAAAATTATAATTTCTTTCAATGGGAATAAATACAAATTCTTATTTATTCACATCATTCCCTTATATTTATTTACATCATTCCCTTATATTTATTTACATAGTTTCTTATATTTATTTAACTTAGCAGAACAAAATCTAAATTCTTATAAAATATTTTAAACTTAAACTTAATATTAAAAACGCCATAGTGCATGAATAAGTGCAAGTGAAATAAATTTATTTAAAATTTGATTTTTCAATTAGATGGTTTTGCATATTCTTTAGTTCTGGTTTGTTACATATTATACATGCTTGTGAAGGAGTTGTTATGAATAAATCGTTTTCACACGTGTTGCATTGCAGATCTTTTTCGCAACATATAAAGGATCGTTTATAGTGGCTATTAACAAAATTATTTTTCCCATTTGGGCAATTTAGAGCATGTATATAGTAACATTCACAACATAAATTATATGCACCGCCAGAAGATGAAATAATTACGACATAAGATTGAAAAACGCACACTTCTCGCGTAAGGTAATTTGGTGTCAATGTATCACTTGCATTTATTTTTGCCACTTTCACGAGCCCCTCTTCTCCACACCCGTTTGGAACGCCATTATCCTCTATCCCATCATCTTCTTCATCTTCATCGTCGTCTTCGAAATTATTTCGATCAATAGTGATCAGAGAATCCTGTCTTGCGTGAAACTTTCCTCTTCCAGCCAAGTTAAAATGAGTTGTTTCATCTTTGTACATTGACTGGATCGTTTCATCGCAAGCAGAATCTAAATATACATGTGTCTGATCCATTTCGAAGACTGTCCGATGAAACTCGATTCACTTGTTCACACTATTTTTTAATTTTACAACACTTTTTTATTGATAATGGTGGGCCGTCTATGTGGTGTTGATATATTGGATAGTGTTTAAAACACGGCAAATTTAGCTGCAATTCTTCGTCACTTCTATAATTTTCCGGCAACCTGTTCCAAATTTGTTGTAAACTAAGTGAATCGACGAATGTTTTCAAGTAGTTGATGGGAAAGAAGGCCAAGTCTTGATCTTCAAAATCGGTAAGATTTTTTCCGTTATTTTGGTAGGAAATTATTACTTGGCCTACACGTTCAATGAGTTGCTGTTGTTGTTGTTGTTGGTCGCTATTTGACATCGCGCACGAATGACTGAAGTTCGCTCAGATTCGATCGTTTAAAATACCAGCTCCCCTCCAACTGCTACCAGCTCCCCTCCAACTACTGTGGTGGTTAGGAAGGAGGTAGGAGGTGGAGCAAAAAGAGGCGGAGTTTATGAAACCAATCGGAATAGGGGGCGAACTTGGGCAGCCAATCAGAAACAAGGTCATTCTTGGCTGACCAATCAAAAAAGTGGTGGGGGGGTCAACTAGGAGCCCCCTATTCCCACTACTGAGCTTAACAATGTAACTGTTAAAGCACTGTGAAGTAGGGGCTGTTCACAGGGAGGAGTGCTATCGTCTTGGCTGTGGAGCCTTGTGGTGGACGGCTTGTTGAAAGAACTGAATGATACCGGTTTGTATACACAGGCTTATGCTGATGACCTAGTCATTTTGTGCCCTGGTCGCCATGTCTGGGACCTGGAGGAGCCAATGATGCGGTACCTCCGGATCACGGAACGATGGTGCCGCAGGGAGGGGCTCGGAATAAATCCGGACAAGGGCGAAATGGTACTTTTTACAAAAAAGGGGAAAATCGGGAGACTTTCCACAATTACATTGATGTGAAGGACTCTTCAACTTAAGAGGACAGTCAAATATCTGGGAGTAATTTTGGATTCACGACTGAGCTGGAATGATCATATTGAGGCTCCAACCAAGAAAACTATATGTGCTTTCTCGGCTTGTAAACGAGCCTTTGGGTGTACATGGGGACTGACACCTAAAGTGCTATTTTGGATATACACTATGGTGATCAGCCCCATGATAACGTACTGCGCTATTGTATGGTGGCGTAGTAAAACAAATCACAAACACATTCTTCAACGTTCGGAGAATGGCTTGTATGGGAAAATTGAGTGCGATGAGAGCTGCTCCCACCAGGGCTCTGAAAGTCCTGGTGAACCTGCCTCCTCTTCACTTTTACATAGCATAGCAAAATTGGGTTCTGCGACTGAACCGTACGGACCCCAACCAATATTACTTGTCCCAATTACTATTGGCAAAAGGGAATTAAAATCGTTGCTGGAGAGCAAATTTATTGAATCGTGGAGGGGAGCTCCTGGAATGAGGTGTGCTAAGGAACATATAACTGTAAATTATTTATATATATATATATATATATATATATATATATATATATATATATATATATAAATAATCAATTAATCTTAATTGTAATTAGTTCATTTATGATTTCTATTTTTTTATGGCAGTATAATTTTTTATGTATTTGTTACTCTGTTTCAGTGAACCTGATTCAATATGGGGCCCTAGATTTTTGTGTCAGATCTGGATGCCCCCAATCGTGCCCCTTTTATTATTTTACATGTTTATATGCTTATACATTTATGTGTGAGGATGTTGCATGTGGAATCTTGAAATGGGGTCAATAAAAGACTAGGAGCCATGAGTCGTGCGCTGTGTAAAATCTTACCTTTTGGGGCACCCATTTATATTTTATTTCTTTATTTATATTGTCTACTTACCCATTGTTTCTAAGAATATTATTTTTTTAGTTCCGATTCTATTAAAATAGTCAATTTATTTTTAATTTTCAATTAGACTACTCTAATATTGTTATACCTAATTGGAGTATTATAATAAAAAAATAACTTTATAAACAAATTGCATATTTTTTTTCTTTTACCGAAATAGTTACCAATAATTTAGAATATAAACGATTTACTTTATAAAATAAATAAATAAAGCTTTTATTGTCATAGGTTTCATAGGTAAAACATTACAGTATCATAGTTTCAGTTATAAAAGTAAACATACATACACACAAGCACGAACACTTGTACCTTCAAGCATCACCCTACTAATTCCAATATTAAAAAGAGTGTATCTAAAATTTTTAGTACAATAGTTTTGACAATTTCGAAATTATTAGCTAAAAACAACATATTGAAAAGGCAATGCTTATTAAAGAATGTACTAATACATAAGGTAAATTATTTTTGAAAGTAGTACATCTCTCAGAGTAGTAATATTATAAAAGAGGAAAAGAACCTCACTCTACTCCACTAGTTTGTTAAAAAGCTCTAATTCAGTTCTGACAAAGTACTGTAAATGTTTCGAAAGTACAACTTTTTAATCATCGGCAGTAAAATATCAAATTACAGACCGATAAAGTAAAGTCTTAGAGTAGAAAAAACACTAAAGTGATAAATGAAAAAGAAACGCATGTAAATCAAATTAGTGGTTTTTGAACCTTACAAAATGTAGGGATATATTAATTAAATATTTTATAACCTGTTCATTAAAAATATTAATTACCCGTTGTTTCTTTTTCTTATATATACGCAGGTGAAACCGCAGTTAAGTGCTAGTAAAAAACAGGCTAGAATCTGGCAGACAATGAATTAGAAAAAAATTATTATTTCCATTATAAATACTTAAACTCCTCATTAAATAACCCTATTATACAAATGGGATACAAAATTATCGATATGTCTATACAGAAGGTGGAACTTCGATTTTAAAATTTTTGTGTATAACATTTTTCTTTCTTAAGGATATTTACTTTGTGAAACTTGTTTATAAATCATTCGACAAATTTCTTGTTAAATAACCGAAAAAAAAATAGTAGAATGAGCTACTCCGATCCTGTTACAGTTGCCAAAAAAATTGTCACCAGTTTGATGCATTTGTCAAATTTTGACGTAAAGATATACATAGTTTTGAGTATACTTACTTGCAGAACATATACGATATTTTCATTTATAAATTCAGGAAACATCAGGGGCCCTCCGCCGTCTCCAATACATTGGGCTTTTCCATCAGTATTTCCTCCAGCACATACATGCGTATCAGAAATTGTAATATTGAACTGACTGTAGATAGCTGAACAATTTTTTTTATCTACTATCGGCAGTAATACTTTTTGAAGAATATCATCATTCTCTCCTGAAAAATTATATTTACTATTTGCTAATTCAATCAGTGTTCACCTTAATGAAAATCTGATGTCATTTCAGTTCTAACAGAACTTTAGTTGGTAAGTGTACTTCAAGATTAACTTGTGCACTTACTTTTTGCGGAAACTGTTATCCCCCATCTAGTCCCAACCACTTTTTGTTTAGTCCAATCTTTAGAGTCTTTTTGAACAGGTAGACAAATAGGCTGAACATTGTCTGAAAAGGTAATTTATAAAATACTAATAATATATCGAAATATATTTGCGTCTCCAATATAGAAATACTCAATGACTTCGTTTAAATCGACATTTTTCGAGCTAACTTCAAACCGAAGCCGCCTCATATCTTACTTGAAATCTAGGCGTTTATTTCACAAACTTAAATATGACTTGACCTTGGCTTCAAGTCAGTTTCGCAAAAAGTTGACGTCTTGTCTGTACCTAACCTCAAAATAACACCTTATTTTGATATTTTTCTTATTTAAAAACCAACTGTTGACTACTGTGAAGGGTAAAATGTTTTATTCTGCATTTAGCCTTTAACTTAGGTGTTCTTAAACATTAAAACTAATTCGAAATAATATACTAACGCCCGTTTTACGCATGACGTGATCGTTCAGAAGTCAACAGCTGATTTTAAGCTCGCTTGAGATGTTTATTTCGCACTCGAAGCGCGGTTGGGCCAAGTCAACCCTAAATCGTTTCAGGCTTGACTTAACAAATCCAAGCCGGCTTCAAGTATAATCTCGCCCGTTTAATTCGTTATTTCTAAGCCGCTTGTAGAAGTAGAGGTGGGTCGGACTTAACAAACCCGTTCTTTTTACCCGGATCAGTTTACAGTCCGAAAGATCCGGATCACTAAAATTTAAAACATCGTACTCGGACAGTACGATAGTTCGCCCTCCGACTGGTCATACGTTACATCGGACTTATAATGAGCCGAGATCCGTTGAACCGTTTTAATCGGACGGTGTTCGTTGTGTCTTTTGCAGATATCTTTGTATCTTTCGAACATTCGGTTCGGTATAGTACGATGGGTCACTGATGTTTCGGGTCCGCTGGCGAACCTCATTTCGTTCAGTTAATAATTGCTTATAAATAAATACATTAAAGGCAATGGCCGTGGAGTACAAGGATTTAGGATTGCTCTAGTTTAGATTATGTTTCTTTAGGACGTTTGTAGAATATATACTTACGAATCTAGTATTTCGGTAGTTAAAATATGAATTAGGAACGTGATTGAAATTTTTTTAGTCCTATATGCCTTGTTCTCTCTTGTTTTAAATTTAATTGGGTATGATTTAACTGCAATTTTGGGGAAAGTGGATATAATTTAAAATGTAATAATAATAATAAATGTTTTGTTTCATCATCGAATTATGTTGGGACGATTGTTAAAGTAGATACATATATTATTTTGCTGAAAATGATAATTTAGTGGTATGATGTAGGCACATAGAGAAGCCTGTTTTTCCGTATATTTTTTGTTCTGGCTCTTAAAACAGTGACAGAAATTGTAAAATCATAAAAATGACGATCAATTATAATTTTGGGTTTTTAATCCTGGAACAAAAAAGGTTGGTTTTTAATTAAAAATTATTTACAAAAAATAAAGAATATGTTTAAAACCGATTTTTTTAAACATAAATTAAGTTTCTCGGAAAAGTGACAATAATAAAAACATAATTTTAATTTTTGTTATTAAATAAAAAATTAAAGTTATGACTGCTTTACAATTTTGTGATACTTGTCGACGATTGTTCTGATCGGTCCATATTAGTATCAGGCAAACTGATTTCTAAATTTAGTTGAATTTCTGGTTCTGCATTACGGTACGTTATGTCTTGTGGCTCAAGTAGAGTCACTAATGGATGCTTACTTTTAGGATGTCTAGCGAAATTTTCGGTAGTCACCTAAATTACTTAAAACATAATCCACACTTGACCCAATTTTTTTCAATGACCGTAAAATTATGCCAAACATCGTTTTTTTCTATAATTCATATGAGATGGTGAATGAGCAATTATTAACATATGCCGTTAAATGAGAGAGCCGTAATACTACTATTTGTTTAAAATACAGCTTAAATGTCCCATTTGTCTTTTTATTTTATCTCGTAATTTATAATAGAAGTTAAATTTAAGCTTAAAATATTTTTTTTTTGAAAAAAAAATTAATGAGGCTTGTAATTGGATTTTATAAAAAAAAGGATCGAAATGTAATTATCTGTGGTGTACTATTTCCTAAAATTATATATTAAAAATATGAAATGGGAAAGTCGTTCGAACTTTGGAATTCTTGACGGCAAACGGACAATTGAACCGGTTCTTTGACCCGGATCTTTAAAATTAGTGATCCGGACGGTCCGAATCACCAAAAAGTCCATTTTGCCCACCTTTAATGTAAAGTAGTTATTATCATATTATTTTCTTAGGTCAAGGGAATCGTTTGGCGAGGGAAGGGAGATGCTTCAAAACGCGCATTTACAAACAGTCGCAGGAAGTTTATTACAACGCCATTATTTTGATGCCAACGATTCAGGAATAACATTTCGGGGTTAAATATTAAACAATTTATTTTTACAAACACTGTGTAAGAGTGCTTTAAAGTGACGAAAATAATCAGCGGATATTGAAAAAACCTGGAGTTTTCGGGCTTCGTGCCCATTGAGAGTTTTAATTACAGAACCAAAATAGACAACCTATTACAAACCAGCCATTTTAACCGAAAACGGATTTCCATAAGTTCTGAGAGTGGTCCTATAGTCCACCTTAGTGTTACTTTTAATTGATATTGTATTTTGTGTTTTTTTACAGATACTTATACTATGGATATAATTTGAATGCTGCTTTGTTCAGATGTTTAACTAGATTCAAGTAATATTAAATAAATAATTTTTGATACTTTACCAGTTTAACATTACTCCATACCAGTAGAAAATATTTATTATAAATTCTCTAAATTGTAAAATTATTTTTTAAAAAAATTGTACCGACTTCTAAAAGTGCCCTAAAAAGTGAAAAATAACTATCAATTTTTATATGAAATTGAAATTTTTGAAGCCGGCGCCAAACTAATACCTGACAAAATGTGATTCGGATAAACAGATTAAAAATACTTTATTGGTAATTTCTTCCTTACCATAATTTGTATATATTAATAGTTATTTATTTCGTTTAGAAATAATTTGGCGTTGATTTGAAAAATTTCAATTTCATATAAAAATTTATAATTATTTTTCACTTTTTAGCGCACTTTTAGAACTCGGTTCACTTTTTTTTATAAAAATTTTATTTTTCTACTTTTTATTTTGAATTCATTATGATATCCATAAATTATTTGAACTAAGTACTAATCGAGATTAGTGTACCTCGCAATGACTCCAAGGTGGCAAAGAAGTACCCATTTTATCCAAAGTTCTAAATCACCCTACAATGAACCACTAAAAATTCCGTGGTTCTTAAAGTTTTCCAAATATCAGTAAAATTGTGTCAAACAAATATTTAGTCTGTCATAGTAAATCCATTATCTTAAATTTCAAATTAATTTTACATTGATAATATAGGCTTCAAAACCTCCCAATATCGATATTTAAAGAACTTAAGAGGAAAATTTCTAACTCGATATATTATATACTGCATATTGAGTTTGTATATGCCCCAAAAACCCCGCAATATCAATTATAGACAAAATCGGAAAATGTAAAATTTTTCAGTCCCTCATATTGTATCTTATCAACCTAATAATTGTAAAAAATGAATTTCATATTCGTAATGCACGACCCCGAAAACTCCCTAATACCAAATCAGAAAAAATGCGAATAAGGTAAAATTTTCAACCCACCATATTGAATCCTCTGTATTGAATTTCAAAAAAAATAATTTTAACGTCTTAATTTAATCTAATTCTAAACCCTTCAAAGCCCCCTACTACCAATTTTGGATGAAATCCGGAAATTTAAAATTCCGGTCATGTTGCATCTAACATATTAGATTTTCTTAAAATAATTTTATATTCGCTATTTACATCCTCAAAAACGATTAAGTCCCACCTTTGAACAAAATCGAAAAATGTAAAATTTTTAGTCCGATATACTGGATTCGCCATATTGAATCCTGAAAAAAAAAAGAAAATTCATAATTTACACTTTCAAGAACCCCCTATATCAGTGTTGAAAAAATCGAAAAATGTTAAATTTTTAGAACGTCATATTGAATTCGGCATATTGAATTTTTTAAAAATAATTTTAGATTCGTTATATGCGATCCCAAAAACTCCGCCGTGCCAATTTTGGAGAAAACCGGACAAAATTGACATTTTTGTTCGCCATATTGGATTTGTCATACTGAATTTTTTAAAAATAATTTTGAGTCATTATGTGTGACCCCGAAAACTCCCCCGCGCCAATTTTAGAGAAAATCCAACAAAATTAAATTTTTTTGTTCGCTTGTTGGATCCGCCATATTAAATTTTTTAAAAATAATTTCAGATTCGTTGTGTACGACCCCGAAAATTTCCCCAAACCAATTTTGGAGAAAATCAGACAAAAGTAAAGTTTTTTGGTCGCCATATTATCAGCGCCATCTTGGATTTTACTGCACCAATTTCATCCAAAAAAATATGGGACTACCGCAGCAACTTCCTGAACATAACGTACAAAATTTCATTCAAATCGGTGTCGTCGTTCCAGAGTAATCGGTGTACATACATAAAAAATACATAGTCGACTCATTGACAACTTCCTTCTTTTAGAAGTCGGTTAATAATTGATAAAACAAAATTTACTTTGTTAAACTGATAATTTTTTTATTATTAAATTGGCGTGACCTAACTTTCATAACACTGTTGCCTCAAAAAGTTCGGATTCACATAATTTTGTAGCGCTTTTATAGGTCACATATGTTTTATTAATTGTACAATTGTACAACGAATTGTAATCATTTCAAAATTTTGATTAGCGAAATTTGAATTTCGTTTTTTCAGTAAAAATGCAGTCTTGTGTTCTTTAGATCTTGTATGCAGCAGTTATTGCAATACGAACAATTTAGTCTTTAGTTATATACAATTAAAATTCCTTATGATCAAACATACCTATGAAATTCTCCGTTTTTTGATATTCTGCCTTTAGTACCCAGATAGTAAAAATTGAGCGAGCTAAAAAAGTCCTATAAAATAATATAAATCTGTAGTTTTGAAGTGTTGCGAAAGCGCGGTCATTACAATTTATTAATAAAAAAGTGACAAGTTTAACAAAGTAATGTTGTTTTATTAATTATTTAGTTATCCTAAGTAAGTAAGAGAGAGAGTGTTACTGTATACAAGGTCCTATACTAGGTGATATATTAGGCAATTTCAACACACAATTCTGCGAGTGAGCTTGCCCACTTTACCAAGAGATGGAATTGTGTGACGGTTCAAATACATTGTTGAAATATTTCTTTAACCTTTTCTGTTCTGGGGAGTTAAGCTGGTTCAAAAACAAGTTTAAAATGATAAAATTGTAAAAATTCAATATAAAAAGGCATGGGAGGTCTACGAAGAATAGAAAATATTGGCTCGCTATCTACGAGAAAAAAGATTTGTGATTTAATATCTACATGTGTAATTTGGATTTTATTGCAAAATTATGAGTGTTGTAAGATGAGCAAGATTAGCTTTACTTTACCATCTAATGTCATTTTGGATACTCTCAGTAAGGCGATGTCATTGCTGCGTCTTGATGCGTTATATTCTGGATGTATTATAATTTCTTCCACTTTTAGATTTTGTACTGGAGGATTACATAAATCGTATTGGCAATCGGTGGAATTTTTTAAGCTATATTCACCGACACGTACCGAAACTCTAGAAAAACAAAAAAAATACTATAATAACTGAAAACTAACATAGGCAATACGTACAGTTATTGAAACAAAATCAGAAAATTTAGTCATTTCTGTGTACACAACTGGTCTAACCTTACTAGAATTACTCGCAAAATTCGAACAGTTTATCTCCATCAGTACGCATAGCAGATACCAAATAAGATTTTAGTGAAAGCTTTGCAAGTTATCGCAAGAATCCGTACATTGGAATTAAGCCGGCGGAATTAGCATCTGGAAAAAATTTATTGTTAGTAGATTTCTGACTACGTGATATAAGTAATGGTAATAGTAATACTTGTAATTATGTGGTATCTTATGTCTCATTTTCTTTTTTGGGGAAAATTTTTTAGGTAACAATTAAGATATGAAAAAACAGTTTTTTCGAGTTCTAGGAAAAAATATTATTTAGTTATTGCAGAAAAACCTGCTAAAATGGCTGTTTTTTCAATTGTTAATAAACAATAGAAAAATATATTGCATTAACTTTATACTACACCAAAAAACGCCTCTTGTTGCATACAATAAGTATGCAACATTTCAAATACAAATATTCAATAGTTTTTTGCTCAGTGAATTCGTTTATAACATTTAATGTTCCTTTTTTGAATGTTTATTCTCAGTGATCTAGAAGATCGTACAGTAATTTGCGGAAATGGAAGCTCGAGACATACTAACAATAACAAAAAATATTCAAATTAATTGTTGATTTTAAATTGTTGAAACAGATAAAGTTGTGATTCGTTTTTTCGTTATAAACAAATAGAATAACTCTTTGACAATTGTTGATATCGAAATTCCGATAAGTGGACGTGATAGGTGAAATTTGGCGCATATTTTGGAAAAAAACAAATTCTGTACGACCACTAGAAAATGAGATTTAAGTAGGAACTTATAGGGAGATGGTTAAACTATTGGATGCAGCAGTTTTCAACTCAATTATTTCAAAATTGTTGATGTTGCAATAGTTTAAAGTTGCACCTACTCCAAGAGTTAAAAAGTGAACAGTAGAGGGGGTCGTTCTTTTAGCCTGCGGCGCCAGGAAAAAAATGTCATTATCACTCTATCGTCATCATCACTGTTATTCTCATCATTGACATAATTCTCATCATCATCAACATTATCATTATTATCATAATCATAATAATTTTTTCCCCTATTACTTTCATCGATCGCTCACAATATAATCCTCAAATGTAGTTTATTCTACATCTGGAAAAATAAAAATGCTATCAACAAATGTTGCTGTTTGTTTCATGCTATATCTCGATAAATATTAATGGTACATTAAAAATCAATCTAATTTTTAATATTCCTAATT
The DNA here is from genome assembly GCA_034092305.1 of Diaprepes abbreviatus. NCBI lineage: Eukaryota > Metazoa > Arthropoda > Insecta > Coleoptera > Curculionidae > Diaprepes > Diaprepes abbreviatus. Next base: position 3,858,727 of record JASJET010000062.1, read on the forward strand.
AATACCCAAACAGCACTAGACGTCTTATAGACGTCATTTTTATATCCAGATTATGTCTGAACGTCTTAAGACATAAATAAGGCGTCTTATAGACGTTGTTTTAAAAACGTCCATAAGACGTCTATATACAATGTCTTTAAGATATCTTTTAAAAATCTACATACTACATTTTATATGAAAATAAATACAGTTGTGTATAATTTTGTTGATAAAAACTAAAAAGCATTTCCTTCCCTATGGATTTTGTCGCAGTTGGGTAATAAGTTTGCAACGCCGCACAGAGCTCGGCTGAATACAAGTTGAGGTTAAAATTTTTGATTGAACGATAAATTTTTAGTAGCCTCACTACGACCTTGATTAATGGAACTTTTGCGTGATCTTTTTTATCAATACTTTGGTGCTTTTTGTCACAGACTGTTTGATGTACCGATAACAATGACACACATAAATATGATGCCAACGAAACTATAACTTTAAAAAACCCGCCTTTTGTTTCTGTGAACTGTCATTTTTCAGTTTTGTATTTGTGTTTCGACATGTTGTTATTCATTTTTAATGTTGTTGTGAAAATTTAGCTTTTGAAAGAATTTTATTAAAATAGTTGATTTATCTATATGCCTCTGAAAATCTTTTTTATTCGTGTTTATGCAATACTTAAGGTAAGATCGAGAATCATATGTACTTAGGAAAAGCAGTAACGTTATTTATAGGTTGTGTTACAGGAAATTCCCGAATGCTTTACCGCTTATATTTTTGTAGTAACTCTATGTTATTAGAAGTATGAAATGAAATCTTCAAAAATATTATCTATGCGAAAAAGGCTTGCACAGCGTATCCAGACCCGGTCCTAAATATTACAAGAAATATTACTAATGAAGTGGAAGGCGAAATGTTTGTTTATGGAGTGCTTCACTAATGAAACCTGTAAGATTTATTTTGTTCCTGATGATTGGTTTATATTTAAGGAACATAGAAAATAGAGTTTTGTTAATTACAAGAAGTAATTTTGTTTAAGGTCTTAGAAATTTCAAAACTGGGAGTAAGGAGCATTTATGACTTTGTAAAGCGAGTTTGTAAAATTACCATGTAGAGTTAATTAGTACGAAAAGGAAAGAGAAAGTTCTACGATTCCAACTTGGCGAGACTTATTATGAGTAAGTTCTGTCATTCATTATACATATTAACCTTGAAATAGCATAAGTCACAATTCTATAGTAGAGGACAATTATAAAAATTCGCAAAAATATAAAAAAATTTACTCCCACAAATGATAAACTTTACCCTATAAAATTAAAATCAGTTTGTTATTAGGATCTACAGAGACAACAGGACTGGCAAAAAGTCGGAAGAATGAGGAAATTTCAATCCAAACATGCCAGAAAAGGGCATCAGACCAGATTTGTTATTCGACTAAATAAAAATTCTTGTTTTTAAAATTATTTAAAGATTTGTGTACTTTTTATTTCAATAAACTTTTACTTTGTTGATAGTCTATCTTTTAGAGTTATTATATCGAAGAGATAAACTAAGGCTTAAATTTGATAGGTTCACTTATCGTTCGAACAGTAGTAGTTCTGAAAATATTTACTCTTCTACCTCACTTCTTAAATTTCAAATTAGAAAAAGTTTACATTATGCTTAAGTTATGCATTTTTTTGTATAAAGAGATTATGTTGAACATATTTTTTAAAGCAAATTATTCATGTGGAACTTGTAATTATTTAAAATGGTTGTGCATATTTTGCTCTTGATTTTTTTTTAATAAAAGATATTCTTGGACTTTTGAATAATTACGGTTTGACTTTGTAAACAAGACAAACAAAAAAATTACGGAGACCTTTTTTAATGTACATAATTTTATTGGTGGAATATGTTGTTTTAATGTTGGGAAGGGACGTCCATAAGACGTTGTAAGCAAATGTCTTAAAGACGTTACCTTTTGTAACATAAGGCGTCTATACAACGTCTTATGGACGTCATTCGTGTTTTATGGACATCCATAAAACGTCCTGAATGTTGAGATCAAACGTTTTATGGACGTCTTTAAGACGTATTTGTGCTGTTTAGGTAGTATGCTGCTGACCACTGTAACAATTTTTTCGCAATTTCAAAAGCACGTAAGTACGGTAAAATTATAATTACGCATAAAATGTATAAAAGTGCAATAATTTGTCTATTGCTTTATTTAACAATAATTTAATTACAAAAACATATCCATTGCTCGAATTTGAAGCGTCCGAGTCTCGTTTTTTTTCCGCGCACCGCAGGCTGTAAGACCCCCCCCCCCCATTGCTCATTTTCTGACTCTCGGAGTAGGTGCAACTTTAAAACTATTGCAACATCAGCAATTTTGAAATAATTGAGTTGAGAACTGCTGCATACAATAGTTTAATCATCTTTCTCTGAGTTCCTACTTAAATAATCTCTTAATATTAATAAACAAGGCCGCAGCGATTTTTTGAATTAAATTCTATCTCAGCTTGTAGTGGTCGTGCAGAATTTATTTTTCAAAATATACGCCAAAATCTCTCGATATCTACAATTGTCAAAAAGTTATTCTATTTGTTTAAAACGAACTCCAACTTTGTTTATCTGTTTCAACAATTTAAAATCAACAATTAATTTGTTTTTTTTTGTTATTGTTATTATAAGTCTCGAACTTTCATTTGCACACACGCAGACCGCTGTACAACCTCTAAATCGTTGAGAATAAACAATCAAAAAAAACTTAAAAAGTTTTAAACAAATTTACTTTGCAAAAAACTATTATTACTTGAAATTTTGTACATTTCCTGTATGCAACAAGAGGCTCCTTTTGATGTTGTATAAAGTTAATGCATTATATTTTTCTATTGTTTATTAACAATTGAAACACGAACTTGACATATAAAACTGGACTGCTCATGAAAATAATTTTTGACTCCCCCCTTATTGGTCGCTATTAGGTGCAATGATTTGTATGGCAACATTGAATTCCCTGCTAGTTTCTTACATTGGCGTGAATGTGTCATGTATGAATGTCAATTCTATTATTCTAACTAACAGGTTAGACAATAACTATCTCTTTCTATACTATATCTAAAACAACAAATCGCTCTTCCTTGTTTTACTTGACAGGTTAATCGAGTATATTCAATAAAAAAAACCAGGGCTGCGATTCTATAAGAGTAAAGGGAAAAAGAATGTCATAATAAGGATCTTCTATCTTTGTTCAGTCTGTATTAACACATAAGTATGTCACTGTCCTAAAAAAGATAAGGAAAGAGAATGTCAAAAAATATGCTTACAGAATTGGGGCTCAGGATAATTGTTTCTGTAAAACAATATTTAATTTGAATTTCTACTTTTAGTTTCCTCAAAATTATAATTTGTCTGTTTAAAGCAACTCCATTAAAGCTAATTTTTTAAACTTCTTTGGAACAGCGTAAATATATTCAAACAAAAGGTTATTATTTTATTTTTAGACAAAACAAATACATAAAAGTAAAATTTATGTAATTTCCAAACATGCTCAATAATATCGAAAAATTTCATATTTATGCATTTTAATATGGCATATTGGTTTTTAAACATATAATCATTTTAAATTTTAACACCATACCAGTTTCGATGTTCAGCTTTATATGTCAGTGGAACATTAACTTTATGGTAAAACGATATTGTTGTTGGTTAATGCACACCTAATTCAGGACTTTATTTTGTAGAGCCAGTGTATGTTATTAAGTCCAAGTTTAGTTGCTTCAAGATGTTTACATCAAACAGTGCTTCATAGCGTTTTTCAGGCAGTTTATTTGTAAGAAGCACACCAAAAACTTTTTGCTCATCTTCTTGTATAAAACTTTTTCCGGGGAAATGCTCTGAATAAAGTTACTCATCTGGTGTATAAAAGAATTATTATCATGACCAATTTGCTTCAGCGCTTGAATTTGAAGTTTCTTTTCTCTTAGGAAACTAAAATATTGATAGTATTTAAAAATTATCATACATCATATCCATAAGATTAAACTTGTTACCCTTAGATTTACAATTTGATTCTAAGGTAAAATTTTATATAATTATTATTGAATGCTTTATAACTTACCAATTAAATAAATTCCAATTTACCAGATGAGGTATTTGCACGTATTACGATGAAGAATCACATTTTTTAAAATACCCAAAAAAAACCTTAAAGTTCACGTTCCTGATTGAAATTTTCAGTAAAACGTTATATAAAATGTGATAAAATCCATAAAACAGCAAAATCAAAAATAAATTTTTGTCAAAATGAAAACTATTCAGTCAATGTCAAATATACACTTTCACCAATATAATAAAAACTTAGGGAATTCATTGTTGCCAAAGCAATTATTTGCACGTAATGGCACGGAGCATGGTGGCGTCATTTTTATTATAAGGGGAGGTATTATGCATGATCAGTCCAGTTTTATATTTCAAGTTCGTGAATTGAAATAACAACGGTTTTAACAAGTTTTTTTTGCAATATCTAACGAACAAATTATCCGATTTGGATGAGTCTTAGCTCATTTTGTAGGTATTTTCAACGCGCACAATTTTTGTTTGAAGCTTTTTTACTGAAAAATAATAGGTTTTCCTAGAACTTGAAAGACTGTTTTTTCACATCTTAATAATTAAATAAAAAATTTTGTCCAAAAAAGAAAGTGAGACATAAGACACTACATAATTACTATTATCATTCTGAAGATTTCACTATAGTCATAAGTCTACCAACACTAAATTTCAAATCAAATCGTTTGAGGCTAATTCTGCCGGCCTATGTGGACATTTTCGAAATAATTTTTTATACGAATTGTGTAATATATTTTGTAGATTTTAGATTACAGTTATTTTAAGAATCATCAAACTTGTTTAGTAAATATGTGTATGTCTAGTTGAGATTTAAATATATTTCGTATAAAAGAAAAGTTGTTTGGTATCTAGTTTGCATTTGCACCTCTCCTCCTCCGTCTTCCCTTCTAGCCCTAAATACTTACAGCCCATCATTTTTTAATCCTAGGCATTGTGCTGCAGTAAGTATATAGTTGGAATTAATAATTGTACCACCACAAAGGAATTTCAGTCCAAGTGCTAAAAATGAACAACATTACACTAATTTTAAATTGTGAGGTATACACAGGGTGTCTCTAAAAGGGGTGTACAAAACGTTATTGCAATTGCTGAAGCTAAAATATGAAGTCTTAGTCTAAAAGTTGATAGTTTCCGAAATACTGGGTGTTAAAGTTATACTTTTTAAAACTTTGTTGCAAATATTAATATAATAATAACTTTGGGATTTTTTAGGATGAGAAATTTGTAAGTATATGGTTGTTTCTTATATTTTGACTAGCTTTGGTGATTTTATTATAGGATTTATAGAAAAACTTTAAATATATAAGTTGCTGGATTTTCTAAATCGTAGGAATATGTTACTTCAAAAAACAAATGCTTGCAAATTGTAATTTTAAAAATAAATTCACTTGTTTTAAATATATTGTATATATACTGTATATTACTAAATAACAAAAAAGAGCTTAGTGGGAACTGCGTTGATTAAACAATCTATTTTTTGTGAATTTGGCTTCGTCCGACCAAATAATATTATCCAAAAAATTAGCATTTTCTTGTGGACGAAGTAAAATAAATTGACAGAACTCTACTCTTCGTGGAAAATCAGTGCCTTTTAAATGTTGTATTATGAAATATGCATAGAAATGAAAATTGTATTTCCATAAAATCCCTAAAACTGATGTTTGAGATAATCCAGACTCTAATGTTACTTGCCCCGTAGATATTGTAGGATATGCGGCAAAATATCCTAAAATTGTAGTTTCAATATTTTCATTATTAACAACAGGTTTTCTTCCATTTCTTTTTGCTTTTATGGATCCAAAGTTCTTGAAGTTTTCTATAATCCTTTTAACAGTTGGTGGTGTTGGTTTCTGTTTCTGCGGATATCGGATCGCGAATGTATCGCATGTTCTTGAAATCACTCTATCACATTCTCCATAAATAATAAATAGGTTTAAATAATCTTCGTGCGTGTAATTTAATCTCCCCGGCATGATTATTATTAATGAATGTCAAATGTCAAGAAATAGTGACAATTCTGTAGGGTCCGATGCCGCCGTCATGGTCGATTAATAACAAAACTTAAATGTCGTACATAATTTTTACAATAGAAAAATGTTAAATTGCCAATATTTTGAAAACTACACATTTTTGGAATAGACAACCTTATACAAAGTTATTTCTATTTTTAATGCTTAATATAATAAAATTTAAAAATAGATGTTTTCTATTTGAAAAAATAGACTTTTGACTATTTTTTGAATATAATTATTATTCTTCTTTTTTGTCCACTCTGTACTAATGATTTCCAAAATATATAAAAGGTTAATGCCTACCGGGAAAACGTTGAAAATGTTGATTAAGGGCATTTTCTAGGTTTTTCTTGCTTCCTACATATGTACATATCATATTATACTCTATTTTTATAATTCTAATTGAAGCAGAACTTCACGAAAATAAATATTATCATTAACTTAAATGACGTATTTCCACAATTGTTTTTTTTTTGTTTTTCATGACAAACAAAGTTTAAATATAAATTTTATAATACCTTCTTTTGTTTTTCATTTATAGCTTACTACGTAATAATAAGTCCTAAAATCCAGCTTACCTTTTCATTAAAAACTCTACCTTATCTTCTAAAAATTTATAGGTTGTTCCTTTTAAAATAATCGAATTTGGATGAATAAATTTTTAACTACACCTTGTATTAAAGGTCTGATTACACCGTTAGATTACATTGAAAATATTATAAAAATAAATCGTTTAAAACGTTCTAACAGCTTTTCAAATAAGAACGTTACAGAGCATTATAAAAATTATTAACTTTTAAATTTTAAAAGAAAACTTTTAAGTTCTGTTTGCGGCAGTTTAAGTTTCTCTAAAAAACAGCTTATGAATCCTACATTAGTTTTTTGCTAACTTTATTAGTTCACTAGAAACCGCATAAAAGTATTGAATTTGGGATACCCTATACAGTTTTAAAACACATGTATTTTATGGAGTTCGTAAATTGCCCTATATCAAAGAATATTATATAATTAATTATATTAATATTTGTCTCTATTTATACTTACGAGTTTTGGACTGTAAAAGTGCCATCCAAGGAAATTCATTTGAATCACTATTATCGCCATGACTGAGATTACCACAATCTTTCGGGAGCAGACCGATATTTCTGTGACTGGATTTTGTAGGACAACATACCTGGAATCATATATAAGCTAACGACTGTGTCGAAAAAAAAATGGTAAAAGGAACTAAAACGTAAAAGTGCTTTCATTATTTCATATGTTTAATTCACCTTCAAATATGATAAAATCACAAAGTGCTACCAAATTTAGCAATGCTTTTTTGAGATAAAGGTAGATTTGTCCACTTTTTAGTTTTTTGACTTTTACGCGAAAACTATGTAGTTTTCGTAAGAACATGTTTATAGAAAGGTTGTAGGTAAAGAAATTTCTTATAGAAATGGCAAAAAAATACCCACCCCTACTCTACGACATAGGGGCTAGCTTGGCACTTTGCTTGCTGGTGCCGCCTCTAGCTCTCAACTCTGTTCTGTTCGCACGAGACAATATTAGCACCTTAAAATAAATACCAGTGTAGCAACGTGTATGCATGTATGGTATTATATATAGTATTATGTATTTCATGCGCATTATTCAGTTTTAACTAAATTTAAACTCACGTGCTTTTTTTAGTTCTATATTTCAATTATTTTAACTCGTTGAAACAAGTGAAATAACATGATAGATCAAGCTCTGAATACCAACATTGAGTGTCAATTAATTTGCTTGAATAACGTTTTAATCGTTTTACATTTATTACCACCGTATAAAAAATCGATTAATTATAATTTTACATAATTAACAGTGAAAGTGAAAGGGTTAATAGTTCATTAACAAGATTAATAGTTTCCATCTGAAAAATCCGGAAATTAATCTCTCTCAAAGTGACGTGAAATCAATTAATTATTAAGATAGGAACTAACAAAAACAACACTAAATAAACTATTCCTATCAGAAACAGCGTTATTGCAACATATTATGCAAGTTAAATGGCAATCTTTTGACTCTACTTCATATGGATTGAAATTAGAAAATAAATTTTTTAAGTATAAATTATTTTGAGCGGGATACGGCAATGGAACTTTTGCAAAAATTCATTTGTTCATGTCGTGGGAAATCCTCTTATAATGATAAAGAAATTTGTTCGTTTTTATCCCAAAGTTTCAAATATTGCGAACTTTGTGCTTGTTGAGAAAAATGTAAAAACAAAGAAATTTCAAAATACAACTCGGGCGTATCTGACGAAAGCGATATTGAAAATTAGATCATTTACAATATTTAATAATACTATGTTCAATATTTACTGTATTGAATAAAAACATGTATTTTATAGAAATATATTTCGTTAAAAGTTATATGACACCTTTATATTATCCCCTTATGAAACATTGCAATATTTTATGAAAATTCGATTGCAAAGTTTACAAGGAAAATGAAAAAGAGCCGACGTGAACTAAATATTACGTAAAAGTACAACAATGAACGATTATTTTGCGCTTAAGAATGATCGAAAAGACTTGGTAGAAGCGGAGATATGAATTTTTGAAAATGGCCGATTTTTCGAAAAAATGTCGAAGAATAAAAAGTGCTTATTAATTAACGTAAGCAAGTCTAGCAATTTTACTTTTTTTTTATAATTTTACAATTTTTTTATTAAAAACAAATTAAGGACCACTCGGATAGAAAAATATGATTTAGGTTTGGTAATGATGAAGTGAATCGATTGTAAAAGGTTTCATATTAACGCCCTGTTTTGGTAGATAAAGTTCTATTTTTAACTCACTTCTAAAAGAAGGAGGTATTTAATTCGTCCACTATGTATTTTCTTTTATGTATGTACACCGATTACTCCGGGACGGCGGCACCGATTTGAACGAAATTTTTTACGTTATGTTCAGCAAGTTGCTCCCATATTTTTTTGGATCAAATTGGTGCAGTAAAATCCAAGATGGCGCTGACAATATGGCGGCCAAAAAAAATTAATTTTGTCCAATTTTCTCCAAAATTGGTATCGGGGAATTTTTGGGGTCGTACACAACGAATCCGAAATTATTTAAAAAAATTCAATATGGCATATCCAATATGGCGGATAAAAAAAAATTAATTTTGTTTGATTTTCTCCAAAATTGGTGTGAGTGTTCGGGGTCGCACATAACGAATCCAAAATATTTTAAAAAAATTCAATATGGCGGATCCCATATGGCGGCCAAAAAAGTTAATTTTGTCCGATTTTTTCCAAAATTGGTACAGGGGAGTTTTCGGAGACGCACATAACTAATCTAAAATTATTTTTAAAAAAATTCATTATATCGGATCCAAAAAATTAATTTTGTCCGATTTTTTTTAAATTGATATGAGGAAGTTTTTGGGATCGCACATTACGAATCTGATATTACTTTAAAAAAAATTAAATATGGCGAATCTAAGATGGCGGATTAAAGATTTTACATATCTTGATTTTGTCTAAAATCAGTATTGGGGTATTTTTGTTAGTGTTAATTACGAATTTAAAATATTTTTTAAAAGGTAAAATCAATATGGCGTCCTAAAAATTTTACATTTTTCGATTTTCTCCATAACTGATATAGGGGATTCTTGAGGGTGTAAATTATGTACTTAAAAGTATTTTTTCAGGATTCAATATGGCGAATCCAATACAGCGGACTAAAAATTTTACTTTTCTCGATTTTGTTCAAAGGTGGGACTGAATCGTTTTTGAGGATGTTAATAGCGAGTATAAAATTAATTTAAGAAAATCTAATATGTCAGATGTGTATACATTTTAGATATCTCGATTTCATCCAAAATTGGTACTAGGGTGCTTTGAAGGGTTTAGGTTTAGATTAGATTAAGACATTAAAATTATTTTTTTTGAAGTTCAATATGGCAGATCTAATATGGTGGGTTGAAAATTTTACCCTATTCGCATTGTTTCATATTTGGTATTAGGGGGTTTCCGGAGTCGTGTATTACGAATTTTTAGTTAATTTTTTTTAACAATTAGGTTGATAAGATACAATATGAAGGACTGAAAATTTTACATTTTCCGATTTTGTATAAAATTGATAAATCGGAGTTCTTGGGGCGTATCCAAACTCAGTATGCAGTATAACCTATATCGGGCTAAGAAATCTAAGTCTCAAGTTCTTTAAATAACGATATTAGAAGGTTTTGTGGCCCATATTACTAATCTAAAATTAATTTGAAATTTTAGGTAGTGGATTTACTATGACAGACTAAATATTTGTTTGACACAGTTTTACTGGTATTTGGAAAACTCTAAGAATCAAAGAATATTTAGTGGTTCATTTTAGGGTGATTTATAACTTTGCATAAAATGCGCCTTGGAATCATTGCGAGATACACTAATCTCGATTAGTACTTAGTTCAAATAATTTATGGATATCATGAATTCAAAACTAAAAATCGAAAGATAAAATATTTATAAAAAAAATTGAACCGACCTATAAAAGTGCGCTAAAAAGTGAAAAATAACTATAAATTTTTGTATGAAATTGAAATTTTTGAAGTTTATAAAACAATCTTCTATGTTAAATTCACTTGAATGATTAAAATGTCTCAAAAACACAATGTAAATAAAACTCTGAACGATGACTGTCAATAAAATAATCTTCTGACTGAAGTCAAAAGGAAATTTGTATTCATACAACGAAATGACTCGTTTGTTTCGGTTGTCTTATTTTTCGGGAAAACATTCATTTGTTTTTTTGTTTTCTTGTAGAAACTCAAACCAGTTGATCTGCAACTAGCAAACAACACAAAAGATGCCAAATGTAATTTTGACCAAATGCAAGCAAGTTTCTTCAAGAAACCAAGTAAACGAACGGATGTATTCCGGCATTAAAACTGAACCACATATTCCCATCCGTGAAACATGATGCTATAACATTTACTACCACAACTTTTTTTGAATAGAAAACTGTATTTCATCACCATCAAATGACTTATAGATGTAATTAAAACCTATAATTAATTTATATGGTTAGATGAGCAATTTTTTCTACTTTTTATTTCTGTAATAAAAAATATGGGTTTCTATTAAAAGAAATAACTTTGCTTTAAAATGACCTTGATAATCAAAATCAACTTGACTCGATATTTTTATATATCTTCTATATTATATGACATAAAAAATCTAACCTTATACTCGCCATCACATTTATATCCACGGAGATTTTGGGATACTTCTGGAGAAATCGGTCTAGGAAGTGCTCTCAATATGTCCAATATCGGCTGACACTGATTTAAATCTATACAACGCTCATACGTCCCTTCAGGTGTTTGACAGCTCTCATTTTCGGTATTCTCTTCTAAAACGTAAAAAAATCAGAAGAAAATAGGGTTTTTTCGATAATTTTGTGGGTGTTTTTTGTGGTACTTAATAAAGAAACTACCGATTTAAATGAAATTGTAGAGGACACGAAAATGGGAGAGACCGATTCCATTCAAAATCATGCAGTGAAAAAAGATCAAAAAGATAAAATGCTTTTTCCGTGAAATATATTATTCTAGAACTCAAAAAAGTATTTTGCCGTTTTGCGAAAAATTATTTTCAAAGAAGTTATCTAGATTTTAGAATTGAGCCCCCAGACAGCACAAGATTTCCATTGGATATCCAGAATAGGTACATATAATGTCCTGTATGTCCATGGAACGTTTATGGATGTCCATTAGATGTGATGACCTGTAATCTATATGGACGTCCATGTCTGGATGTCCAGTGTAAGTCCATCAGACGTCCATTAATTAAATTTCGGGTTGTCAGTAAAATTGGATACTGTAATATCGGCCTGTAGAATTGTCATTTCTTAACCCGCCGACCCGCCATGATCACAAAATATCCCTTCAGATATTATTGTGTTGACGTCGAGCTAAAAACACCTTTGGAGTTTTAGTTGAGCTAAAATCAAGTGTGATTTTTATTTGAAGAAGATGCCACCGTTAAAGGTAAGTATAGTTATTTTTAATTTAATTTTTTTAATTATACCAAAAATTACCGAACGAAACTACAGACATGCCCGACGAAAAGCTGATAAAAGTGAACAAAATATTCAGTATCAAAACACGTATGTTAAAATATAGCTTTTGTAGCTATTCTTTTTCAAACAATCACTTATTTAAATGGAAATTACTACAAATAAGTGCAAATATTTTGATAGGCCAATGAATTTTGTATCTTGTTGGTTAAAATGGAGCAGAGATAGAGTTGTAAATTTGTGTAATAATAAAATTTTAAATTTTAGAGAAAATTCTCTCTGACAAAGTCATTATTGAGTAATCAGTCTAATAAGATTGCTGGCATTAATAAATATTATCAAAATTTATAATGGAATAAAAGCTATAGCAAATTTGAATAATTATATTAATTTTTTTATGACTATTTTGGATTAAACGCTAGTAAAAGTTTACATTGATGTGTATTTTTGTGCAGTATAATTGTTAAAAAATATATAATAAAGTTTTGATAGTTCGACTCTAGGTTTAGACTTAAAATTTAATTTATTTTAATTATTTTTTAGACGAATTTTCCACAGATTGGTCCAAATAAAATTCCTATGTGAAAGCCAAATTGTACCAAATTAGAGAGGATATTCAGGTAATCTTAAATAAGGAAAGAAGAACAAGTATCTACAAATAATTTTCTGCAGGAGTTCAACTATCCTTTTACTTAAGAAAATAATCAGCTGCCTCAAGTCACATAAGATCTTCAGGACAATTTAAACTTTAAAGATGCAGTAAGTTTATTACGCGTCTCCTGAAATAAAAGCTGAAACTTATTCGAGTAATGCTTCTTTATGTGTATGAGTCTATTGATAAAAAAAAACTTAATTTACAGGATTATTTTATATATATTTTTTTACTTTGATTCTTAAAGTCAAAAATATTCTTAGGTTAGCATATGTGGAATTAACGTTTAATTATCTCAATAAAGTAATATAATTTTAGGTTTTACAATTAGCAAAAATTGGAGGAAATTATACCTATTAACTTATTAAAAGATATTTTATTGTAACAATGACAGATAGCCTTTCCAAGAATTATACATATGATGGAACAGTAAAGTGCCCTTTAAAGAACTTATGTTCACTATTTGTAGGTAAGTTACCACTTAAATATAAAAATTTGATGAAAAAAATCTCTCTGTTTTATTTGTCGTACTCGTAAATAATAAGAACAAATTGGGTGTCAGATTTCACACGTTGAACTCTAGATCCTCTTGTTCTGATAATACCCAGACAAAAAGTGTGTTAAAATTTTTTTTCTGGTCTATTGGTTTAAGCACTCTAAGCAATAACGATGCATTTGGTTTTATATATATATATATATATATATATATATATATATATATATATATATATATATATATATATATAGAGAGAGAGAGAGAGAGAGAGAGAGAGAGAAAGAGAGAGAGAGAGAGAGAGAGAGATTTAAATTCCTACAAAACCATAAAATACTGCATCATTTAATATTAAACCTTATTAATTTTCAACTGCGGTGGAAGAATGGGGGGCCAATAAAAAACAGCCGAAGACGAGATTAGGCAATGGCTGAAGAGAATAAACGACAGAAATAAATCTAGAAAAAAATAATCATTGTAACAATAAAAAGTCTTTATTTAATAATTGGTATATTTTCTATTACCCAATTAAAATTGTACCTATTACTATGGAACCAGATAACTTATTCATAGCGATCCTTCTACAGCTTGAACAATTTAAATCAATTGAAGCTATATTTTGTAGCACTTGCAATTCGACTAATTATAAAATGTTATATTCTTATATAGTGTTGTATTAAAAACTTGACAATTGTAATCAATAAGTGTAATTTGTGGATCCAGTTCCTGTTACCTGGTTCGCTAATGTAATTTATATCTGTTTAATTTTTGGGACTAATAGGGCCATCTATGGTTACTTGTTATCGACGTTTTGATGACATGAGTGGTCTGTGTCTTCAGAAGTGCAAATTAATTAGGTACTGTAAGCTCTCGGACACTAAACAAATTCTGAAAATATCTAACATTCACGTTACAGGAACGTCAAGAAGAGGGAACAGTAGATTATGACCTATTTATCCAAAAAGCACAATACCATCGGATAATATGTCCACAATCGGGTCAAGAATGTACAATATATGGACATCCAAAATTAGTCCTACTAATATCCAAAAATGATCCATACTTGGACAATATATGTAATCCAAAAAGACATCCATGAGTGGGACAATCGTATAGTCCAGTGGATATCCATAGGATGTTGGTGAACAAATTCTGGACATCCTTTGGTTACACAGTATGTCCAGCTTTGGATAAACGATGGATATCCAGTGGACTGAAGTGTGCTATTTGGGTTAGTGTTATCGTAGTTGCTTTGATAAATAAAATATAGGAGATTTAGGAAACCGATCGCGATTGCCGTAAATTGTTTCCGCCATTATAAGTTTCTCAAAAAAAAGAGCTCGGGACTACTTTATCAGATCTTTAAAATCTTTTACGGTTTCCCAGATAGTCTATAAAAACATCCAAAACGATCCACCCTGTAAAATTCTATAATTTTTCGCCACTTTTCATATGCTTGTTCTTCATTCATTTCTCGTACAAAAAAAGAAGTGCATAATCTCCAATTACAACAGAAGAGAGGTATGCATATTTTATTGAAGGGAGATGGATGCACTCCAGTTAATGATATATTACAGGAGTTAAACTGTCTAAATATAGAACAACACATTAAAAGGACGAACCTTCTGGTGATAAATAAGATTGAACATTACATGCTGCTAGATAATGTAAAATATAACCTTCAAAAGCGGTCTAAGTTTCGTGGTTATAATGTCAAGTCTAGTCGAAATTATAAAATTCCTATGGTAAGACCAACAACATTACCAAAAATTATGTTTTCTGATGGAGTGTGCTTATATAATTTTCTTTCTGAGGACATTAAGGGGACGCCTAACTTGCGAACATTTAATAAAAAACTTTTTAAGCATTTAAGAAACATTTAATAGTGTATATTTTTAATTTCGTCTTTGTTTGCTTTGTGTGCTCTTTCGTGCCTTTGTGTATGCGGAAGCTAGTTTTTAACGAATGTTTTGTAGAAATTAGTTGTAAGGAATTGATTATGAGTTCCATGTTGGTATATTTTTTTGTAAAGAATTTAACTAACCTAGTGCCAAATAAAATTTATTGTTATTATTAATCAGATTTTATTTTCACAACCCTAGTGAATCGAGAGAAAAACCGTATATTATTTAATTAGGATTGCAACAAATTATCACATCAAATTATACCAACTATGCTTGCTTGGTTACCTAAAAATTAAAACCAATAAAAATACTTACGTGCAAAACTATATTTTAACAAAAATTCAGGATGAAGAAAGCATAATAACAATAAATAAGTTGGCAATCTTAAACTCATTGTTTATGATTATTAATAGGACTTGTTTGTTCAATATTTTACAGAAACTGACTAACACAGTGAAAAAAACGCAATCCAGTTATGTTAATTAGTTCATTTATTTTAACGTCTCCCTCCTATTTATATCATTTTAGGTTTATCTTCTTCTATTTCTGTTTAACTAGTATGGTACAGGGTGGATTGTTTTGGATGTTTTTGTAAGGCATCCTTAAGTTACTTGTTTCTGTAGAGTTCAGTGGCGTAGTCAGATTTTTAATTTTTGTTTTAATTACGGAGATATTATACCAAGCTTTAGCTTTTTAAATCAAACACATAAACTTTTTAAAATAGAAGATTTTCCTTCGACAACAAAATTAACATTCCAAATTTGGTACCGAAGAGCCATTGTCGAACAAACAACCATAATCAGGGGGAGCACGGAGAAAATCATTTACGGAAGTCATGCTGCGTTAGTTCAATAATCAAACAAACTATGTAAATACCTGGTAATGACGGCATTAGTTAATTCATATATCAAGGCAAACTTGGCAGGGTTCCCAAATAGCACACTTCAGTCCACTGGATATCCATCGTTTATCCAAAGCTGGACATACTGGGTATCCATGGGATGTCCAGAATTTGTTCACCAACATCCTATGGATATCCACTGGACTATACGATTGTTCCACTTATGGATGTCTTTTTGGATTACATATATTGTCCAAGTATGGATCATTTTTGGATATTAATAGGACTAATTTTGGATATCCATATATTGTACATTCTTGACCCGATTGTGGACATATTATCCGATGGTATTGTGCTTTTTGGATAAATAGGTCATAATCTATTGTTCCCTCTTCTTGACGTTCCGCTAACGTGAATGGTAGATATTTTCAGAATTTGCTTAGGGTCCGAGAGCTTACAGTACCTAACTAATCTGCACTTCTGAAGATACAGACCACTTATGTCATCAAAACGTCAATAACAAGTAACCATAGATGGCCCTATTAGTCCCAAAAACTAAACAGATATAAATTACATTAGCGAACCAGGTAACCGGAACTGGATCCACATATTACACTTATTGATTACAATTGTCAAGTTTCTAATACAACACTATATAAGAATATAAAATTTTATAATTAGTCGAATTGCAAGTGCTACAAAATATAGCTTCAATTGATTTAAATTGTTCAAGCTGTAGAAGGATCGCTATGAATAAGTTATCTGGTTCCATAGTAATAGGTACAATTTCAATTGGGTAATAGAAAATATACCAATTATTTAAATAAAGACTTTTTATTGTTACAATGATTATTTTTTTCTACATTTATTTCTGTCGTTTATTCTCTTCAGCCATTGCCTAATCTCGTCTTCGGCTGTTTTTTATTGGCCCCCCATTCTTCTACCGCAGCTGAAAATAAGGTTTAATGTTAAATGATGCAGTATTTTATGGTTTTGTAGGAATTTAAATCTCTCTCTCTCTCTTTCGTTCTCTCTCTCTCTCTCTCTCTCTCTCTATATATATATATATATATATATATATATATATATATATATATATATAAAACCAAATGCATCGTTACATCGTTATTGCTTAGAGTGCTTAAACCAACAGACCAGAAAAAAAATTTTAACACACTTTTTGTCTGGGTATTATCAGAACAAGAGGATCTAGAGTTCAACGTGTGAAATCTGACACCCAATTTGTTTTTATTATTTACGAGTATGACAAATAAAACAGATTTTTTTCATCAAATTTTTATATTTAAGTGATAACTTACCTACAAATAATGAACATAAGTTCTTTAAAGGGCACTTTACTGTTCCATCATATGTATAATTCTTGGAAAGGCTATCTGTCATTGTTACAATAAAATATCTTTTAATAAGTTAATAGGTATAATTTCCTCCAATTTTCGCTAATTGTAAAACCTAAAATTATATTACTTTATTGAAATAATTAAACGTTAATTCCACATATGCTAACCTAAGAATATTTTTGACTTTAAGAATCAAAGTAAAAAAATATATAAAAAATAATCCTGTAAATTAAGTTTTTTTTTATCAATAGACTCATACACATAAAGAAGCATTACTCGAGTAAGTTTTAGCTTTTATTTCAGGAGACGCGTAATAAACTTACTGCATCTTTAAAGTTTAAATTGTCCTGAAGATCTTATGTGAGTTGAGGCAGCTAATTATTTTCTTAACTAAAAGGATAGTTGAATTCCTACAGAAAATTCTTTGTAGATACTTGTTGTTTTTTCCCTATTTAAGGTTACCTGAATTTGGTACAAATTGGCTTTCACATAGGAATTTTATTTGGACCAATCTGTGGAAAATTTATCTAAAAAATAATTAAAATACATTAAATTATAAGTCTAAACCTAGAGTCGAACTGTCAAAACTTTATTATATATTTTTTAACAATTATACTGCACAAAAATACACATCAATGTAAACTTTTACTAGCATTTAATCCAAAATAGTCATAAAAAAATTAATATAATTATTCAAATTTGCTATAGCTTTTATTCCATTATAAATTTTGATAACATTTATTAATGCCAGCAATCTTATTAGACTGATTACTCAATAATGACTTTGTCAGAGAGAATTTTCTCTAAAATTTACAATTTTATTATTACACAAATTTACAACTCTATCTGCGCTCCATTTTAACCAACAAGATACAAAATTCATTGGCCTATCAAAATATTTGCACTTATTTGTAGTAATTTCCATTTAAATAAGTGATTGTATGAAAAAGTATAGCTACAAAAGCTATATTTTAACATACGTGTTTTGATACTGAATATTTGGTTCACTTTCAAATTTGTGCGAGTTTGATATTAAATTATTAGCTTTTCGTCGGGCATGTCTGTAGTTTCGTTCCGTAATTTTTGGTATAATTAAAAAAATTAAATTAAAAATAACTATACTTACCTTTAACGGTGGCATCTTCTTCAAATAAAAAGCACACTTGATTTTAGCTCAACTAAAACTCCAAAGGTCTTGTTAAGCTCGACGTCAACACAATAATGAGCACAAAATATCT
This sequence comes from Diaprepes abbreviatus, assembly GCA_034092305.1. NCBI lineage: Eukaryota > Metazoa > Arthropoda > Insecta > Coleoptera > Curculionidae > Diaprepes > Diaprepes abbreviatus. The sequence continues at coordinate 3,877,349 of JASJET010000062.1, forward strand.
GAAGGGATATTTTGTGATCATGGCGGGCCGGCGGGTTAAGAAATGACAATTCTACAGGCCGATATTACAGTATCCGATTTTACCGACAACCCGAAATTTAATTAATGGACGTCTGATGGACTTACACTGGACATCCAGATATGGACGTCCATATAGATTACAGGTCATCACATCTACTGGACATCCATAAATGGTCCATGGACATACAGGACATTATATGTACCTATTCTGGATATCCAATGGAAATCTTGTGCTATCTGTGTTCGAGCAAGATAATAGAGTTTGGTTATGGAATCCAGAGAGGAAGAAAGGCTAATCACCTAAGTTGATGCTAGCATGGGAAGGATCATATACTGTTCTGAAGAGAATCACTGACGTTGTTTATAGAATCCAAAATGAAAGTAGTAGATTTCCACAGGGCGAAGCTACACCACGGAAGTACTGAAGCTGATCGGAACGATCAGAATTACAAGAATGGCAGTGTAACAAAGAAATAGGGGAATTCAGGAGCGTCCTTATAGAAATATTATATAGATGAATCATTGTTATTATAACGTAACGAAATAAATATTATATGGATGAGTCATCATAATTTGTAATGTTGCTAGTAGAATTCTGGATTTGTATTTTCATTTAATCTAATAGATTCTCTAGGTGTAGAAATAGGGCTAGGACAAGTTTTAGTTTGTATTTGAACATGAAAGTGTTAAGTAGTTATTAAAGGGTTGGTATTTATTAGTGAAAGATGTTGTGTGTTATTCGAACCCAGTGAGAAAATAACGAGGTAAAATCGTAACACATTTAAATTTTTGTTAATATTCATCTTGATACATTTATCGAACAAAAAAAAAACAACAGTAAAACATTTTTGACAAGGTGTTGTTTTTCAAATCATTATGTGATTTAAGAATTAAATCCGATATAGTTGCTATGAAATTTAAATCTTTCAGTCGGCCAGATTTGTTTTGCTTATGATATTGCCCTGATTTATATTACATATGTCAACAAATAAAGGCTTATATAAGGATATTAAGGATAAGAACCTTGCTATAAATCCTTGAAATATGTAAGAAAATTAATTGTACCCCGAAAATAAATAAAATTCTCCATTTTTGCCGGTTCAGTAATAAAACAAAATAATTTTGTTTGCATTTTTAAGGTTTAAACTTGCTTGACTTATTGTTGCTCTTGTCAGTTTAAGCCTCAGCTGTCAATTTAGGATGGTTTTAATGTCGTCGGGTGCTGACGTCACAAACCAGCGTTGTTTTTTGGAACCCGGAGTTGTTGGGTGTTTTCGACCATTAGCTGTTAAAGCCAAAAAATGGCAAATCGTGGGCGAAAAAATGCGTTTCTGCACATTGGGCGCCAGTCATATTTTTGGATCGTGGACAGATAAGGGAATGCGCATAAGCGACTTCTTATTATCGATCGGTTGTTTCTTAGCGCCATTCGTAAACAGCACAGTATCGGCTCAACATCATTTCTGTATTTATTTTTGCCTTGTGAGTTGCTTGTAATTTAGACGGATTTATACAGATGCCTAAAAACCTAATTTCTTTGAAATTTTTGTCAAACAAATGAGTTTAAAAATTATGAAGATGACAATAGATTTTTATTTCTTAATAATCATTAATTTGACCAAGTTTTAATGAAAAATCCAAGATCAAAATTAATTACCAGTATCATATTTGTATATGCAAAAATAAAGTTTTTTAGTTTTGCAAAGAAACAAATCGAGGATATGAAGGGAGAATTTATAAGAAAAAAGTTTTCCAAATTAGTTTTGTTTGCAGGCTAATAATATTTTTAATAAAAATGTGTACTAAACTTATTTGGATTATTTTCCTTTTGCTCCATAGTGTAAACAAATAGTGTTGTTTTACAACGTTTTTGAATTAACAGTCTGTCCGTGAATTACATTTTTCCGCAAATTTTATTTAAAAATACATATTTTAAACAGAATCTTAGTTACATATTGGCTGCGTTTTCGTATCACATTAAATTTTCAAAACATGTTGTATGATATATTTTTAGCACTTTCCTAACGTTTATCAAAATATAAACTGCAGTTTGAGGCAGTAATTTCTTTAAAAAAAAATCTGAAAATTCGTATAAAACCATAGAATGTTTAATTCTATCTTATAAAAAAGTGCATTCACCAATACGTCAAGAAAATGATACAAGCAATTTTTCATAATCTATTGCATTCATAGATAAAATATTTATAGATCCGCAAAGCTTAATCCCAAAAACGGCAAATTTACGACAATAAAATGTAAACATCCTAGACCAGATGTCGGGATGCGCACTACAAAATGATCAGGTGACTATCGACAGGACCGAACTTCGAAAATCTAGTTAGGTCAATTAGTCATAAATGGTGTCTAAACGAAGCAAGTTATCAAAGTTGCAATCTTTAGTAAAGAAGTCGGTCTCATGTAACTTTCTTGTTCTGGGAGTCACATTATATGGGCACAAATAATATCTGAAGCAGAAGGGAATATTCCGATCAGTGTACCGATGGGACTTAGTTTAGTCATTTCTTATACTGTGAAAGTAAAATTGTGAAAAAAATGTATCATACTATTTCTCTAATCTATTGTTTCCATCTGTGTGCGTTAACTTTCTTGTTGTGGGGTGGGAGTGAATAATTAACATTTTTAAGGTTCGGCAATTTATTCTCTAATTATGAAAAAATAATTACCATCTTTTCCTTATCTTTTTTTTTTTAATTTTTTAAGGAAATATTGATACGAAATGGGTTTTTTAACGGATATGCAGGATTTGAAAATAATTTTATATAATAATATTTTTCTGCCGTAATGGTGAACGGAGCATATATTTTCTTATCTTATTAATTTTTTCGACAAAATGATGAAAATGTTATTTTAAATAAAATAAGTGAACAAGGTCATTGCTGGGGTGAATAAAAAAAATATACCAACAAAAGAAATTCACATTTGTCTAACTTATTTCGTAATATTTTGCTTCTGTTAACATATTAATGAATTTTTTATTTGACGATTTCAAAGTGAGGATTTCCATGACAACATGATTCATGACAATGTCATAAAATGAGTACGGACATAACTAATCTGAATTTACTTCCAAATCCAGTATTAATAATGAACAACGCTTTTTAACGTCATGTCCTCAATCTTCAGACATACAAAATTATAAATCAGATTGGCTGCAGAACAAAAAAAAACATTTCAGCTGGTTGGAAACATCGGTAAAAAATATAAGGTAGATGAAGTTATGCAAGAATATGGACATTGTGCAAATTAGTAACTGGAAAAAAGTCGTTGGCAATTTGGAAAAATAATTCAAACAGAGCTTAGAAATTATAGAGCCAATAGCCGATTCTGGCTAAAATATAAAGATTGTACTGAAATATTTTATGTATATAACAAAATAATAATGCATTATAATTATTGTAAGTTATAAATATATGTTTTAAAATATTCCAACTTCATTTTGAGGATGTATGTTTTTATTTATGTATGTAATTGAATAGATGGAGAAATTGTACCATTTCTTGACATATTGATGAATGTACTTTTTCATATAATAGAATAAACTATTCTATGGTTTGGAGCGAATTTTCAATTTTTTTTTTAAGAATTGATTGCTTAAAAGTTCAATTTATCTTTTGGTAATCTTTTGAAAAGTGCTGAAAATATAGCATACTACATGTTTTGGAAATTTAATGTTATACGAAAACACTATAAATCCAAAAACGTTGTAAAGCAACACTATTTTTTACCCTATAGAGAAAAAGGAAAATAAAACAAATAAAATATGTACACATTCCATTATATTAAATAAAAACACAAAAACAAATAAAATAAATCACTTAAAACGCTATAAATCCGTTTAAATCGCACGTAACTTACAAAGCAAAAATAAACACAAAAATGGCGTTAAGCCGATACTGTGCTGTTTACGGATGGCACTACGAAACAACCGATCGATAACAGGAAGTCGCTTATGCGCATGCCCTTATCTGGTCAGTATCCAAAAATATGACTGTCGCCCGATGTGCAGAAACGCATTTTTTCGCCCATGGTTTTCCATTTTTTGGCTTTCGCAGCCGACAAGGGTAGGGATCCATAGTAGAGGTCAGTGATTGCATTACTTACACAAATAGAAACCAACAAATCATTTCAAAATAATTTTATGTGGTAGTGCAAGTAAGTATAATTATGAATAATGGTAGATTTTAAAACATACATATACCTACAACTTACAATGATTATAATGCATCATTATTTCGTTATATACATAAAATATTTCAGTAGAAGAATCTAGCCAGATTCGAATATTGGCTTTATAGTTTCTAAGCTCTTTTTGAATTATTTTTTCAACTTGTCAACGAGTTTTTTCCAGTTGCTAATTTTTTTTCTATCCGGCTTTCGGCAGCCATTCTATGATTTATTATTTTCTACGTCTGAAGAATCAGAACATGGCGTTAAGAGCATAGATAAAATATTTATAGATCCACAAAGTTTAATCCCAAAAACGGCAAATTTACGACAATAAAATGTAAATATCGTAGATCAGATGTCGGCATGCGCACTACAAAATGATCAGGTGACTATCGACAGGACCGAACTTCGAAAATCTATTTAGTTAGTTCAATTAGTCATAAATGGTGTCTAAATCAAGCAAGTCATCAAAGTTGCAACCATGGTTGCAATCTTTAGTAAAAAAGTCGGTGTCATATAACTTTCTTGTTCTGGGAGTCACATCATATGGGCACAAATAATATCTGAAGCAGAAGAGAATAATCTGGTCTGTGTCTATTGATGGGAGTTAGTTTAGTCACTGTAAAAGTAAAATTGTGAAGAAAATGTATCTTACTATTTCTCTAATCTATTGTTTCCGTCTGTGTGTGTTAACTTTCTTGTTGTAGGGTGGGAGTGAATAATTAACATTTTTAAGGTCCGGCAATTTATTCTCTAATTATTAAAAAATAATGACCTTCTTTTCCTTATCTTTTTTTTACATTTTTTAAGAAAATATGGATACGAAATGGGTTTGTCAACGGATATGCAGGATTTAAAAATAATTTTATATAATAATGTTTTTCTGCCGTAATGGTGAACGGAGCATATATTTTCTTACGGCATTAATTTTTTCGACAAAATGATGAAAATGTTATTTCAAATAAAATAAGTGAACAAGGTCACTGCTGAGGGTGAATAAAAAAAATATGCCAACAAAAGAAATTCACATTTGTCTAACTTATTTCGTAATATTTTGCTTTTGTTAACATATTAATGAATTTTTAATTTGACGATTTCAAAGTGGGGATTGCCATGACAATATGAATCATGACAATTTCATAAAATGAGTACGGACATAACTAATCTGAATTTACTTCCAAAACCAGTATTAATAATGAACAACGCTTTTTAACGTCATGTCCTCAATCTTCAGACATACAAATTAATAAATCATAGAATGGCTGCAGAACAAAAAAAAAACATTTGAGCTGGGTGGAAACATCGCTTAAATATAAGGTGGATGAAGTTATGCAAGAATATGTCCATTGTACAAATTAGTAACTGGAAAAAAGTCGATCCGAATTTGAAAAAATAATTCAGAGCTTAGAAATTATAGAGCCAATAGCCGATTCTGGCTAAAATATAAACCTTGTACTGAAATATTTTATGTATATAACAAAATAATAATGCATTATAATTATTGTAAGTTATATATGTATGTTTTAAAATATTCCAACTTCATTTTGAGGATGTAAGTTTTGATTTATGTAAGTAATGTAATAGATGGAGAAATTGTACCATTTCTTGACATATTGATGAATGTACTTTTTTCATATGATAGAATAAACCATTCTACGGTTTGGTGGGAATTTTCAGATTTTTTAAAAAGAATTGATTGCTTAAAATTTCAGTTTATCTTTTGGTAATCATTTGGAAAGTGCTAAAAATATATCATACTACATGTTTTAGAAATTTAATGTTATACGAAAACACTATAAATCCAAAAACGTTGTAAAGCAACACTATTTTTTAACCCTATAGAGAAAAAGGAAAATAAAACAAACAAAATATGTATACATTCCATTATATTAAATGAAAACACGAAAACAAATAAAATAAATCACTAAAAACGCTATAAATCCGTTTAAATCGCACGCAACTCACGAAGCAAAAATAAACACAAAAATGGTGTTGAGCCGATACTGTGCTGTTTATGGATGGCGCTACATAACAACCGATCGATAACAGGAAGTCGCTTATGCGCATGCCCTTATCTGATCAACGTCCAAAAATATGACTGGCGCCCGATGTGCCGAAACGCATTTTTTCACCCATGGTTTGCCATTTTTTGGCTTTAGCAGCCGACAAGAGTAGGGGTCCATAGTAGAGGTCAGTGATTGTCTACCATTCACATAAGGTGTTATTTGACTCATTTCTACAAGGTAGAAAATTTTTTCTCCCTTAGTTTATTTAATAAAACGACTAAAAAAATATAATCTACTGAAAATCTGATGTTAAAGCCTTGGTAGACTCAACGGAATGCACCGTCTCTCGACCGCAGCCGCTGCGCAGATCCATTACAGGATGCTCTAAATTATTACATTTACCGGCGTCAATTAAAAATCTACAAAGCTAATTTTTTCTACAAGCAGGTCATTTAACTTATTGTTAAATAAACGTCATCTACTTTCAGTAGAATGTGGCTAAGGTTTTGGTAGACGTACCTTAATTTATAGCTCGGGCACATGAAGCATGGCTGCTTTATCATTAATTATACCGAGGAGCATATTTTTCATATTAGTTATTTCATATTAATTGTATATGATAGTACTTATATGAATATCTTATATTATTTTTTAAATTTTACATTGTTACAGAATAAAAGAGTTGACGTCTGTCCTGCTTTCTTTTTGTCATCTTGATAAAAGTATTTGCAAAACGGAAAAAAATACTACGAGGCATGTCCAGAAAGTAAATATACTGAGGCTCTCACGGTCGGAGGGATTTTTTTTTCGACATGCTGGCTACACTGCCGTGTAGCCTGACTCCTCCCCTGCACGAGACCGGTTCAATGTCAGTCCGTTGAGAACTCTTGCCGCGATAGCATGTTTCATGAAAAATGTCGATCCAATCTCCCGCTAAGTTCGAAATACGCGCCGTCATCCACTATCGCGTTTGGAAGGGAAAAGCTCCGGTTGACGTTTATAATGAGGTGAAAACTGCATATGGTGATACAACTATGAATCGCATGAGTGTATACAAGTGGTGTCGCGAGTTTAAAAACGGTCCTACGTCTGTGCATGACGATCACAGGAGCGGAAGACCTGCAATTGTGATTGACGAAATTGTGGAAAAAATCAAAAATACGCTCCGTGACGATCGCAGATTCACTGTGGGTGAACTTTCTGCGATGTTTCTGCAATTCTCCAAATCTCTACTACACGAAACCGTCACGGAAACCCGCGGATATCGGAAACTGTCTGCGAGGTGGATCCCAAAACAGCTGACAAATCAACACAAATTGAATCGAGTGGAGGCAAGGCAAGAGTTTTTGAGGCGCTACAAACTCCATAGAGATGAATTTCTCTGCTCCATTGTTACTGAAGATGAAACTTGGGTTGCACACTACACGCCTGAAACCAAAAGGCAGTCTCAACAGTGGCGTCACACCTATTCACCTTCCGCCAAAAAGTTCAAAACCACAATTTCAGCCAAGAAAATCATAGCATCCGTGTTTTGCGACTGTCAAGGTATAATTTTGATTGAATTTTGCCTCAAGGGGAGACCATTAACTCTGTAAGATACTGTGAGACTCTAAAAAAATTACGGAGGGTGATTTCGAACAAGAGGAGAGGCATGCTGTATCATTTAGTGAATTCTTCTATGAGTTTATTTATCATGTAAGCCCTGTCTTGCTGGTCTTCCGCAAGAACTACCTGATCATCTGTAAATGGGGCTACATTTTCTTATCCACTGTTTTAAAGTGCTGCAGAGATAAATTTTAAACAGAGTTAGAGAGAGGCAGGAGCCCTGTTTAACCCCTTTTCTTTGTGAGAAAGCCTCAGACGTTTGACTTCCGTGTTAACAACCGCTTGGTTTTGTCTATACAGTGTTTTTACGGCGTCTATATATACACAATTTACGCCTGCTTCTTTTATTGCGATCCATAATTTTTGCAGAGGCATGGAGTCAAATGCTTTACGAAGATCTACGAAAGTAGCATGGAGCTCCATTCCTCTTACTAGTCTCTTTTTTTCCAGTTGTTTTATTGTAGATATATTGTCCACGCGGGATTGCCTAGGTCGAAATCCACTCTGTTCTTCCATTTTCGTAGCTTCCTCTTCTATTCGGGCTGTTAGGACTCTTTGGCAAAGCTTTCCAGTGGACGATCTAATACTAATACCTCGATAATTACTGCAGTCGCTCATGTTTGCCTTTTTATAAATGGAATTTATGTAAGAGCTCCTCCAATCTCTTGAAATCATTTCCGCATCCAGACACTTGTTAAAAATTACATGAAACAACTCATACGTTCTTGTGGTGGAGTGTTTAATTAATCCAATAGGTAGATCCCCTGGTCCTGGTGCATTATTATACTTCATTTTTTGTAATGATGTTTTTATTTCTTCTTATTTAATGGTATTTTACTTCGTTAATTTCTGTTTCGTCTATATCTAGTTGCATGTCTAAATACTCTCCATGTTGTTCTTCCAGTAGATTATTATAGTAGTCTTTCCACTGTTCTATCTTTATGGGATTTATTTTTCTTCTTTCGTTTGTGTTTCTTTTAAGAGTGTTTATAGTTCGCCAAGCTTCTCTAGACCTAGATCCTCTCACCATTCAATTAATTTCAGCACATTTGGTTTCCTATGTTTTTTTTTTTAATTTCTTTTCGATATATCTATATCGATCATAGTTTTTCTGTCGTCATCGTCCTTTGTATTTAACCACTTAAGATATAGGTTTTTCTTTTCTTCTACCAGTTGGGTTAAATTGTCTGTCCACCAAAAATTCTTGTGTTCCGTTCTATCTTTAACACCAAAGGCTTCTGGTGCTGCTGGGTGAACCTTGTGTTTTAAAGTTTCATATATTTCCTATCCCGTTTATTTCTCCATCTAATTTTTGTGCTAAATGTAGTTTGTAAAGGAAACTAATGTTACAACTGGATGGTGGGGTTGAAATGTAGTCTGGGAAGTAAGTGAGCTCATGGAGTCTGATGCGATCAACCATTTGTTGGGAGGGAAGTCAAGAATGATTTCAATGGCAAATTTGAGGGAGTGGAGCCCAGCGCTCAGAATGCTATTGAGTAGATTTAGTTTGTAGGAATTACTAAAGTCTGAGCAATAGAGTTCTCATCCGGTGTGCTGTTTAGTTTTTGATCTGTCTGTATAGATTATTTTATGACTGGGAAACACAGAGCTTGTTATATTCTTCAGGTATTTTTGAAGGATTTTGGGATGATTGTCTTGTTTTTATATTTGTTCATGTCAAGATTGATTTCCAACTGCTCCATCCAGGGTGGGAAAGTGTATAAATGTTGCTGTTTACGGATGGGAAGGTCAAATTATGTTCCTCTGAGAAGAGAATAAAGGTTATATTAGGAGGGATGATGTGATTATGGTTTGTGTGTTGATTAGGAGGGAATTTTGGGTTGAAGAATTTATCATGCAAGTGAAGATGGGGTTTCGACTAGAGATTCAAAGAGTGTTTCAATAGTAGATAAAGTCTTCTGTGTTGCAATGATTCAATGTGGGACAAATATTGAATACTTGAGATGGGACTGGTACGAAAAGCCCCAATAGCCATACGAAAGCTAGAGTTTTGTATTGTATCCAAAGTTTTTATGTAAGATTTACGGGAAGAGCCATATACAAAGCAACCGTAGTACATTTTGCTTCTAATGATGTACTACTCCTTTTATTGCAGTTTACATCTCGTCTTCCAACGAGGTTTTTCGTCTGTCTGTGATCAAATGTGGCTTGGGAGTACTAAAAATTCCAGTCGTTCTCTTCTTCTTCAGTATTGGGTACATAGTAGATTTTCCAACTCCTGTCATGTTGAACACATCTCAACAGAGCTTTTAACATTATTATCTAGATATTGATATCTTAAGGCATCATAAACATTCATCGTAATAAGTTTTTCGTTGAAGAAAAAATTGCTTGGTTTAACGATTTTGGAATAAATATAGATGTGGAAGCCATATCTTTTGGGTATCTTACTAATCTCAAATAATATATAAAAACAAGCACAAACAAGATAAATCACTAAGGACACACTGTAAGGTGTACTTTGCTCACTGACAGAAATTAAACTGAACTATCAGAAATTTTATTGTTGCAGTAAATTTATAAAAGCTTATAATATTTAAATATAATTAAATATAAATAGATTTACGGCAGTCCTTAGTTACCTGCAGCACTGGAGCAGGTAAGTTGGAGGTTTCGGTAACAGTTTTGTTACTTTCTCTAGTTCTCCAACAGAGTATAGTAATATGTATGCTTGCGATCGCCCCTTCCCTTCCCAAGAGCTTTGAGTTCAGGACAATAGAATAGACTCTGCCTTTTATCTTTGGAATGTGTATGCTGCTGACACTCCTCCCTGTTGACAATTTATTTTTCTTGCGATAGCTCCTCCCTCCCTCCAAGAGCTTTGAGTTCAGGAAAATAGATCCGATTCTGCGTCTCATACTAGGAATGTGTATGCTGCTCACATCCGCCCCCCTTATCGGCAACTTGTTTTTTCTTGTGATCGCCCCCCTCACTTCTACAAAAGCTTGAAATTTAGAAAATAAGAAAATAGACACGACCCTGCCTTTTACACTAAAAATAGGAATATTGCTGGTGTCTCTCATACTAGAAATGTGTATGCTGCTCGCATCCTCCTCCCTTATCGGCAATTTGTTTTTTCTTGTGATCGCCCCCCCCCACCTCTACAAAAGCTTGAAATTTAGAAAATAGACACGACCCTGCCTTTTACACTAAAAATAGGAATGTTGCTGGTGTCCCCCCCCCCCTCCTGGAACAACTTGCTTTCGCTTGCCATACTGTACTTTTGTGATATCACCGCCCTCCCCCAAAGAGAGAGGCTGGATCCGCCCCTGATACAAGGGCCCAATCGATAAGAAGCTGATGCTTCAACGACTACAAGGTAGGGTGAAATTTGGAATTACATGGGGTTTAATGGATATCTCCGTTATTTTAAGCCTATGAGATTGAGACTTTATAGATGCGGGGGTCATCCCCAGACACACCTCATGTGGTGTTGCTAGCCTGTGCACAAATTCCCTAATGGTGCATTTGGCAACGTCGCACCCGGTATGCTATAACAACTTGAATGTTTCTTTCCCGGAAATTAAATTATTGTCTGTTTTGTCCTGTAAGATATACACACCACTGCTAGGTTCTCACGGTATTATCTACTCTAACCAAGGATTTATTTGATATTATAGATGACACAGGGATTTTTTTGAAATGAAATATAATTAAATAATTTTATTTATTGAAATATATTTATTTAAACTACAAATGTGAAATGGTTGTTTTATAAATTCATGTCGGGGATTCACTGAGGAGTTTGACACAAACGTGCTTCGGGAATTCAGCAAGAAGTTTAGCATAAAACTGCTTCGGACATCCCAAGATTTGAAATAAATATTTTTTAACTTGCCCATATGGAGGAGAGGTAGAGCCGATATTGTCAACTTTTGTATTGTGTGTGAGCAACGTTCTCGCCTTGCGGAGGGCCAGCATACTACATCTACATTCTGTATATGTGTATTCTGCGCATTGAAATATTTTAATGTAGTTAATGATCCATGGAAATTAGACTGAAAAAGAGCCGTTTTGGGAAAAAAATGTAACTAGCGATTTTATTACTGAAAAGGGTATATTTTGGCATCGCTAAAAAACATACTTTGATGGCAATTCATACGGTCCATGGCTTACAAAATGGTGGCTAAAAAATGGTTACTTTTTTCAGTTTTTTCAGTTTATCTTGAAAAATAAGGATTGTATGAAAAAATATTTAAAACAAAAATTGTAGATAATTGAAAAACCTATCGATTGATATAATTAAAGTCATAGGTGACGCTACTAGTTATCGAAATATAATGATCTATGGACCTCTGAAAACTACCCACAGAATCTATCTGACGGTAGTCAAATCGCGCGGATACAGCTAGTCAGCTGGTTGCTATGTTGCGGCTGGTAACATTTCGGAGTAAAGTATATGGTAAAATTATAATATTTGGATTATAATATTAATAAAAAGTTATTTCCGATTTTATTAGCAATCCATCATTTTATTAATATATATATATATATATATATATATATATATATATATATATATATATATATATATATATATATATATATATATATATATATATATATTGTCGTAAACTGCCAAGGTCCCTGTACCCAGCGAGAATTACGAACAAACTGTAAAGTAAAAATTTGGGGTGTTTCGTCCCGGTGCCAGCCTTAGGGCTCCTCAGTGTGTTTCGACTGACACCTTCCCAGACACCCGTTGTCGCACTATATAATTTTTGATTTTCATATTTGAACTTAAACTGTGGCGGGAATTATCGGTGAGATGTAGTTTACACAACACCCCCGCCTCTAGACAATCAACCTTCCTTGAGAATTGGAGATTTGTACTCCAGATTCCGATTACAAGGAAGGCGTGATTGTTATTGGGGCCGGAGAACTGCGGGGACTAACACCCCGTCGCAGATTCGGTGAGGCTAAGCACCCGTGTCACTTGACGCCACAAGTGCACGTTCCCGTGTCCAGGGATGCCATGTCGTAAACTGCTAAGGTCCCTGTACCCAGCGAGAATTACGAACAAACTGTAAAGTAAAAATTTGGGGTGTTTCGTCCCGGTGCCAGCCTTATGACTCCTCAGTGGGTTTCGACTGACACCTTCCCAGACATCCATTGTCGCACTATATAATTTTTGATTTTCATATTTGAACTTAAACTGTGGCGGGAATTATCGGTGAGATGTAGTTTACACAACAATAAATATATATATATATATATATATATATATATTTATATATATATATATATATGTATATATATATATATATATATATATATATATATATATATACTCTATTAATAGAGTAACAAAATATCAAGGAAGGAAAATAATATAAAAATTTTGACAATGCTTTAAATAAAGGGCGAAACGTCAATTGTCTTGCATTTTTTGTTAAATAAAGAACCTAAACCCAAGAAAAGACAAAATAAAGAAGAAATTATATATATATATATATATATATATATATATATATATATATATATATATATATATATATATATATATACATATCAAGAAATCAATAAATACATTAATATATTATACATATCTCTATACAGTTCTACAATACTTTTGTAATAAATTTAATTGAATGAACAATTTAAAAAAAAAAGCTCATTAACAAGTTCTATGTAATAATTTTTTAAGATATTTTACAATTTTTCTTATCTTTGTTTAGAAGTGTACACTGTTTTGTAATTCAACAGTCCACCACGTGTTAAAATACTTTTTTAAAGTTAAAATCTGCGTGAACTTTCACTAAAACGATGTTAAATGCAAAAAATGTTTGCAATAGTGCTTTTACAAATGTACAAACACTATGATATTTTTTCTTTCTAGTATGTCAAAACGTTATATCAAATTAACTCCAAAGCATACTACTCCGAAATGACAAGTGTTACCAGAATGCCGGCTCCGAACTGGATACTGCCAAGAGCGGAAGACATCTGAGCCTTGCAACATAACAACCCGCTGACTAGCTGTATCCGCGTTATTTAAATACCGTCGGATAGATTCTCTGGGTAGTTTTCAGAGGTCCACAGATCTTACAGGGATGTTTTTCGTGAAACCGAAAAATTTCTCGATAAACTACAAGTATTCAATAATGTCTTCTGTAAATTTCACCCCTAAATATTTATAAACCGCGACGTTGCGAATTTTTTAAAAAGAAGGTCAATTTTATCGTAAAACAATGTTTTTTTTACAGAGATCGGAAATGATATATCTAAATCTATAAGACGTATTAAAATAATCGTAAGTACACTGACAAAAAAGTTATTGCAATTTTTTGAGTGGAAAAAACTGTTTTTCGTAATTTTCTCGACGGAAAATTTTAAAAAATTTTTTTTGAAAATATCTCTTAAAAATATACGTTATTTCAAATAAACTGCTGTCAACCTGGTTGCTGTATCTTTATTAGGAAGGATAATAATCGACATTGAATTTTCAACTTTGAGCTCGATTTTCTCGGAAACTATTCAACTCACAAATTTCGGATTAAACACACTTTTTTGGGTCAAAAATATCTATCATTTCCTAGAATTCTGAAGCGATAGTTAATTAATAAATATCATTTAATTATAAATAAAAAAAAATGGAATTTTCCGAGAAAAAAAATATATTTCGATAACTAGTGGCGCCATCTATAACCTTAATTATATCAATCGATATGTTTTTCAATTATCTACAACTTTTGTTTGAAACATTTTTTCATACAACCCTTATTTTTCAAGATAAACTAGAAAAACTGAAAAAAGTGACCATTTTTTGGTCGTCATTTTGAAAGCCATGAACTGTATGAATTTCCATCGAAGTATATTTTTAGTCATGCCAAAATATACTCTTTTCAGCAATAAAATCGCTAGTTACATTTTTTTCCTTACAAAAGTTCAATTTCCAAGGACTATTAATGCTTTTCTCACTTATGCTAAATAAACATGGGTAAAAATTTGGTAGTAATCGAACTATGCGGGACTAATAAACACCCTTTTCCTTCCTTCCTATTATAATATAGATGATAAAGTTGTTATACAAAAAGTATCGGTAAATAATTTAAGATTTAAGGTCTCATATTATCTAAAATCCAATCCATATAGTACTTAACCAGAGTGTACACTCCAGGAAGACTAGAGGCTCCACAATACTCAGGTCCATAAGAAAAAACTCCCTAAAAATTAAATTGTCTCGTTAATATATTGTTATTTCGAGGTTTGAACACTAATTTCATTAAAACATTTTAACGGATCGTTGAATCACAGGATCCTTAAATGTATTATAATGAAACTAATGCCATAGGTAAGGTTGATTTACAACAAAATTTAAAGTTTGATTTAGCCATTTAAATGTGCGTTCTGCATATTCACAGATTTGAAGGATCTCGCTAAAATATTTTACACAATTCACTGAAATTTTGGCCTTAGAAAATCCTTCACCTGTATAATGAATGCATAACTCTGAAGAAGGTAATTGGGATGTTGACTATTTTTGGGACAATATTTACAACCATGCATAAGTACCTAATGTAGCTGAAAAGATTTAAATTTTTTTTCGTTAATACAACGAATACTTTAAAAATTATAACTTTTAAATTCCGTTTCAAATTTCCCGCCAAAACGCGCTAATACTTGTCACTTGACCGATGTGATGTCACACTGATAAACTGGCACGGGTATATAAATTTTTTTCGTAATTTTTGTGATATGAGTTCTAAGTTATTTTAAGTATTGTGCGGTACCTCAGTGTACAAGTCTCCCTCTCTCTCTTTGTCAATCTCTGTCTATCCACTCCTGGATGTAGGTCTCTCTCAATTGTTTTCATCTTTCTCTATTCTTCGCCAATCTCATCCACTGTTTGCCCGCCACTGTCCTTATGTCGTTTACCCATTTTTTTTGAGGTCTTCCTGTGCTTCTTGTTGTCTCCCTCGGTCTCTATTCCAGGATTCTTCGTGTCCATCTGTTGTCCTCATATCGGGCTATGTGACCAGCCCATCGCCCCTTCATTTTTGCAACCTCCTTCACGATGTCCTTGATTTTCGTTTTGCGTCTTATCTCGGTGTTTCTAATCCTGTCTCTTAATGATATTCCAAGCATGTTTCTTTCCATCGCTGTTTGGACTGTTTCTAATTTTTTAGCGGACTTTTTGGTGAGGGACATGGTCTCCAGTCCATACGTACACATCGGTAATATGCATGTGTCCTATATTTTTCTTTTTAGATTTATGGGAATTGAATTATTCTTCAGGATGTATGCAAGTTTGCCGAAAGCGGCCCATGCCACCTGTGTTCTTCTTTTTATTTCAGCAACCTGGTTTTATTTCCCTAGTCTGATGTCATGACCCAAGTATACATAGTGTTCCACGTTTTCTATCCTCTGGTTCTGTATTGTTATGTTTGCCTGTTCGTGACTCATTATTTTTGTTTTGTTGTAGTTCATTTTAAGGCCTACAGATCATTTAGCTGTTGTAGCAATTCGTTCAATTCTTAGAGATTACTTGCTATTAAGATTTTGTCATCAGCAAAACTGAGATGGTTCAAGTATATTTCATCGATGTTTATACCCTGTCCCGTTTAAGTTCCTTAAAAATGTCCTCTAGGACTAGGTTGAACAGTTTTGGCGAGATAGTGTCCCCTTGTCTCACTCCCCTTTGTAGTTTTATGGGGTTCGTTTTCGTCTTGTCATCTATTTTTATTTGAATGGTTGCATTTTCGTGTATGTTCTTTATGATGTTTAAGTATCTTGAATCGATTCTTGCGTTTTCTAAGGATTGTAATACTGTCCATATTTCGACGGAGTCGAATTCCTTCTGGAAATCTACAAAAGCCATATGGAGCGGTACGTTATATTCGGTGCACTTCTCAATTAATGTTCTTATGGTGTGTAGGTGATCTATGGTGCTAAAGTGTTTTCTGAATCCAGCTTGTTTGACAGGTTGGTAGAAATTGAGTTTGTTTGTTGTGCGGTTGGTTATGATTTTGGTTAACAACTTGTAGGTGTGTGATAGTAGGGATATTGGTCGATAGTTTTCAATATTTGTATTGTCTCCCTTTTTGCCAATCCTGTGGAATTTTTCCCTCTTCAATTATTTTATTGAATAGAATCTTCAATATTTGTTCTATTTTTCTGTCGCCAATTTTCAGCATCTCTACTGTAATTTTGTCTTCTCCTGCACATTTGTTGTTCTTTAATTTATTTAGTGCCATTCTTATTTCTGAGTTTATTACTTCTGGAATTTCATTTGAGCCTATGCTGAGTATGGTTCTTTTTGTTCGTTGTTGTTCTTGTTGTGCGTGTGGCGAGTATAGCTTGGTGTAGAATTCTTCTATGGCTCTGCTTATTTCCTTTTCATCCTAGACGGTCACGTTTTTCGCGTTTTTTATTTTTATTATTCTTGTTTTGCCTTTTGAGTTTTTTGTTTTTAGTACTTTCATGATGCAGTTTTCACTTAATGCGTCTTTTATTAGTTTATTGGTGTAGTTTCTATTGTCTTTTCTAATTTCCTTTTTCACTTCCTTGTTTAGTTTTGAAGCTGTCTGTTGTTCGATCTGTCCTTTCTCGTCTTTCTTTGAGAAGTCTCAAGGTATTTGGTTGTAGTTTGAAGGTCTTTGTTATTTTTGATTTTGAGCAGACTTTTTTAACCGATGTGTTTATGGTTTCTTTTATTTTCGTGGCTAGTTCATTTATTTGCATTTGCTTTGTTGTCTCTATTGGTGTTAGTGTACAAGTACTGCAATGATTACGGTTATGTATTCATTACCGGTTGCGGAAATAACAATTCTTGATAAATTACTTACATGGAGGTCTTCATATTTCTTAATTTAGCAGAGCAGAAGTTACTGTTTGTTGCAAAGAAATTGACCACCATAAAACAATCAATTTTGGGCAAATTCGAACTATTTGCCTTAATAAATCCAAGTAAGCAAATTTCGAAAAAATTACATACAAAATTTTTATAAAAAAAATTGAACCGACTTCTAAAAGTGCGCTAAAAAATTAAAAGTAACTATAAATTTTTATATGAAATTGAAATTTTTGAAGTTGACGCCAAATTGACAAAATGTGATTCGCATAAACAGATTAAAAATACTTTATTTATAATTGCTTTCTTACCATGATTTGTTTACATTAGTAGTTATTTATTTCATTTACAAATAATTTGGCTCCGACTTCAAAAATTTCAATTTCACATAAAAATTTATAGATATTTTTTACTTTTCAGCGCACTTTTAGAACTTGGTTCAATTTTTTTTATAAAAATTTTATTTTTCGATTTTTAATTTTGAATTTATCCAAAAATTATTTGAACCAAATATTAATAGAGATTAGTGTACCTCGCAATGACTCCAAAGTAACAAAAAAGTACCCGTTTTATTCAAAGTTTTAGATCACTCTAAAATGAACCAATAAAAATTCTTTGATTGTTAGAGTTCTCCAAATACCAGTGAAATTGGGTAAAACAAATATTTAGTCTGTCATAGTAAATCAAGTATCTTCAATTTTAAATTAATTTTAAATTGGTAATAGCGGCCCCAAAACCTTCCAATATCAATATTTAAAGAACTTGAGACGTAAATTTCTTACCCTGATATATTTTATACTGCATATTGAATTTGTCTACTCCTCAAGAACCCCGCAAAATTAATTTTAACAAAATCGGAAAATGTAAAATTTTCAGTCCCTCATATTGTATCTTATCAATTTAATAGTAATAAAAAATAACTTCATGTTTGTAATAGGCAACCCGGAAAACTCCCTAATACGAATTCTGAAAATATGCGAATACGGTAAAATTTTTAATCCACCATATTTGATCCGCCATATTGCATCTGATATATTAAATCGGAAAAAATTAATTTTTAATCCGCCATATTAAATTTTTTAAAAATAAATTTAGATTCTTTATGTGCTACCCCGAAAACTCCCCTGTAACAATTGATTTTTTGTCCGCCATATTGGATCCGCTATATTGAATTTTTAAAAAATATATTAGTTTCGTTATAGGCGACCCCGAAAACTTCCCTACATCAATTTTGGAGAAAATCAGACAAAATTAAATTTCTTATCCGCCATATTGGATCCCCATATTAATTTTTTTTTGCCGCCATATTGTCAACGCCGTTTCGAAGTAACCGGTGTAAATACATAAAAAAAATACATAATCGACGAATTGAGAACCTCCTTTTAAAAGTCGGTTAAAAATGACTATAAAATATGAAGTAGACAACGTAGCACTTGACAGCGGTCACGAATGTGACATAATCAAAAAATTTATATGTCAAGTTCGTGACAGCGATGACGCTTGCTGTTTTCTTAAGAGTAATTATCAAATGATCAAAGTAAAAAAAGTGAAGCTGATAACCATTTTCTTTTGAATATGCATTTACTTGTCATTATGTCAAAGTGATCATGCTTACTTCAAGTGCTAGAACTAAAAGTAATAATGACTCAAAAGAATAACCGTACCACGACGGAGTGGC
Source organism: Diaprepes abbreviatus (assembly GCA_034092305.1). Classification (NCBI taxonomy): domain Eukaryota; kingdom Metazoa; phylum Arthropoda; class Insecta; order Coleoptera; family Curculionidae; genus Diaprepes; species Diaprepes abbreviatus. The sequence continues at coordinate 3,896,660 of JASJET010000062.1, forward strand.
AGCGATGACGTTAATATGGAGTGACATCATTCACTTTGAGTGGTGTTCGTTATCACGTGACTCGAAGGAGAATGATTAAATCTTTATAATTAAATAAAAATAAAATTCCCAAAAAATAAAGAAAGATATTGTGTTTTTTGTGATTTCTATTGTGAAAAGTATCGTTCCACGGCAAAATCATATTTTTATTTGAATATAGTCAACATCCCAGTTAGTTGGGAAGGCCAGTGGGTTTTCGTTGCCGATAAAGATACATGGCTCTACTTAAGTTTTTCTATGTATTTTGACCTTCTTATTAGGAATATCGAGGATGGATTCCCTCAAACTGATCAGGTAATTTGTTATGAACAAAAAATTGTTTTTTGTAAAATAAAAAATGTTTCTTGGACGATTCTAAGCAAAAAGTGTCTCTTGAGCTTTTCCGTCTGACGCACAATTTTTGAGTTAAATATTTTTAAATATTTGAGAAATGGAATTCTTTACCATTTTCGAACATGAATAAGTTTGGATTAAATTAATATTTTTAAATTTTGCGGCCAGGATTTGATACTTCAGGCGAAGAACTGCAAGCAGGAACTAATCACAACACCAAAATGTAAGGTTTTTATTGTTTTTTAACGCTGAAATAATAATGTACGCGCCACCGTATATGAAGTGAAATGGAAGTCATTATTTTATATTTTTAGATTTTCACTTTTAACTTTTAAACTATCTAAGGTTTTTTATATGAATATTTATTATAGCAGTAATTAATTTTGCGATACTTAAGCAAATCTAAAAATTACATCAATCGCATTCAATAATCACATCTTATAATGTTTATTTCAAGTCGTTCCGATGCAAATATGCTTGTTTTATTTTCTTAATAAATAATGCAAAAATGAATGTTTAAACAAATAATCTCATTGCTACCCTCAACAATTATTTCAAATATAAAATTTATGAGTGCGAGTGAACGAAAATATAGGCAGTAGCGTCATTAACAAGTCGCAATCCAAGTTATTAACTAATTTATCTCATAATTATGTTGAAAATTTTAATAAAATTAATTTGCAGTTTGACACATCAAAGAATTATTGTTAAAATTTTGATGAAAATTTTCGGCATAAAAATATAGAACGTGTTCTATATTTTTGTGACTAAAATGCGGAGAGGGCGCGAAAATCGACGCAGAATAAAATCTGTGAATTGACAGCCCGCTTTCCTAACCTCAATATTTACTCATTGTTTCTTGCACAATATATTTTGTGGTCTCTTAATTATATATGTTTGGAAACTTTCATATTTATGACATTTTAAGGTTATCCCCAAAGCAAGTTATGTTATGAAAATGCGCATGAGCAACGACAAAATTATCACCCAAATTATATCCGGATTTTTTGTACGTATCACAGAGTGGTATTTTATTTTAAAAGTTATCTCCAAAGAATTTTCGGCAAAAATTTGCTGAAAATTTTTGTTATAATTTTTGTGTGTGTAAAACGGTTCTAACTGATGTGCTATTAATAAAATGTGCACAATATAGTTACTATACAATACGATATTGTACTTTATTTATTATGCCAAATTTGGTTTCAATCCGTTCGTTCACAAGATCGTTTTCACGACGTTTCGCCAAAATCTCACTTGGCATTTTGCGCGGTTCATCTCGTTACTCGCTGAGAACTGATGGTGGCCTCTGATGAATATCGGGCACGGGACGGCCCTCTTATTTTGGTCTCGACGAATTCGTCCTGACGAAGCGCATTTGCATTGCTGCCATGGCTTTCAACGAATTGTTCCGTGCCAAAATAACCTGTCTCGTCTAATGTCCTGTACTGGAATTCAGAAGGCGTGGTAGGTTGAGAGTCATCCGAATTCGGGTTAAAATGCAGGTACGACGGATTGTTGGCTAGGTTTGAACGTCCTGTGTGCGCATCGCGTTGAATCTCTTGGTCCAAAGGTCGTGAACCAGGGATTATCGCTATGGGGATATTGGGCATGGAAGAGAACAAGGGAAAAATCGTTGGCGAAACGTCGTAACGGGTCGCGTTTTTGATTTCGAATTGGTCTTCGTTTTGTCTACTACTGGGACGAACGTCATGCGTCGCAGGGTAACCGAAAAAGATGAGATTTGGTTCATTTTGATTCATCAAATCTTGTCTATGTGTTTGTGAAGAAGAAAAAAGGGCACCAGCAGGTGGTGCCGGAGAGGACCCACCATAACCTCCCGACCCGGCTGAAGGCCAAGCCGCCTCACCTTTCTTGCTATTTATAAAGGGCACTTTGTTTTGAGCCATGCTCTTAAATTTTGAAAAAAGATTAAATTTGTTTTTGTTTTTAATTGCCAAAATTAAAAAAGGGACTAATTTAAAACAAAGGACGCGTTAGGAGATGAGCTGAGATGCTCAACGTGTCTTTGTATAAAAAAGAAACAGGGATTGCTAATTATAATTGGAAATTAATTAGCTTTTATTGTTGCAACTTTCGAGAATTTTTGTGATTTTTTGTCGGTAAGTGTATCCGAAAAAAGTCTATTAAAAATTGTATATTTGTCAGTCACTAGTTGATCGGAAAAGATATGCAAATTTTGTAATCGTTTTCGATACGTTCACGAAAATTTTCGTCTTTTCCGCTACGCGGATTTTTTGTTTCGTGAGAGAGGGACGGGGAAATATCTTTTGGGGGGAAATGTCTATTTTTTCCCACGTTTTTGAAAGCCAAAAATGATGTTTTGTTTGTTTCTTAATTTGGAAGAAAAATGGGCGTGACCCGTCCTAGAAAAAGAATTTTTTTATAGGACTTTGGTCGGTTTTTCTTGTTTTTTCAAGGCTTTTCCAAAAGCCTCTAGGTTAATGCTTGGGAGTAAAGGGAAAACTCCAATAAAATAAGAAACGAATACGCGGAATTTATGTCGGTGATCCGCTACTACAACGCCAGTTCGCGTATGTAGTCTCGAATAGCACCCGACTTTCGAACTTTAGTGTCTGAGGGCCTGGTAGTTCTGAAACTTACCTCAGGTGTTCGTATGCAGATACTACCTGTCCTATTTCACTCTAGTTTATACCTAGGGAAACCTCAGACACCGCATTTATTCCGGAAATTTGCTTTCGCTTTATGTCTTCTTGAATTTTTGGTTTTTCACTACCGGGGTGCAAGTGGTAGCTACTAAACGCCCAAAAATTCCGTATATATTATATTAAGTTTACTGACTCTTCTACGAGGGTCTAGAAGTTCTAGTGCTGACATCAAAAAGATCGTCGCGGTTGCAGGGATGGTCTGGTCTTGAAAATTCTGTTAAAATCTGCGAGGAATCGTCTTAAAATCTAGCAGAATTTTCGGGAATCTTGATAGGAATCGCAGAAAAAGTGTTCTGTCGTAAAAACAGCAGCTTTTAATGCGAATTTCCACGTTTCTTTCTTCTTTCTTCACAACTGATGTCTTCAGTCTTCTTGTTCTTCTTCCTTGTTGTCTTCGTTCTAGCCAAGTCGATAACTATCTCTGACTCGTTTTTGTTAGCCTTTTGTAGTTTTACTAACTTCGTTAGTAAGCTCCTACTTCTTTTTCCTGTGTTCGGAATAACCAATCAGCGTTTAGCAGAAATTTCTGTGAAATTAAGCCACGCCTCCCAATGCTTTTCTTATGGGAAAATTTGTTTCTCGGATTCCCGAGGTTTTACTCGATCAATTGTCGAGATTTTTTCTGGAATCGTTAGGGACGAGTTTTCTGAATCATCCCACAGCATTGGGAATATAAAACGCTTTTTTATATTCACAATATGAATTTCAATTTTATTTAACCGGCTCGCTTTCTGATTGGACGAGCGGCTTCGCAGGCTCCTCCCCTCTGCCGGGTGCGATATATTTGGTACTTGTATGCTGGTTGTTGGTATATTGGTTGATCGGAGAGAATGAATGGATTACACAGCACGACGTGAAATATGTACGTTGAATAAGGATAGTCATCTCTTGTAGATTTTAGGTCGCTAAATTCGAATCCGACCTCAGAATTGCTCCATCACATCAGGTTTTTTAAATATCCTAACCTAAAAGTGCAAAAAAAAAAACGATTTTGGCCTATATTTGAGATTATGTATCCTCGTGATATTTTTTTCTCAAAAAACTTAAAGTATAAGTCTTACTCTTTACCAGAATCGAATTTAGGGATACAAAGTCTAAAAGAAATGACTATCTCTATTCAATGTACAAATTTCAGGTCGTGTTGTGCTATGTGCACTAGTTGAGTACCTGAAAGTAGACTTCCACTTCCCTTCATACACGGCGGCGTGTACGTTATAATTGATGAAACGCGACTTGTTTACAGTATTGAAAAGCAATAAAATTATTACACTTCTGCATTGCGATTAATCTCCGCTTGTAGTTCTTGACCTGAACTGTCAATTGCTGGGCGCAGAATTTGAAAATATTTATTTAATCGAAAGTGATGAAAGGTCAATTATTAGTAGACTTTTTTGTTTATAACAAATTACCTGACCATTTCTCGGGAATCGAACCTCGATATTCATAATCAGGGAGTTAAAATACGTATTAAAAGCTTTGGTGGAGTCATGTCTCCTCATCGACTTCCAGAACTCACTGAGCTCCCGGACTATCTCCCCAGTAAGTTTGTATGGCAGCTGAAAACAAAATTAACTAAATATTTATTACCAACCCTGTTTTTACACAGTTTATCATTATTTTTGTCTAATATTTGTTATCTAAATTTAAAAATATTTTATGGTAATATACCTGCTGAACATATTCGAAATCATCATCATGTAATTTGACAGGTATTATTAAGGGACCCCCACTGTCTGCAACACAAGAACCTCTGTCACTGTTTCCTCCTGCACAAAACTGGCTATAAATCAGACTTTTATTGGCATTAGCATAGGACTTTGCGCAGGTTTCCTTATCAGCTACCAAAAGACCTATGACTTGAAGAATATCACTTGTTGCTCCTAAACGAAAATAAAAATTCTAATTCAAAATTTATCTATTTATCTCAACAAAATTACAGGATTTTTCTAATAATTAATTAGTAACAGGAGAAATAACTCCCACTGCCTTGTTTCAGTTCCATTCATCTTATCCTATCGCAAACTAGAAATACCATTTGTCAATTTAAGACTACAAAAATAACGAAAATAAAATTTTTATAAAAAAATTTAATCGACTTCTAAAAATGCGCTAAAAAGTGAAAAATAAAACTATAAATTTTTATATGAAATTGAGATTTTTGAAGTCGGCGCCAAACTAATACCTAACAAAATGGAATTTGCATAAACAGATTAAAAATACTTTATTTGTAATTGCTTTCTTACCACCCGACGTTGAGCGCTGTCGGTGCAGCGCACTGCCGCGCATCGTTGACTTACCTTCAGTTCCAATCAGTTATGATTATTAATAAGTTATATTTTATAATTGAGAATGATTTTATTTAATAAATGATTTTATTTAAACACATTACACTAAACTAATTCATAAACTTTTTTTTTTGATAAAAAAAAAGAAAATCAAAACAATTATAAAATTATCCATTTTACAAACTCGCGTTATTTCTTTTTCACCAGGAATTTCAAGTTTTCGGCCTGAATAAATAGCTCTTTCACAAGAATTGCATATAAAGGGTGTTTTTTTTATAGAGGTATATAACTTTAAGTTGGCAACACTTTTTTAACTGGCGGCCATTTTATCAGCTGTCAAGTGATTTATGTTTAGTTTGGTTTGGCATTTCAACATGAATAGACTGACGCCTGAACAACGCTTCCAAATTGTGCAAATTTATTTTGAAAATCATGATTCTGTTCGAAATACGTATCGCGCACTACGTCCATTTTACGGTCAACATAATCGTCCATCAGAGCAATTAATTCGATTAACTATGGAACGTTTTCGCACCACGTTTATTCTAAATGATAATACGCATCCACAGAGACGTCGTACAGTGCGTACAGAAGAAGTCATTGCTGCTGTAGAGCGTAGCGTACAGGAAGACCCGAATCAGTCTATCCGCCATCGTGCACAGGAATTAGATATGTGTCCATTCACTTTATGGAAGATTTTGCGGAAAGATCTTGGTTTGCGTGCTTACAAAATCCAACTCATGCAAAAATTGAAGCCACACGATCACTTAGCAAGGCGTAGATTCGGTGAATGGGCCCAAAACAAGATTGCCGTTGATCCCGCGATGAAGCTCACTTTTGTTTGAATGGATACGTCAATAAACAAAACTGCCGTATTTGGAGTGATGATAATCCTCAAGTGTATGTTGAGACACCGTTACATCCAGAAAAACTGACTGTTTGGTGTGCTTTATGAGCTGGTGAAATCATTGGTCCGTACTTCTTTTAAAACGATGCTGGTCGGAACGTTACAGTCAATGGTGACCACTATAGAGCCATGATTACTGACTTTTTCGTTCATCAATTGAACAACCATGATGTGCAGGAGCTGTGGTTTCAACAAGACGGCGCAACATGTCACACAGCTCGTGTCACAATTGATTTATTGAAGGAAACGTTTGGTAACCGCATAGTTTCACGTTTCGGACCCGTGAATTGGCCTCTAAGATCTTGCGACTTAACGCCGCTAGACTATTTTCTGTGGGGATATGTGAAGTCTCTAGTCTACGCCGATAAGCCCGAAACGATTGATCACTTGGAGGACAACATTCGCCGCGTTATTGCCGATATACGGCCACAAATGTTGGAAAAAGTCATCGAAAATTGGACCTCCAGATTAGACTACGTCCGAGCCAGCCGTGGCGGTCATATGCCAGAAGTCATATTTAAATTATAATGCCAGAAGGTTATCTTTCGAATAAAGTAAATTTCATGTCAATTTAAAAAATTCATCTTTGTTTTATTCCATTTAAAAGCTCTATACCTCTATAAAAAAACACTCTTTATAATCCCCGATAAAATTTTTAAAATCAGCAGCACGGTTCTTTGCAATTAAAACTAGATTCTTAATGATTTTTTTTATTAAGAGGATTACATCATTTATTTACCCGGCCCATGTTAGATCAGCAGCAGCAATACTATAAACACCAGTAAAATTTACAACAGTGATAAATGAAACAATTTCACGCAAATTTCTAAAATAAAAACTCTGGACCTTAAAATTAATCAACTGATATATGGTTATGAAGAGATTTAATAAATGAACTTGAATGGCTTATAGAATTCATTTGTTAATTCACACATATATACATATATATATATATATATATATATATATATATATATATATATATATATATATATATATATATATATATGAAAATAACAATTGAAGATAATAACAGAACGCGATTCTTTTTATTTTATGAGAATATGGAGTAATATTTACTACATGAAATGTATACATTTTTTTTTAATTGACAATTGTATTTATAACGTGAAATAATTATAATTATTGAAATTTTCAAGAAACGATAAAAAAAATAACGCGATTTTGTAAAATGGATAATTTTATAATTGTTTTAATTTTCTTGTTTTTTTTTTATCAAAAAAAAAGTTTATTTATGAATTAGTTTAGTGTAATACGTTTAAATAAAATCATTTATTAAATAAAACTATTTTCAATTATAAAATATAACTTATTAATAACCATTACTGATTGGAACTGAAGGTAAGTTAACGATGCGCGGCAGCGCGCTATATACCGACAGCGCTCAACGTGTTAAAGAAAAAAAATAATCGTTGGGAGAAGAAGAAAAAAATAAATCGTTTGGAGAAGAGGTGTCAAATTTGTAAGGAAAAAAAATTTAAAAGATGAATTGTTGTAAATTAATAAGTTTAAGTCTTGTTAGATAAATAAAGACTTTTTGATGTCTGATCAGGTGGCTCTGTAATAGTCTCTACCTTTTAGGGCTCACCCGGCTAGCTCCCAAAGGAACGGAGAATGGTCGAGGTAAAATGTGCCACCTGTTTTGGTGCCCTAAAGGTTAAGGCAGAGACCGATCTAAAAACAAAACAGGAAATCTAAGAACTCCAAGAAAACACCCTAAAAAATTTCAAAAACAAGTATCTATATTTTTACGTGTTACGGTGTAAATGTAACCACCGAGAGTGGCCCAGCGTTTCTCTGTTCGAAGGAATAAACCTGGGACAGTCAGCTGGTTTTTGACAATTCAAAACTAAATAAATCTAACAAAATGAGTAATTTTAGTTTAAACAGTGTTTTGGCTATAGTACTAAATATACAAAAGCTTCTTCTTCTTCTTCTACTTCTTGGAGATCTGTCGATCTGTTAGTTCTAAAGCTGCCTCTGCATCTTTTCCTGAGAGGCAGATTGCCAACTATCTTTCCACCTTTTAGGGGGCCTCCCGGGAGGTCTTGAGCCGGGCGGGTTATTTTCTAGGACTATTTTCGGAAGTCTGTTCTCGTCCATCCGTCTTACATGGTTGTACCACTGCCTCTTACGTTGTCTTCCCCATCTCACAATGTCTTGTATCCCGCATTGTTCTCTGATATCTGTGTTTCTTACTCTGTCTCTTCTTGTTTTCCCCACTATTGTTCTCAGTGTTTTCATTTCGGCCACCCTTAGCATGTGTTTCGTCTTGTTAGTGTCCTCACGGACTTCCGTGCCGTATGTCATGATGGGTCTGATACAAGTCTTGTAGATTCTAATTTTGCTATCTTTGCGCATGTACGAGTTTGACCAGACTATATCTCGTAGGCATCCTGATAGTGCGGATGCTTTGTTAATCTGGCTCCTTAGGTCTTTAACTGGGTCGTGGGTGCTTGATATGTCTATGCCTAGGTATCTGAATTGCATCACCTGCTCTATGGGATTGTCCTCCACCACCAGCTTACATCTGAGTGGATCCTTTGCGATTGTCATGCATTTGGTTTTGCTGATAGAAATGTTCATATTGAGTTGGCGGCTTACTTGGAAAAACTGGAAGAGTTGTCTCTGTAGATCATTTTCTGATTCAGCAATAATTGTTACATCATCGGCGTAGCACACCAAACCCACTCTTTTGTTGCCCAGTCTGTATCCGAGATTGATACATGAGACATACAAAAGCGATTTAATATAAATGGCAACTATATATATAAAATGATAGTATTAAGTGCACTCTACCCGCGGAAATAGGCCGGTTTACCTGAGTTAACAAATGTGCCCTTATACATATGTGAAAGATATCGACTGCATACGGTTGAAAAATTTGATTAATTGTACCATATGAGGAAATACAATAGATCTTACTAAGGTAAGTACACTGATTATTCATTAATTTTATATCCAAAAAGAAAAGAAACATACAACGGCTTTAAATTTTACAGGTGATGCCGAAGGTATTAAAGTCTATGATACCCTGAAAACGACACAGACACATAAAACCTGATTAACGGAGGCTTCTTGATGTCCTGATGTTGAGGCTCTGGATCACTCGGTGTGGTGGTATGTGCAGTATGCAAGGCAGGTGCCGTAGAGATATCCGCAAGAAGGCCCGAGTGGCCTGGTATGTACAGTAGCTAAGGCAGGTACCGTGGAGAAGTCAGCAAGAGGGCAACAAAAGGAAAAGAGAAAGGAAAAAGGCCTAAAACAAAAGATGGACTTAGAAAGAACTCAACTTTTTTATGTTACGAGTGAGGTAGGTTACTTATTCCTTTTCTGAACATATCCACAATTATTAATATTAAGGAATTAAAACAAAATTTAAAACAAAGACTTACCAGTGATGTTGGGTGGCCTTTTCGTGGTGGAAAAGAAAAAAATAGAAAAATGTGATATGGGGTTTATCTCCCGAACTGACCAAACCAAATCAGCACACGGTTTTTAAAGTACACAAAGTAACTTTTAACTATAAATTTGGTCAAGGACCAAAAATACCATAATTGTGAACCTAACTCTAATAAACAAGATATACTGCCAACGTTTTCTTTCATTTATAAATATGTTCCCAAAACAAAAAAACAAAACACATAAATGATGGAGGAGGTAAGCGTAAAAATTACTATTTTTGATAAGAAATTAGACAGGAAAATTAAAAACGTAACAAACGCCGGGTGATAAATAAATTTATAATAATTAATCTAATTCCCAGCAGTGAAATTTTCTCCCGGAATATGAAGCTTAAATGTATAATGCATGTAATTGAAAATTGAAAATCATTTTTTGAGGAAGAAGTTAGTGAAATTTTCATTTGTTATCTTAAAAGTTCATTAACAATGTGATAATAAATAAATAATTTAAAGTTACACGTATTTCATCAAAGTATGAGTATTAAACTATAAATCTTGAAAATTTAATTAAGATATCTCCAATAGTTTGTTTACTATCAATTTTTTAATTAAAAGAAGTCAAAATTTTCATTACAAAAATAATTATTGTTAAAATGAAAATTTTCAAAAACCGTTTCGGGGATTAATTGTTTATAGTGACTACTTTATGAAAAAAATACATGAACCTAAATTCCATGACCAAGTGAAAAATGGGGGGTCCACTTGACGTGATCTTGCTCATAGATTAAAAGGAATCCGCCCTCAGAAGCTGCCCTGAGACACTCCACATTCGACGGTTTGCATGCTACTAAAAATATTTTGTCAACTTGCACACATTGTTTTCTGTTACTTAAATAACTTTACATAGTGCTTAAAAGATACCCCTAAAGCCGACTCCTTCAAATATCCGCAGTAAAAGCTTGTGATCAACAGTATCAAAGGCCTTAGCCAGATCATCAAAGTCGCAACATGCCGTTTTTTGTCCATACACTTACTGATTTTAGTTGTCAACCAGGCTATTGCGTCCTGTGACGATCGGCCCTTTCTAAAATCAAACTTTATATTAGATATTGTATTTTTTAAGCTAATCAGAAATTCGAGTTTTTTAAAAAGTCCCTAGGGAGGAGCACAAGAATTTGGTAGGGTTGCTTTTAGGAACGCGACGAGAGGACGACGAAGCCGCGTTCAGTGTTGCATACTTCCTACCGATCTGTCCTCTGCACAAACCGATGCATGTCGGTACCGTGATTAGTCTAATAGAGAAGAAACATGTACCTCTGCCGTATCACTGTGGCGGGGAGGGTAAGTTTTGACTTTCCTCTCGTTATGGTGGTACAGGGAGGCCATCATCTCGATGGTGATGGAATAGAATAAATTGTGTTCTATATTCAAACTGTGCAATCTCTAACACGGAAAGGATATGATGGAACGAAGTTTGCATCTACTGTTCGCATTTTACTTTCATTTATATACGAAGTTGCATACAGTTGTACGTTTGCTGAATGTGATTTCAGCACTACAACGGCATAATGTGGATATATCAACTGCTATTGCATCTCACACGAAGGAATCCGTGAAAGCAAATTTAGCCGCATTTGAAATAGTGAAACTTATACTTTAAGATGATATATGTATTTTTTTGAGAAAAAGAAATGTCGCGATGATACATAACCTCAAATGTAGGGATAAATCGCATTTTTAGCATTTTTAGTGAAATTATTTTTGAGTTGGTAAAGAGGTTAGAAAAAGGTGGTCATGGTTAGCAGTCAAATAAAATTACATTTTAGAATCAGTCAACCAAAAATAAGAGGTGTGATAACTGAATTGACACTGTTTTTCCGTCAATTTCTTTTACAGACCTGTTCTGAGATCTGACACTCCCCATCCAGTTACTTTAGCATGTTTAAATAGCAAGGTTTTTTCAGTCCCAATTGGTAGACAAACTGGCTTAGCATTTTCTAAAACAAAAACAAATTCATACAACCAAATTACAAATGTAGTAGATTTTTTTCAAAATCGAGTTAGGAGCATTGACTGAGAATTCAAAAGCTCAAGATCATTGCCTTAATTTAGAAAGACAAGTGGTGGTACCGACCAAATTACGAATGAGATGCTAAAGTACGGAGGCCCCAGCCTTGTCACAGAGCTCACTGTTCTATTTCAAAAAATACTCCGCACAACGTCAGTACCCAACGAATGGCGAGAAGCATCACAATTCCGATCCACAAACGAGGATCAAAGAGACAACCCGAAAACTACAGGGGAATCAGCCTACTGAATAGTTCAGCCAAATTGTTAACCAAAATACTGTCACAACGGATCGTAAACAAGTTAGGGGCGTATGAAGAACAGCAGGGCTTCCGGAATAACCGCTCTACTATCGACGGTATATTTATTATCAGACAACTAGTTGAAAAATCTATCGAATACGATAAACCGCTGTTCATTTGTTTTGTGGACTTTACACAAGCGTTCGACCGAGTCAAACTGGAACACATAACAGAATTACTGCGAAGAAAACAAGTAGACGAAGCAATCATACGCACAATATACGAACTGAATTCCAAAAAACACCATGGTAATTAAAACAAATAACACTCTAACAGAGGAAATCCCTCTATCCATAGAAATAAGATGGGGTGATAGTCTAAGTCCAACACTTTTCAATGTAATCATGGACGAAATCATTGATGAGGTAAAAAACACAAATATTGGGTACCCAATGGGACACAACACCGTTCAGATTATATGCTTTGCAGACGATGTTGCCTTGACAGCAGATAGCGAGGACAACTTACAAAGAATGCTTTTCCATCTCAATCGAACAACCAAACAGTATAATATGAAGATATCTGTGGAGAAAACCAAAGCAATGGTAATAGCAAAAGAACCGGTAAGATGCAAACTAATGGTTGATGACAAACATATCGAACAGGTTGGGAAGTTTAAATACCTAGGGGCACATATAACAAGTAACAGGGCAGTAACGGAAGAAGTACGCACACAGGCCAACAAAGCGGCCATGATACAGATCAACTAAGAGACATAATCTGGAACAATAAACATATGACGGTTGAGAGCAAAGCAAGAATTTACAAGGTCTGTGTAAGACCGATACTGACCTACGGCGCAGAAACAAGAAATGAAACCACAAAGACAAAACAAATTATGAGAACCACAGAAATGAAAACGCTGAGAATGATCACGGGAACAAGTTTAAGAGATAGGATAAGAAACGCAAAAATACGCGAGGACAGCGGAGTGGGGGATGTTGTGAAATGGGTTCGAAATCGTCGTAGGCAGTGGAGAGACCACGTGGAACGAATGGACGATGACAAACTAGCAAAAACCGTAATGAGAGAGAAACCAAACACCAAACGGCCGCCTGGACGGCCCCCCAAAAGATGGAAAGACAGCTGGATTTCGACCTCAAACGAGAATCGATGAGGCATTGTACAGATAACGGACCTTGGTTCTACCTAGAAGAAGAAGAAGAAGAGTGGTGAGAGCTTGATAGAAATCAATTTCTTGTGATATTGAGTTCAGCAATTAGTTCAAAAAAATAACTCGATTCAGATTTAGTTTCATAACGAATCGAATTACTGAGGAATTAACACCTGAATACCCTGATGATATTTTCATCGAAGAATACAAAATTATTGCTGTAAAGATACCTTAATAAAACTTACCAAGTTCTAAATTAATTGTGGATACCCGCACCAAGCCAATATCGTTAAAATCGTTTCCCTTGCTCCCTCCAAATTCAGGATGAGGAATTATTTCTTCAATCTTTAAATCTTGGACTGGAGGGTTACATACTAAAGGCTCACCATATCTGACTATTTCAATTTCGCAATCTGTTTCATTTTTAAGACTGTATTCTCCAACTCGTATTGCTACTCTATCAAGTAATAACACATTTATTTTAAATACACTTTTTCCAAAAAAGGTACAGAAATAATTTATTTCCATTGTATTGTACTTTCCGAGGAAATATTGATAAAAAACTATTCTTGTTTTTCAAGGTAACTTGGTATTTGTGCTTCCTTTTATAAATAAACAAGGTGTCCATATGTATTCAGTTGCGGCTATATCGTTAAATCGGTGAAAATTTGATAGCTGGAATGTTAATAGCTTCAAACATACCCCTGTAGAATTAGCATAACTTCAAAACTAGGGCCCGGTTGTTTGAACGCTGAATAACGTTATAATATTTTTATTTATATTTGAAAAAGTGTTCTTGGTACATACATACCAATTTTATGCTATCCTTTTTTAATTGGATTATTGAAACGAGGATCATATGATAATCGGTACGTCACTTCTAGAATACATAAAAATATGAATTTATGATTGCTTAAATTATTATTATTATTGTTATTTTCAATATGTAAACAATATTTACCAATAAAAATAAGTTTTTAAATCCTCTTTTTGTTAATATTAATTGTCAACTTTCTTACACTTAAAAACACTGAAAAGAGTCACGACAAGGAATTAAACTGACAGAAAAGATAAGTAAACATGTTCATGTTTGTCAAGCAGCAAAAAAGCCTCACCGCCACCAACCATAAACAGCCTTCAAACAAATCTATTGTTGAAAGTCGTGGTTCTTAGGTTTAGACCGTGTCAAATTGGAATTATTATCCAACGTTTTGCCAACGATTGCTCGAGATTAGAACACTGAATGACTATCGAGGAGCAACAGCCCCAACTGTTGCTCAACGAACCGTGATCCAGCGCTACAATCGATTTCCACGTGTGATGTAGACTGTAACCCGTATCTCTATTAATATTATTTGGATATTTAGAAATTTCATTGATTCCCTAATTTAAGGTTTAAAGAAACCAAGCACTGAGGCTAGCATCTTAGTTTCTTTTACATTAAAAGTGTAACCTGAGCCAGGCGCGGATCCAGGGGGGGGCGGGGGGGGGCGATCGCCCCCCCCCCCCCCCAAGAGCTTTGAGTTCAGGAAAATAGACCCGATTTTGCTTCTTATACTATGTCTATTCAAGAACTAGAGAGAGTAATAAATCATTTTTTGCCCTTTTCTTCTTCGCAAACTACCTGTGTTCTTTAGTCCGGTGTTTTTGGCAAAATCTGTTAGATACATATATTTTTCATAGCAATGGGTAAGAAATTTTATAATCAAAAATACCGGTCTATAATAATGGAGTATTTGGGATGGATAACAATAGATATCTGGAAGTGTGAAATGTTAAAAAGGATGTTAATCCTTGTCGTAGGCGTGGAAAGGAGGTTTATTTTATCACCAAGTATTTATAGCATGGAATATTATTTCGGTAATAAACTTAACCTAAAAAATTTTTATATTATTTTATTTCTTATGATTTCTTAATAATTTACATACATTACAAAATATAGATAATTTTGACATATCCAACACAAATCACAACTGTGTTTTTATTATTATTAATTTTGTCATAGAAACCATTTTAGGCACATTCAGACTCAAACGTAGCCTTATTCTCTCATAAAATTCTAAGTTATAATTTAAATACTTATAAAATACCCACTGTCAAAAATACAAGAAGTTAAACATATATAAAAAAATTAATTCGTCCATATAATATTAAAAATTTTTTGCGGCTATCGGTCATTTTATTATTAATTAAAAACATTTTTAGGACATTTGACGTTTCAGTTTATTAATTTCTTAAACCATCTGCAGAATTACAATTAAACACTAAAAAGGGATTTAAATATAATTAATTTTTATATGTTACAGTTAAAATTACACCTACTTATTTTTATTTCTATCGCACTGACATCTTAATTTAATGTACTTTATTATATGGAAATCTGATAGCCCCAAAAAAATAAAATGAACGTGTTAATTCTACACGCTTAAGAAAAGGACACAAATACAATAATAAAATAATAAAAAAATTACGGCTAATTGGAATTGAATATACATAAAATTAAAGAGTGGGACACACTAGAATAAAAATATATAAAAAAATATATCAACATTAAACAATAAAATATAACAAAAACAAAAATTTAAATAATAAATTGTGTTTACACTGGTAAACATTACGTATCTAATTCGTAATCAAAGTCAGTAAAGCTATCTTCGCTCAAATTAATTCCTCTATCTCACCGATCATGAGATCGAGTTTCCAGATTTTGTTTTATTCTTTTATTACATGGATTTTCCCAATTTTCCGCAGTAAATTTATTCAAAAATTCTTTCAAAAGTTCAGTTAAATTACTAATTTTGTAAGCTGTGTTGTTTCTAGCAACTCTACCTTTTACTTGAGAGAGATATTTCCTTCTCCAACGGACAGTTTCCGGACGATCTTTAAGAACAGATTTCCTTGGTTTTCTGGTTTTTCCCAGCAAAAATTAAGTTCTCTGAACAATTTCCAGAGCTCAGTTCTTTTAATTTCAGGTAAATCTTGATCTTCATTGATTTTAGTTAGAATTTTGTCGACGGTTGGGATCTGCTTCTCATAATAAAATGTATGTACAACTCCTTTTATTGCAGTTTTCATCTCATCTTCCAACGAGGTTTTTCGTCTGCTTGTGATCGAATATAGCTTGGGAGTATTAACAATTCCAGTCGTTTTTACTTCTTCAGCATTCGGTACATAGTAGATTTTCCAACTACTGTCATGTTGGAACACATCTCAACAGAGCTTTTAACATTATTATCTAGATATTCATATCTTAAGGCATCATAAACATCCATCGTAATAAGTTTTGCGTTGAGGAAAAAATGCCTCGGTTTAACGATTCTGGAGTAAATATAGATGTGGAAGCCATTTTTTTTAAGTATTTCACTAATCTCAAATAATATATAAAAACAAGCACAAACAAGATAAATTACTAAGGCACACTGTAAGGTGTACTTTGCTCACTGACAGGAATTAAATTGAACTATCAGAAATTTTATTGTTTCAGTAAATTTATAAAATCTTATAATATTCAAATATAATTAAATATATTTAGATTTATGGCACTCCTCAGTTACCTGCGGCACTGGAGCAGGTACGTTGAAAGTTTCGGTAACCGTTTTATTACTCTCTCTAGTTCTTGAATAGAGTATAGGAATTTGTATGCTGGCGATCGCCCCCTCCCAAGAGCTTCGAGTTCAGGAAAATAGAACCGATTCTGCCTTTTATATTAGGAATGTGTATGCTGCTGGCACTCCCCTCTTTGATAACTTGTTTTTCCTGCGACAGCCGCCCTCCAAGAGCTTTGAGTTCAGGAAAATAGACCCGATTCTGCTTCTTATACCAGGAATGTGTATGCTGCTGGCATCCCCCCCTCTTCAAGAGCTCCAAATTCAGAAAAATAGATCCGACCATGCCTTTTACACTAGAAATGGGAATGAATGTTTCCGGTATCCCCCCCCCTCCCGTCGACAACTTGCTTTCGCTTGTCATACTGCACTTTTGTGATACCACGCCCCCCCTCCCCCCAAAGAGAGAGGCTGAAATATAAAAACCCAACTCTCAACAAAAAGTCATAAATGAACCTCCTATGGACAGTATTGTCTTACCTTGTATCCACGAAACCACCGACAAGATTGCCAGATTGCTCTGAAAATCAAAACATACGGACAATTTTCAACACATGTAAGAAAGTTGGACAATGTTTGAAGTCTCCTGAGGCCGCAATTCTATTTCAAACAGAAGACGTTTACAAGATACCAAAAGAAACTAAGATGCTAGCATCAGTGTCTGGTTTCTTTAACCGTAAAATTGGAGAATCAATCGAAATTTGTAAATATCCCAATAATATTAATAGAAATGCTGGTTATAGTCTCCATCACACGTTGAAATCGATTGTAACTCTGGATCACGGTTCCTTGAGCACTAGTCGGGGCTGTTGCTCCTCGGTAGTCATTCAGTGTTCTAATCTCGTGAAGTAAAGACCCCTGAAGATGCTAGATCGTAGACGAAACGTCGGATATTAATTCCAATTTGACAGAGTTTAAACTCAAGAACCATGATTTTCAACTTGACGAAAGTCGTTAAAGCTTTCATTTTTTAAGTCTATTGTTTAAATCTATAGAGTATGATAGGTTAATTAGATAGGAAGTTGGAGTTTTACTGAACCCTAATTTTTTTAATCTAAAATGCGACGTTGCTAAAGTATTAAATTCTTTATACTCACATCATGGTCTCTACTTTATTATAAAAATTTGAGTGAAGTCTTAACTGGATCTTTTTATCTCACAATAAAACAATATTTAGTTTTTTATACAATACCAGATGACGCGATGATGAATACGGTATTGCAGGAGTAAAGCAGATGATTGTGTTTAAGAATAAATAGAAATGACATAAATTGGAAAAAGGCTCATCGTGAAAGTGATCGTTTTTTGATGATACAATTAAGTCACTTAATACTTACAATTTTGTATTGGGTTTTAATTCCGTTAAACAATGTGCAGCTGTTAAAATATAATTCTTATGAATAATTGTACCTCCACATAAATAACGTAGGTCCTTTTTTTCTGAAAAAAAATATTATTTATGTACAAACACGTGTCAGTTGATTATGCGTTGTACTATTTGCAATGATAATTATCTAGCGCTATTTGTTTGACAATACTCTACCTGTCACTCATTACAAAGATTATCAGATCAGTTTCAGAATGTGTAGGAGCCAAAAAATGTTGTTAAATTCATTTATAAAGTAGCTAGACTTTCTGAATCCATGAGTGGGCTGCAATGAATGATTTTAAAAGAGAATTGCAATTATACTATTACCATAAACGTGATTATTTTTTTTATTTATTTTGAAAAAAGAATGTATCTTTAGTACTTTTAATGATCTTTTAGTTATGCTTCGCCATGTCAAAATTATCTATTTTTTAGAATAAATGTATTTTGGAGCATAGATTGCTAAAATACAAACGAAATTTTACTCGAACTTTTATTTTTTGACACATATTTTCTTACGGTTATTTGGATTTTAGGCTGTCAATATTTTATTTATTATGGGTTCTTCTTTACAGCTATATTCATCCATAAAAGCAAGAAAAAATATGTTATTTATAGAGATTACTTATTACCCGTTTGATACTGCAGTAAGACCATCCATGGAAACTCATTTAAACGAGGATGACGTCGAATAAACTTTGAAGATGGTTCCAGAAGTCCACAAGTTTGTGGAAGTATATTAATATTTTTATGGCGTGTTACACAACTCGATGGATGTGCGATGGGATCACCAATTTCATCTCATCTACCATTGCTCAGCTAGTAATGGAATATTTAGAGGAAAAAGTTTTAGAAAAATTAAATTTTAACATAATATTTTTTAAACGTTTTGTCGATGATTGCATAGCAGCTGTAAAATTTTAAATATGTTTTTTATGTGTTGTAATTTAATTATATATTTTTAGGAGGCAGAAATTTTGAAAATGCCTTGAATAAAGTGCGAAACGTCAATAATTTTTTGTATTTATTAAATATAGAACCTAAACCCAAGAAAAGACAAAATAAAAGAAAAATGATTATATATATATATATATATATATATATATATATATATATATATATATATATATATATGTGTATATATATATATATATATATATATATATATATATATATATATATATATATATATATATAAGCTTAATAAATAATAATTATTTTGTTTCAATTTAATTTATTATTTTAGTTAGTTTTCGAAATTATACGTTTTTATACTAATGGGCAAAAATGCTAACACTCCGTGCTTAAATTTATTTGAAAACAAATACATCTAATGCATAAAATTACCACAATGAATTAAGTATACCTTGATAGAGTCTTGCATTCCACACTGAAAAGCATTCAGTCGTCGGATTATTTTGTCAGAATGGGGACGTTTCAGGGACTTTACTAAGTTTATCATGGGTTCGCATTTTCTTAAGTCTATACATGTTCCACTAACTTTATCAGGTGTCAAACAGCTGATACTTTCTAAAATCACAAAATAACCTTTAATATAGAGGAATAGTATGTTATTTAAAATTCCACAGAAGTTATCACACGTTACAACAAAAAAACAATATGACAAATTAGGCGTGAACTTATTTGACAACAATATAGAACCTAATTGGAGATGCATCTGGATATTTTTTATTTTTTGTGAAAAAACTGTTGATTTTTGGAGGGAAACTTGAGAAACAAAAAAGTTTTACAATAAGATGGGAAAGCTAACTGAATAATCAAATTGAGTCAATGACGCAGGAGAAAAAAGTGCTACAGAATTTGATCATAGACTCCTGCAAATGATATATTGTAGTAGGGTTAATCAATTTATCTATAATCATTATTTGCCTCATATTAATTAGTAGTTATTTTGATAACCTATAATTAAATTTCACAGTAATAAAGACACTTTGGAAGTCTGGACGTTCATCTTCTCTCTTGCAGCTTTAGTTCCAAACAACTACGGTTATTTAAGCTTACCAACCATAACTCAGAACTTCAGGACTCAGGCAATGTTTCTAATTAGCTGGACAGATGTCATCTCTTGTTTACAGCTCACACAGAAGTACGTCCGCGAGTTTAGTCGCGTTAAGGTTATTAATTAAATTAAATAAAACAAGTTTCTCACAACACTTGGTCTATTAACAAAAATAAATAGAAAAAAAAACGAATTATTTATAATGAGAAACTTAACTAATAAATAGAATTATGAAGAAACTAACATAATTGCTCTTATTTCTGTCAACCAAAAATGTAAATCCCAATTTTGAAAAAACACGTACAAATAGCTTGCTAAAATATTAAACAGAAAAAGAAATAAAATGCGAAAAACAGCTATTTATATTACTTAATCAAACCGTATGAAAATCACGAAATGCTCAACTAAAATAACACAATGATATTCCCTTAACTTCCCAAATTAAATCAAAAACAAATCAAACAAAGATAACCTTCTTTCCCGACGATTATACCCGTGACGTAATTATTCTACGACACTGGTACTCACGGTACCGTTCTAACGACTTTCAAATTATGACTGCACTTTAGTATTTTTTTAAAAGAGTGTTCTCAAATCTTACACACCCTCTCCTTCTTTTTAGTGGCTTTTTCCGTCGTACGTCCTGTAAACGACAATTTCATTCCCTTAAAGTTCGATCGTTACGTGCTGAGGGCGTTAGCTACTCTATACCGGATGTTAAATTCCCGAATTGGCCTCTGAGCGTCTTAATCCTAATTTTTATATAAACACAGTTAATAAAACTATCCTATTTCTTTCTATAACTAAAGGAATAAGATAATATAACGTCTGTGAAAAAACCTGAGTGCCCTTATATTGCTATTGCTGGTATTTAAATCATTCTTTCTTGCAATGAGGAAAAACAGTCGCTATATTAATTCCTTTCACAGGTCAAACGTTATATTACAGTATAAGTTTATTTGATTATTCTTTTGTTTCCTAATAAGTGGAAAATCGTTCAATATTTTAATATATTTTAACGGTATCTGCATATACCATATGTTAAAAAAGCCTCCCTTATCTCAACGGAATTATTTACTTAACCAGGGTAGGATTATTTCGACAGATTTATAGGCAGATCTTAGAGAGGGTCTTTTATGTCTTCATAAATTGACTGAGTTTATATATTTTTAAGAAAATATTTAAACGAAAAAGATAATAAATGTTAAGCTCGATAACTGATTTATTTTTTCTTTAGACTTTCTTGGATAGTGATAAAAAATATATACTACCCTATTTCCACGGGAAATCTATTCACAGAGTGATTATTTAATTATTCATTTTAACAGAATATAGTTCACATTGAACAACGTAAAATAATTGATATTTGTTCCATTACAAAAGTTCGCGAAGGTAAAATTTTACTGACCCTGAAAAAAATACCACTCTATATATTATTTGACATAATTTTTTATGAGAACTGCAAAAAGTGTTATGTATTCCATATGTTTATATGAACTTTTATGATTAAAATTAGATCAGAAATAACTCTCAAATTTTTCGCACTTTTGGAAACACCCTATATACAATATTTTTTAAATTCCCTCAGAGTAGGTTCAGACGACAAGAAAAATCTTAGTGTAAGCGTAGCGTAATACGACATATGTCAAATTTCAAGCATTGTGATTTGTTAAATTTAAAAACGGACAAACGTCGAAGATTTCCCGCCTAAATCCGCCTTTTCCAAGGTCGTTACTCATAATGATGTCGAAATTTTTAGCAGACTGCTTTAAATATGGTGGAAACTGTCTATTTTCAATATTTTGTATGAACATAACCTATGTTAGTTGTTTTATTTATATTTTTTTATTTAGTAAGTTTTGAGATAATGGATATTTATGAAGTATGTTAAATTGTTTTAATTTATTAAAAATGCTTGTTACCGAAGATCATTACTGCTTTATTAATTATATAACATTACAATAATACAGTTATTTGTTATATAAATTAAATCTTTTAGAATAAAGACTCTTATTTAATATCATTTCTCTTCAAGGATAGTCTCTGATATCGAGACACCAACCCACAGACATACCCTAAGCTAGGGTTACTAGATCAAATATTGAGATATCCTGACAATATTCCTCACTTTTCAGTAAATAATCTGACATTTTGTCTGAATGTTGTATGTGGTATGTTAAGGTAGTGAGATTTTCAAATTATTTGCAATCAAAGCACAAAATTTGAATATTCAGCGAGCGTTGTCATTAATGGGAGCGCAGTGGTTTAAGAAGAGAAATAGGCTGTCTATATCATTATACGTTTTGCTTTTCCGCTCCCACCAATGTTACAACTTTACTGGTTCTGATTTTGTTTTATCACTGGTTTCAGTGAATCCAAATATATCTTCTCATATCACTTTCAATATTTTATTCCAATATTCACTCAACCAGGAGGTAATAACTCTTCTTACTAATGTAATGTCACTATTGTAGTTTTGTAACTTTAGTCTCCTCGTCTCTAAGTTCGTGTCTTAGTTATATCCTATTTCTATATCAAAATTATTATTTTACACTCATAGATGTACTAATAAATTTAACATATTATATGATTACTGAAATGACAAAGTGTGTATTTATGGAACGATAAGACAATATGAATAAACCTAATGGTTTCTGTAAAAAAAAGGAAAGTTTTAGAGTTCCGGAGATTAAGGCATGCTTTTGTTTGAGCTGATTAGAATATAAATTTCCTTAAGATATAACTTTTCTTAGAGAGTATTAAATATTAGACTATAACTATCTATTAATCCTTAAAGGTTACTTAAAGATATTTATATATATATATATATATATATATATATATATATATATATATATATATATATATATGTATATATATATATATATATATATATATATAGTAATTTAATAATTAATAATTTGTAGCAATAGTTGTTCTGTTAAGGTTCTACACTTGACACAATTTAATTTAAAGAACACATCATGTGAAGAATGTCACGAAATGATTGTAAAAGACCAGCAACTGCTAAAAAAAGTATCAAGTAATAAAAAGTACGAAACTAAAGTAGTTATATATATATATATATATATATATATATATATATATATATATATATATATATATATATACATATATATATATATATATACATATATATATATATATATATATATATATATATATATATATATATATATATATATATATATATACATATATATATATATATATATATATATATATATATATAAGTTTTATTACTTTATTTTTTCTTACTAAAATGATTCAAAAATACTTCTTTATTACTTATATTCTCCTCTTTCAATTTCAAAAAATCCTGACAATTGCTGTTTTTTTAACCGACTTCTAAAACGAGGTTCTCAATTCGTCGAGTATGTATGTTTTTTTTTATGTATGTACACCGATTACTCCAGAACGGCGGCACCGATTTGAATGAAATTTTACGTTATGTTCAGGAAGTTGCTGCGGTGGTTTCTTATTTTTTTGGACGAAATTGGTGCAGTAATATCCAAGATGGCGCTGACAATATAGCGGCCAAAAAAATTAATTTTGTTTGATTTTCTCCAAAATTGGTATCGGAGAATTCTTTGGGTCGTACACAACGAATCTGAACTTATTTTTTAAAAATTTAATATGACGGATCCAATATGGCGGACAAAAAAAAATTAATTTTGTCCGATTTTCTCCAAAACTGGTACGAGTGAGTTTTCAGGGTCGTACATAATTAATCTAAAATTTTTTTTTAAAAAATTTATATGGCGGATCCAAAATGGCGGACGGACAATTCAATTTTGTCCGATTTTCTTCAAAATTGGTACGGGGGAGTTTCCGGGGTTGCTCATAATGAATCTGAAATTATTTCTAAAAAAATTCAATATGGCGGATCCAAAATGGCGGATTAAAGATTCTACATCTCCCGATTTTGCCTAAAATCAGTATTGGGGTATTTTTGTTAGTGTTAATTATGAATTTAAAATATTTTTTGAAAAACTCAATCTGGCAGATTCAATATGGTGTCCTAAAAAGTTTACATTTTTCGATTTTCTCCTAAACTGATATAGGGGGTTCTTGAGGGTGTAAATTAGGAATTTAAAAGTATTTTTTCAAGATTCAATATGGCAAATCCAAGATAGCGGACTTAAAATTTTACGTTTTTCGATTTTGTTCAAAGGTAGGACTGTATCGTTTTTGAGGATGTAAATAGCGAATATAGGTCTAGAAATTTTAAATTTCCGGATTTCATCCAAAATTGGTAATAGAGAGCTTTGAAGGGTTTAGATTTAGATTAGATTAAGACTTAAAATAATTTTTTTGAAATTCAATATAGCGAATGCAATATGGTGGGTTGAAAATTTTACCATATTCGCATTTTTTCAGATTTGGTATTAGAGGGTTTTCGAGGTCGTGTATTACGAATTTGAAGTTAATTTTTTACAACTATTAGGTTGATTTTGTCTAAAATTGATATTGTGGGGTTCTTGAGGCGTATACAAATTCAATATGTAGTATAAAATATATCGAGCTAAGAAATTTACGTCTCAGGTTCTTTAAACATCGATATTGGAAGGCTATATTACCAATCTAAAATTAATTGAAATTTAAGATAGTGGATTTACTATGACAGACTAAATATTTATTTGACACAATTTTACTGGTATTTGGAAAACTCTAAGAACCAAAGAATTTTTAGTGGTTCCTTTTAGGTTGATTTACAACTTTGGATAAAATGGGTACTTTTTTGCTACCTTGGAGTCATTGCGAGGTACACTAATCTCGGTTAGTTCTTGGTTCAAATTATTTATGGCTATCATAATGAATTCTTAAACTAAAAATAGAAAAATAAAATTTTTATAAAAAAAATTTTATATGAAATTGAACTTTTTGAAGTCGGCGCCAAATTGTTTGTAAATGAAATAAGTACTAACAGATAACGTTCTTTGGTTTGCAGTTTATATCAAATCGTGCCAAACATCATTACATTATTTCTAATATTTATTATCGAGTCGCTTCAAGTATATCATATTAAAATATCAAATTATAATATATTTGACTTAGGTTTTTGACATCTAGTTTGTCATTTACAGCATTTTTATCTCTTTTTATATGTATCATTTCTTTGATAATCAGTTTGTGATAATTTCTGTCAGTATTTAAAATGCGGGTGTTTTTAAAATCGAACTACTAATATATACAAATTATGGTAAGAAAGCAATTACAAATAAAGTATTTTTAATCTGTTTACGCAAATCACATTTTGTCAGGTATTAGTTTGGGGCCGACTTCAAAAAGTTCAATTTCATATAAAAATTTATATTTCACTTTTTAGCGCACTTTTAGAAGTCGGTTCAATTTTTTTATAAAAATTTTATTCTGTTTCCCTAACAGAAAGCTAAAATTCCGGAAAGGTTAGGAAAATTGCTGTCGTCTGTAACCCTACCCTTAGCACACATTATTTAAACCTATTGTAAACGATTAAAATGTAAAAATTGCCATTGATGGAAATTTAATAACAGAAATCCAGTTAGAATCATATGTAAGGGTGTTTTTTATAGAGGTATAAAACTATAAGTTGGCAACACTTTTTTAACTGGCGGCCATTTTGTCAGCTATCAAGTGATTTATGTTTAGTTTGGTTTGGCATTTCAACATGAATAGACTGACGCCTGAACAACGCTTCCAAATTGTGCAAATTTATTTTGAAAATCAGGGTTCTGTTCGAAATACGTATCGCGCACTACGTCCATTTTACGGTCAACATAATCGTCCATCAGAGCAATTAATTCGATTCACTATGGAACGTTTTCGCACGACGTTTACTCTAAATGATAATACGCATCCACAGAGACGTCGTACAGTGCGTACAGAAGAAGTCATTGCTGCTGTAGGGTGTAGCGTAGAGGAAGACCCGAATCAGTCTATCCCCATCGTGCAGAGGAATTGGATAGGTGTCCATTCACTTTATGGAAGATTTTGCGGAAAGATCTTGGTTTGCGTGCTTACAAAATCCAACTCGTGGAAGAATTGAAGCCACACGATCACCTAGCAAGGCGTAGATTCGGTGAATGGGCCCAAAACAAGATTGCCGTTGATCCCGATTTTCATAAGCGAATTTTGTTTAGCGATGAAGCTCACTTTTGTTTGAATGGATACGTCGATAAACAAAACTGCCGTATTTGGAGTGATGATAATCCTCAAGTGTATGTTGAGACACCGTTACATCCAGAAAAACTGACCGTTTGGTGTGCTTTATGAGCTGGTGGAATCATACTTCTTTAAAAACGATGCTGGTCAGAACGTTATAGTCAATGGTGACCGCTATAGAGCCATGATTACTGACTTTTTCGTTTATCAATTGAACAACCATGATATGCAGGAGCTGTGGTTTCAACAAGACGGCGCAACATGTCACACAGCTCGTGCCACAATTGATTTATTGAAGGAAACGTTTGGTAACCGCATAGTTTGATCACTTGGAGGACAACATTCGCCGCATTATTGCCGATATACGCCAACAAATGTTGGAAAAAGTCATCGAAAATTGGACCTCCAGATTAGACTACGTCCGAGCCAGCCGCGGCGGTCATATGCCAGAAGTCATATTTAAATTATAATGCCAGAAGGTTATCTTTCGAATAAAGTAAATTTCAATTCAATTTAAAAAATTCATCTTTGTTTTATTCCATTTAAAAGTTCTATACCTCTATAAAAAACATCCTTTATATTCTTCTAAAAACTGAAAACAATTGTAATTATTAAAATAATTATTAGAATTACACTGTTATTTTGAAATTCTCGCCTTCGATCTTCTTGGCAACCTTTTATCAGGTGGAAGTGGTAAACTTTAGAAATATAACTTCCTTTAAAAAATCCCATATTACGGTACAAGTTTCCTGAATAATTTCATAACACTGTGCGTTCCGATTCAGAATTCACACTGTAGATTGGACATGCTGGTTTCATCAGCTAAATATCGCAATTTTATTTCTAACCTAGTAATAGGGGTATAGCTATACGCATTTCCATATTGTATTTCCTAATTCCTAATCCTAAAATTGGAGCAACAAGAGCGAAGAGCTCTTCAAATTAGTCGATAGTAACATGAAAATATTTTTAATATAGACCGGACCCAGTAGCGACGACTTTTTTTTTTTTTTTTTAATAAATAATATATCGATAATCCCCTTATATTTTGTAACTTTTTTTTTCTAGATTACAACACTGCTGCAATTAATGTTTTATTTTGTTTCATTTTCATTTTTAAATAAAATATAACCAAAAATTCTGATAAAAGTTGGGTTAAGACAAAACCACACCTCTTATGACTGCGGATTGATATGGCCCGTGTGGACGAGACATTTTTAACTTAAAAGGATGTAATATGCCTACGCTCAGATTTTTCTTGTCGTGTGGACTCGCCCTCAATTGCGCACTCTTTTTTCTTGCTACTGGATTCATCCACACTCCGCACGAAAAATATGCTGGGGCCCTATCCTCGAACTGGGGAACGTGAAGTGAACGGTGAAAAGGTGGCGAACGCGTATTCTTGAAATGTTCATCACTCATATCCTCGTTCGCCCGGTGAAAGGCAAGCGAACGGTGAAACATGCGCAAATGAAAGGTCAGCCGCTAAATGACATACTGAACGCACGAATTTCAAAAAATTAAATAGTATTAAAAATTTTTATTTTATTTTTGGTTCTTCAAAATAACTTGTCATTAAAAAAAATAATATGTTGACGAACCGTTTCTTTAAGACGTTTTATTTTTTGAATAAACAGTTGAAACGTTAATTAGGTGGTACCCAGATATTTTTAATATTTTCAAACTTTTTAATAAAATATCCTTAGAAAGTTGAATATGTCTCGCAAATATTAAGTAAATTTGAGATTATAGACATATAAAATTATTACAGGAGATTGTGTTCATAACTCAATTGTATGAGCGTGCTATTTAAAAATGTCTTTCTAGGGCCAGTTCTGCTTATGGATTTAACATAAATACTTGTATCCATAACAGCCAAGTATCTTAGTTTTAAACAGTTAAATCTAACATAATTCTTTTCACGACACAACTTATAATAAATTTGAGAAATCACAATTTGTAAGTTATCTGAAACTTTTATTTAAATAAGTAACAAATTTTATATTTGCATTATGTTAACTACAGCACTTAACTTAATTAGACTGTGTTAAACACTATACGACACTACAATTAAATAAATATTATGATTATAATTTATTGGGACATATAAATATGAACCCTATAGACCAACGGTCCTTTAGCATAAAAACCTTATTTATGGCACATTTGATCTCTACAAATCTTTATAAAATAATATATATATATATATATATATATATATATATATATATATATATATATATATTTAAAGTTGAATGTGAGATCCGCCAGTATCTTTAATGGACGTCTTCTGTCTGGCCTTTGGTTTCGGTCCCTGTTCATAAACAGTTTCACTATCATTGTTCAAGTTTCAGGTTTTCTTGCAAATTTACTTGTCAGGACAGAACATCTTGCAGAAAGAGACTGGACACTTTGTGAATTCATACAATAAATAACTGATTGGATAGTTTCCATAGTGGATAGGGATGATGGCTTTTAGTCATACTCCGTAGAGTTGTAATTTCCACTGTTTCAAGGTTTATCGGTGCGGGTTTTCTGCAATTACTGTCACTATATTACTTTATATATATGACTGATGTTTTTTTTGATATCCCTTTTTCGTTATATATTAGAATCTGAAAGTACTTGGCTCTTTGTATGCATTTTTGTTTAACAGTTCTAGAGTGTCAATTTAAGATAAATTTAATCCAGGCAAAGTACAAATATTGTAATGGAAATTAATAACTTCACAAAAATAACAACAGCACTATTTTTTTTTTACTTTTGACGATTAATTTAAAGTACCAAAACTACTTTTAGTCTAAAATGGCAACAAAATATGCTACGGACATTTTCGGTCTGACAGTTCAATCTGTCATCCATTTTATTTTTTGAAATTTCTTTGGTTTTAGCACGTTCATATCTGGCAACAGTGGCTTTTCAAGAATACGGCTTTTACTGTCAAAAAGTTCACATCGCCGTTCCCATCGCCATTAACATCACCTTTCACATCACACTTTCGAGGATAGGGGCCCTGGTACGGTAATGTAAGTTATTTTTGATGTCTATCAAAAGGTTGGCAACACTACACTGGACCAACTGTACGTTATTCAGCATTCCCACAATGAGTCCCAGTTCTGACGATATGGTAATTCTACAGGGGAATTTTTGGGGTAAAAATTAACAAAAACAACTTCAAAATCTGTAGATGCGATTCTTCTTTATTTCTGATTCTTTGGCTTACAATTTAGATAATAAATACTTAAATCTATCGATTCTCATGATCTTCATAAATAAATAACTTATCACGGAAAAATGGAAAAAGAATGAAGTGGATTTAAATAACCTCTTTTAATTATATAAAATAGATATAGATTTTCGATTGATGTGAGCAGCGAACTCACTGGCATGTGAGATGTCGGGATGTAAAAATTCCTCTGTGGCTCCTCAACAGACTCTATTCTCGAAGTTGGATACCCTAGAAATAACGGTTTATAAACTAATTATAATTAATAATTACCATAAGTTATTTAATAACTAACAAGGGGACGTTCTCAAGCAGTGATTCTTTCTTCATTTCTAAATGGTCAATAAAATATGATTATGTGGCATTGTTAGAGTTTATTGAATCTTTGGAATATCTTTATGATAGGAACCTTCTGGTGATGGGTGATTTTAACATCCCTAAATTTGACAATTACAGATATGGTAACGATCCTAAAAGTGAGTTGGCTTACAACTTTATGGATTTTTTCTCCCTAAACCAATACAACAGTATTGTTAATGCCAACAATAGATATTTAGACTTAATATTTGCTAATTTTAATTGTGTTGTATGGAGAGATGAAGGTCCAATGATCTTGGAGGATGTTCATCACCCATCGCTGGCGGTTGAGTTGGAGCTTGGCCCGATTCGGCGGAAAGGTTTCCTCGTGGATAGTAGCAGTAAATTTAAGTGCTACAATTTTGAAAAAGCTAATTTTAATTCTCTTTATGGTGACCTTGCGTCCGCTGATTGGGCTGAGCTGGATCGATACTCAGATGTTAACATGTGTTGCGACCGGTTTTATGAAATGTTGTATAAAATATTAGACAGATCCGTGCCACTCTTCAAAAATAAGGGTCGCTCTTTTCCTGTATGGTATGACGCGGATATTATTCGTAGTTTGAAACGTAAGAATAACGTTTTTAGAAAGTATAGAAAAGCGAAAAGTGTCATTTATTTTAACAAATTTAAATTGCTGAGAGCGCGGACCAATCGGATGATAAAGGCCTCATATCGGCGTTACATTGAGCGTATAGAGAGATATTGGAAATGACCCCAAATCATTTTGGAGGTATGTTCAACAGAAAAAAATTTGCTGCGCTATTTCCGATAAAGTGTCTTATCAGGGTAAAACTTTCAATCACCCTAATGATATTGTTAAGGCTTTCGCCGAGTATTTTAAGGGAGTTTATAATGGAATATCGTCTACTGAAGAGGTTAGTCTGGGGGATTTGGGTAATAGTACAGTTGCAGTTCCGGTCTTTACGGAACAGGATATAATAAAAATTACGAAAGGGCTTAAACCTAAAATGTCTTGTGGGCCAGATTTTGTTCCGAGTTTTCTTATTAAAGACAATATAAATGTTTTAGCTGCTCCTCTATGTAAAATTTTTAATGCCTCTCTTGAGCAGCTGGTGTATCCCAAGAGATGGAAGGTAGCTAAAATATGTCCCGTATTTAAGAGCAAAAATAGAACCGAAGTGGAAAATTACAGGCCTGTCTCTCTGATATGTGGTTTTTCTAAGATCTTTGAGATGCTGCTGTATAACTTTATTATTAACAAAGTCGAACATTTGTTGTCTACAAAACAGCATGGATTTTTGAGTGGTAGGTCAACATCCACTAATCTGGCGTCTTTTCTGCAGTATACAGCGGATGCTGTGGATGCGGGCGGCCAGGTCGATGTGGTGTTTACCGACTTCTCAAAGGCCTTTGACAAGATGAGCCATAGTTTGATTCTGGCAAAGCTTGCGAAGTTTGGTTTTACTGATCAATTTGTGCGGTTTTTTAAATCATATTTATTGAATAGGTCTCAGTATGTCCAATATAATGGATTTCAATCAAAGTGTTTTGCGGCCTCTTCGGGGGTACCTCAGGGCTCAAATTTGGGGCCTCTCTTGTTTTTAATTTT
Source organism: Diaprepes abbreviatus (assembly GCA_034092305.1). NCBI lineage: Eukaryota > Metazoa > Arthropoda > Insecta > Coleoptera > Curculionidae > Diaprepes > Diaprepes abbreviatus. The sequence goes on from JASJET010000062.1 coordinate 3,928,134, forward strand.
TATAAACGATATCACTGAATCAATTGATGTTGAATTCCTACTGTTTGCTGATGATTTGAAAATGTACGTCCAAGTTCAGTCGAAGGAGAATTGTGATAGATTGCAAAATAGTATTAGTGCAGTCCAGAGGTGGTGTATGAATAATCAATTGTTATTGAATGTGAGCAAATATTCAGTGATGTCTATAACTGGTAAAAAATCTCCAATTCTATATAGTTATCAAATAAATAATGACCTACTTAAAAGAGTTAATGCAGCTAAGGATCTGGGTGTTGTATTGGATTCTAAACTTAACTTTAACCTTCATTATAGCAGAATAGTGTCTGAAGCTAATCAAATGATGGGTTTAATTATTAGAAACTGTAGATCATTTAAGAATATTGAAAGCCTAAAATTATTGTTTATAGCACTAGTAAGAAGTAAACTTGAATACTGTTCACTTGTTTGGGCTCCAATTTATAATAAATATGTTTTGGCTATGGAGAACGTTCAGCGCAAGTTTATGAAGTATTTGTGGTTGAAAACTGAGGGAGTGTACCCACCGGTCGGGATAGACAATCGACTGTTGCTGGATAGATTTAGTTTGCAAAGTCTTGAAATGAGACGTAACTTACATTCAGTTTTATTTTTATACAAGCTAGTCAACGGTCAGATTGTTTGTCCTCAGCTTTTGGGCGAACTAAATTTTAATGTGCCACGATTGACGAACAGGCATGGTGTATACTTTCATTTAAGGATACCTAGGACTAATGTATATTGTATGTCGCCAATATATCGAATGTGTTCTGTGTTTAATAGGGTGTCGCAATCGTGTGATCTGAGTATGAGTTATACCCAGTTTTTACGTTCCTGTTCAGTATTATTGTAGTTCTGGGACTGCTATTGTGATATTATTTCTGTTATTTTGTAATAAGTACGTTTTTTTTTTGTGTTATATTTTATTACGTGATATTATGATATTATTTTTGTTATTTTGTAATAGATGTTTTTTTTTTGTTTGTTATATTTTATTACGGCCCTATTAATTATTGTTGTTGGGCTTTGATGTTAATAAATAAATAAATAAATAAATAAAATAGAACATAAGAAGTAGTTACTTCGTAATATATTTTATCGTGGAAAAAGTCGGTATACATGAACTATGTGTTTTTAATTTCATAAGAAAACGAATTATTTTTGACAGTCTTAAGTGATTTAAGATATTTATCGTATGAAAAACCTGCAGAAAGTAACCTTTTACCCCTTGGTAAAAATATAAAGTAATCTTTTTGCGAGAAAATGTCATGTATTCAACTTTGGTAGAGTTGAGGAGCTCATAGGGTTTTGTTTTCGTAGCAGCCGAAGTTTTTACATGTATTTTAACTCCCCCGGGTAGATTCCCAAAAAGTGGTCTGGTGATTTGTTATGAACAAAAAAATTATTAATAATTTTTTTGTCAAATTAAAATATTTCATGTTTTTCGGCGGATTCTAAGCAAAAAGTGCTTTTTCTGTCATAGTTTTCGAGCTAATAATCATTAAATAAAAGGCTTGTTTGCCACTTTTGAACGTAAATAACTTTTGGTTAAATAGGAAATGTGTGGAAATACACGCGGTCTAGCCCAGTATGGTAACCCTTGAGGGAGCTGATCAGAAGCGCTCGAGAACCATGCTGCGTGAAATGAAAGCACGCTGCGCTACCGGGGAAGGATCGGGGTATTGTTTTAAAAAATAGGAAATTGGGGAGACTTACCACAATTACATTGGTGGCAAGGACTCTTTAATTTAAGGGGACCGTTAAATACCTGTGAGTAATTTTGGACTCAAGCCTGAGCAGGAATGATCGTATTGAAGCTCCAACCTTTGGGTGAACATGGGGACTGACACCTAAAGTGATATTTTGGATCGTACAGTGGAGAGGTGTCTATCACGCCCCATACAGACAGACTACATGACGCTGCTTTTAAAACCTAACTTATCCCTGGAGATATTTTTGCCAAGTAGAGAGGATTGGGAGAGAGAGCAAAATCTTCCGAAAAATGGATCCTGGTGGTATACTGATGGACCTCAACAAGATGAAAGAACTGGAGCCGGAATATTCGGCAGAAGCACAGGAGTCAGACAATGTGAGACAATTTTCACAGTGGACATTTATGCTATTCTGCAATGTGCCCATCTCTGTGAGAGGGATATAGACAGGAATAGGGTAATAAATATATGCTCAGATAGTAAGGCTGTGATATTGGCACTGAAGTCCACTGCCGTAACTTCGCTACTGGTGTCTGAGGGCAAGAACGTACTGAATGGTATGACAAGGAACGGCTCCTATGGGTCCCGAGTCACTCGGGCATACGCGGGAATTAGGAAGCAGACCATCTGACAAAGCTGGGTTCGGCAACTGAACCGCATGGATCCCAACCAATACTATCTGTCCCAATTCCTATTGGCAAAAGAGAATTAAAATCGTTGCTGGGAAGCAAATTAATTGAATCATGGAGGGAAATTCCTGGAATGAGGTGTTTTAAGGAACATATAACTGGGCCTAGCGCACGGCGTACTAAGGAGCTTCTTTCCTTAGGAAGGAAAGAGCTGCGAATTGTGGTGGGATTGTTAACGGGACATCGTCATCTCAGGGGCCATCTTCATAGAATCGGTGTTGAAGGTGACCCGGAAAGCAGATGGTGTTTGGAGTTGGATGAACCTGTTGACCATGTTCCCATAGAGTGCCCAGCACTCAGTGGACTGAGACAGAGATATTTCGGAGATACAATTTTGTTATCGTAAAAAAGATATACATACATAATACAAAGACACTAGACCGGGGATACTAAAGAAGAATGTTAGCTCACGCAGAGTGTTTTCAATCAGTAGTACCCTCTTTCTAATGGCGAAGTTATTGGATACCCCTGTCACCTGACCGAAATTAGAAACAGAGATACTACTTATCGAAAATGCTCTATCTCTTTCTAAGCATGAGCCAACTTCCTGGATCCCTAGTTCAGATTAAGCAATATTAATTTTTCTTATATCTATGATTAGCAGTAAAATTTCACTTTAGGACTTGTCAACCAAAAATAAACAGCGTGACAACTGAAATGACATTCAATAATGCTACCAAAATCCATTTGATATCAACTTTATTTTTTCTACAAACCTGTTTCAAGATCTGTCACTCCCCATCTAGTAAGCATAGTGTGTTTAAAAGATAGGTCTTCTTCAATGCCAATTGGTAGGCAGACTGGACTAATATTTCCTAAAACAAAAAAATATATATTACAACATTACCAAAAAATTTTTTTGTCCCAATAGATAATTATACGAACAAATTTGCAATAGATTCGCTTCAAAATGGAGTATGAAACTTTGACTTTGACATTCAAAAGCTCAGGATCATTGTCTCAATTCAGAGGGACGAATAAGCTTCAATTTGGCCATAGCTTGACAGGAATCAGCTTTTCGTGGTATTGAATCCAGTTATCAATTCATTCAGGGGATTCCAGAAATAGGCGTCTCTCAGGGTACTAACCATGTAATTTTGATTAGTACGCTGATGATTTGCAAATTTATTTTTTATTTATTTTCTTTGGCATGCACAGAGCTACCACAAAATTAATATAATTTGAAAGCTACTAGAATATTCATAATATTCAATATGCCTTTATAACTTTGTGCTGGTATTATTTTTCGTCATCTGGTAGACGCCATCGTTCAAAGTAATCTCCATTTGACTGAACAACATGGTCTCAACGATGTTTCCATATGGTGAAGCAGGTGACCTGTTCAATTTTTGGAGTGACCTTGAGTGTACTTATCGCAATCGTTTGACTAGTTTGTATGTCGTCTTTCCAATGCTTTTGGAAGGTAATTTTTTTAAATTTGTAAATATTCAAAAGTCGCAGGAGGTATATCAGGACTGTATGGAGGCTGACAAAGTTGTGATATGTATTTTGCCAAAAACTGTTGTAAAAAGTGCGCTGAATTTGCTGGCGTATCTTCGTTTGGAAGGAGGCAGTCGCAACTCAGCTAAAAACGCGGACATTTTCTTCTTCCTTCATCACGCAATCTTTTTAGAACTTCAAGATAAGATTCCTTATTGATTGTATGACCTCTTGAAGCATATTCATGATGCATAGCGTGAGCAATTTTTGTATGAACTTTGTACATACGCGATTAACTCCTAAATTATCCGTTAAAGTTCTCGAAACACAACTTTTCGCAATGTCAAGGTCACTTTCTAATTGGCAAACAATCAAACGACGACTTTCTGTATTAGTATGTAGCACACGCTCGACATTTTCCAGTGTTATTGTGCTTGAAGGTCGGTCAGAACGTGGATCACTGTCAACAGAAGTGGGGCCATCTTTGAACCACTGTCTTTTGCATATACACTCGTTTATCACTTAAATAGTTTTCGCACAGCTGTTCGAATTTAAAGGAAAATTTGATGTAAATTCGTTGTTCACATCGTTTCGTCATTTTCAGTGATAACAAAATTCGATGAACGTAGAAAAGGCACTGTCAACAAAAACACCATGCACACAAACTAAGATAGTCAGTTGGTAGCTGCAGTGGTAAGAAGTGACTGGTTGCACTCGTACCCTACAGAGATCGTTATAATATCATGGCGCGAAGTTATGAACGAAGATCTGATGCTTTTAAGATACACCTTGTATGTTTGTTGCCTATGATTTAATACATAATGAAACAGGGATAACAGAGATTTAAAAAAAAAATTATAAAAAAAATTGAACCGACTTCTAAAAGTGCGCTAAAAAGTGAAAAATAACTAGAAATTTTTATATGAAATTGAAATTTTTGAAATCGGCGCCAAACTAATACCTGACAAAATGTGATTCGCGTAAACAGACTAAAAATACTTTATTTGTAATTCTTTTCTTACCATAATTGGTATATATGAGTAGTAGTAAATTTATTTAGAAATAATTTGGCGCCGACTTCAAAAATTTCAATTTCATTTAAAAATTTCTAATTATTTTTAACTTTTTAGCTCACTTTTAGAAGTCGGTTAAATTTTTTAATGAAAATTTTATTTTTCGATTTTTAGTTTTGAATTCATTATGATATTCATAAATTATTTGAATTAAGTGCTAATCGAGATTAGTGTACCTCGCAATGACTTCAAGGTGGCAAAAAAGTATCACTAAAAATTCTGTGATTCTTAGAGTTCTCCAAATACCAATGAAATTAGGTCAAACAAATATTTAGTTTGTCATAGTAAATCCACTATCTTAAATTTCAAATTAATTTTAGACTGGTAATATAGGCCCCAATATCGAAATTTAAAGAATTTGCGACGTAAATTTCTTAGCTAGATATATTTTATATTGCATATTGATTTTGTATACGCCCCAAGAACCCGGCAAGTGTAAAATTTTTAGTCCCGCATATTGTATCTTAACCTAATAGTTGTAAAAAATTAACTTCATATTCGTAATACACCCCCTTCCCCAACCCACTAATACCAAATCTGAAAAAATGCGAATAAGGTAAAATTTCCAACCCACCATATTGGATCCGCCACATTGAAGTTCAAAAAAATAATTTTAACGTCTTAATCTAATCTAAATCTAAACCCCTCAAAGCCCCCTAGTACCAATTTTAGATGAAATCCAGAAATTTAAGCGGTCATATTGCATCTGACATATTAGATTTTCTTAAAATAATTTTATATTCGCTATTTACATCCTTAAAAACGATTCAGTTCCACATTTGAACAAAATCTAAAAATGTAAAATCTTTAGTCAGCTGTATTGCATTCGACATATTGAATCTTGAAAAATACTATTAAATTCATAGTTTACATCCTCAAAAACCCTCTATATCAGTTTTGGAGAAAGTCGAAAAATGTAAAATTTTTGGGACACCATATTGAATCCGCCAGATCGAGTTTTTCAAAAAAATATTTTAATTTCGTAATTAACATTAACAAAAATCCCCCAATACTGACCTTAGACAAAATCGAGAGATGTAGATCCGCCATATTTATTTATTTTTTAATAATATCAAATTCGTAATGTGCTATCAATTTTGAAAAAAATCCGACAAAACTAATTTTCTATCCACCATATTGGTTATGCCATATTGAATTTTTAAAAATAATTTTAGATTCGTCATGTGTGACCCAGAAAACTCTCCAATACCAATTTTGGTGAAATTCGGACAAAATTGATTTTTTATCCACCATATTGAATTTTTTAAAAATAATTTCAGATTCGTTATGTGAGGCCCCGAAAACTCCCCCCTGTTAATTTTGGAGAAAATCGGACAAAATTGATTTTTTCGTCCGCCATATTGGATCCGCCATATTGAATTTTTTTAAAATTATTTAAAATTCGTCATGTGCGACCCTGAAAACTCAAGGCGATAATTGAAAGGTTAAGACCAAGGTCAAATAGGCGGAGGTAAACATAACAGCAAGGAATGGGAGATATCACAAGTGGCTTTCGCCTCTACTCATGTAATAAATCATAATATAAATGTTACTTTGAAGGTAGTAAAAAATGCATGACGTAATAATATCTTTTCACTGTACATCTATAAAACAGTTTTTTGCCCATGAAATACTTTATTGTCATTATGCAACCAAATCGTAAGATTTATCGAATATGAGAGGAGTGCATAATAAGTTTAATATTTAGTTACCTTAAAATAGTGATCATTTCTGTTAAAATGAAAAGATTATAAAAGAAACAAACTTAAATTTTTAGGTAAAGTGCCCATTGCTAGCTACTTCAAGAAACAGTTTTATCTGTAAATGAGTCTCACAAGGGAACCACACCAATCCGACCTCATAGATTTTGATCATTTTTGGATATGTTGCAGTACATGTAAAAATAATAGACACGCATTTTTTTTTATCAGATCCACCACTTTTAAGGGGTGAAATTCACTCCCAAAGTCAACCCTAAAAATTATTTTTTCAATATATCTTAGCATCTAATGAATATTTTAAAATAAAATCAAGTGGAAAATATTCATCATAAAAAGTCACAAATGCGATATATTTATGACCAAAGGGGTTGAAAACTCTATTTTTATTTAAAAAAAAAATAAATTTTTTAAGAATATTTTTTTTTTGTAAATATCGGGGAATGAACTTAAAAAAATTATAAAAAGCATTTTCATTAACAATTATTATTGTTGGCGTGTTTTGAGATTTCTCAAATCACAACCCCTAAATACCGTTAACTACCCCTTACAGTGATGGACTACATATAAGAGGTAAATTTTGTTTTCTTAAAAGTTACCTAGTGTGTAAACCAAATGTAATTAATAAGAAATGTAAATATATTAATTTTTTTTTTTCAATAATGGTACCCAAAGGGTGGAAAAAGTCACATCATGAGCTCGAATTAAAACTCTTTAATAAAAAAAGAATATAAGTTCTATGTAACGGAAAAAGGAAATAACATTATTCTTTTCAATATACCAACATTTTTTAAGGGGTGAAAACCACCTCTAAAGTTTACCCTTGAAATTAATTTTGATATAACTTACCATGGATATTTTTGAATAAAACCTAGTGGAAAAATATTTGTCGTAAGAAGCCTGAATTATAAGGTTTATTTATGACCTAAGTGGTTGCAATCATTATTTTATATTTTGAACAAACTACAATTCTTATGAATATTTTTTTAAAATATTGGAGAATGCACTTCAAAAATTATAAAAAGCATTTTCGTTAACAATGTCGATTACTAGTGTTGTCCTTTACAATATAAAATAAGGGTTGCAACCCCTTCGGTCATAAATACACTTTATATTTCAGATTTCTTACGAAAAATATTTTTCAATTTAGTTTTATTAAAAAATTTGATGTATGTGAAAAAGTAAATTGTAAAGTTCAATTTTCAGGGTAGTTTTCATCCCTTACAAGTGAATATTAGCATGTTAAAAAAAGTTTTCTCCTTATTAAATCATACAGGACATATTTTATATTTTGTTTTATTAAAGTATTTTAATTAGACTTCATGTTACACTTGGTATTTACTATTGACGGTAAATTTTTTCATCCTTTTGGTACTATTATTGAAAAAAAATTTTTACATATTTGCGTTTGTTATAAATTATACTTGCTTTACACTTTGAATGACTTTAAAAAAAATTACCCCTTATATGTGGTCCATCACTGTAAGGAGTAATTAACGATATTTAGGGGTGGTTATTTGAAAAATCTCAAAACACTCCAACACTTATAAGCGATACTGTTAATAAAAATGCTTTTTATAATTCTTTTGAGTTCATTCGTATAAAATAGGGGTTGCAACCCCTTTGGACATAAATAGTCCTCACATTTGTGACTTTTTATGACGAATATTTCCCACTTGATTTTGTTCAAAAATATTTATTAGATGCTGAGATATATTGAAAAAAAGAATTTTAAGGATTGACTATGGGAGTCAATTTCACCTTTTAAAAGTTGATATCATCCGATAAAAAAATACATTTCTATTATTTTTTCAAATATTACAGTATATTAAAAAATGATTAAAATCGGCGAGGTCGAGTTAGGGTGGTTTCCTTGTCAATCTTTTTGAAAAACATCGATTTGATTCAGCCAGAAAGAAATACCAGAAAAATAAATTAAATTTACTGCAAGTTCTATTTATCAAGGTCATTTAACTTCTATAAAAGTATTTCAGTTCTTAATTAAAACCTAAACCAACTTCTGCTAAATACCTTTAGTTAGCTTATTTTTAATTACTCCAGTGAATAGAGAATAAAAACTATATAATATTTAATTAGGATTAGTAGAATTTTTCACGTTATATTTTACCTATTGGGCTTGTTTAATTACTTGTTCTAAGAAAATAAAAATACTTACGTGCAATAACAGATTTTAACATAACAGAATAAAGGACGCACAATAACAATCCATAAGTTGTTAGTTTCGAGCTCATTGTTTCCGATTTATTCATTCACTAATTTATTTTACGTGTATCTCCTCTTTATATAATTTCCGTTTTATCTTGTCCTGCTTCTGTTTTCTCGAGTTTAAAGAACTCCTCACCTATTTTCTTAGAAAACAATATAAGATTGCACCAAAGTTAAAAAACCCAATGACGACAGTGGCAAGAATCATACGTATTTTCAAGTCGAGGAAGGACCAGTTATAAGTAGTATATGCATATAAGTGAGTTTGGTTATACTCCGTTGACGTCATGAAGAATCTCTTTAATTCATCATTTGCCATTCGCTCCTTTGGGTTAGATTTTTAATTTATGCTATTTTAGTCATTCAATTAAACTGTTTTGTTGGTTATTTTTATTATTTTGGAGTTAAACCGAATCACGAACTTGAGATATAAAACTGGACTGCTCATGAAAATAATTTTTGACCCCCCCTTATTGGTCGCCATTCGGTGCAATGATTTGTATGGCAACATTGAATTCCCTAATAGTTTCTTACATTGGCGTGAATGAATGTCAATTCTATTATTCTAACTAACAGGTTTAGACAATAACTATCTCTTTCTATACTATATCTAAAACAATAAATCGCTCTTCCTTGTTTTACTTGACAGGTTAATCAAGTGTATTCATAAAAAAAGACCAGAGCTCCGATTCTGTAAGCATATTTTTTGACATTCTCTCTCCTTATCTCTTTTAGGACAGTGATATACTTATGTGTTAATACAGACTGAACAAAGATAGAAGATCCTTATTATGACATCGTCTTTCCCTTTACTCTTATAGAATCGCAGCCCAGGATAATTGTTTCTGTAAAACAATGTTTAACTTGAATTTCTACTTTTAGTTTCCTCAAAATTATAATTTTTCTGTTTAAAGAAACTCCAATAAAGCAAATTTTTTTAACTTCTTTGCAACAGCGTAAATATGTTACAATTTTATATTTTTAGATAACAAGCATGAAATGTCAGTTGTTATAAATAAATGAAAATGCTTTTTCTATGACTGTTTACATATTTTATTTTTTAAATAAAACTGTTATTTAGTAAAATAGCTAAAATGTGAAATATGCGCCAAAAACAAATCCAGACTAATTTTTTTTTTTTGAAATATCTTTTAGAAACATCCTTTTTGGGACGTAGAGTATAAGAAGTTAACGAAAAAAAGTATTAAGGCATTTATTTTTAAAAATTTTATATCATGAATTAATATAGTATATTGTTTAATGTAAGGTATCGAAATGTCCACATAATCTATTGCAAAATAAGATAGTTTCATTATTTAAAAATAGCTTCGATTAGGTCTTTGTTAAAATTATTTTCTCCTCGATGCTTTTAGGGAACTGATATGTTAGGTATTTATATAGGGTTAACAACATTCATAATAATGTTGACATTTCCTTCATAAAAACGGAGCTTTAATTTAAATGAAGTAAAGTAACATTATGTACTAAACCATTTTTATATAAAAAAAAAAATAAACTCTAAAGGGGATAGTGTTAAAGCAGTTTATATTTAATTGTAAACAAAACAATATTTATTAAGATACTTTAAATATAAAGAAGCTTGTAAATACAATCATTTTTAATCTAAACATATACATAAAGATTTACTAGCAACTTTTCATTTTTACACTAGGTCAAACTTTCAATTTACTTAACTGTCTAAGGATCTGGAATTGCCCTTTCTTAGAGTTGAATTTTTGAAATGGTAATCAATCGCAGCTTCTCACTACTTTGACAAAGGATTTTCATGACACTAATTTCCTATCTGAGCTAAAATCAAGAATTTTTGTTTTATTAATTAATAACATATTCAAACAAAAGGTTATTATTTTATTTTTAGGCAAAATAAATACATAAAAGTAAAATTTATGTAATTTCCAAACATCCTTAACAATATTGAAAAATTTCATATTATATGCAATCATTTATTTCTCTTTTAATATGGCATATTGGTTTTTAAACGTATAATCATTTGAAATTTTAACACCATCCAGTTTCGATATTCAGCTTTATATGTCAGCGGAACATTAACTTTATGGTAAAACGATATTGTCGTTGGTTAATGCACACCTAATTCAGGACTTTTTTTTGTAGAGCCAGTGTATGTTATTAAGTCCAAGTTTAGTTGCTTCAAGATGTTTACATCAAACAGTGCTTCGTAGTTTTTTTCAGGCAGTTTATTTGTAAGAAGCACAACACAAACTTTTTGCTCATCTTCTTGTATAAAACAATTTCCAGAAATATGCTCTGAACAGAGTTTTTTATCTGATGTATAAAAGAATTATGATCATGACCAATTTGCTTCAGCTCTTGAATTTGAAGATTCTTTTCTCTTAGAAAACTAAAATATTGATAGCATTTAATAATTATCATATATCATATCCATAAGATTAAATTTGTTACCCTTAAATTTACAATTTGATTCTAAGGTAAAATTTTATATAATTATTATTGAATGCTTTATAACTTACCAATTAAATAAATTCCAATTTACCAGATGAGGTATTTGCACGTCTTACGATGAAGAATCACATTTTTTAAAATACCAAAAAAAAACCTTAAAGTTCACATTCCTGTTTGAGATTTTCAGTAAAACGTTACATAAAATGTGATAAAATCCATAAAACAGCAAAATCAAAAATAAATTTTTGTCAAAATGAAAACTACTCAGTCAATGTCATAAATACACTTTCACCAATATCATAAAAACTTAGGGAAATCATTGTTGCCAAAGCAATTATTTGCACCAAATGGCACGGAGCACGGTGGGGTCATTTTTTTTATAAGGGAGATATGGAACACGAGCAGTCCAGTTTTATATCTCAGGTTCGTGAACCGAATACACGATCAAGTCTAAAACAGGATTTGTCGAGCTTAAAAATTTATCTTGTTCTATCGAGCGGCATTCAAAACCAAAGGAACACATTGCATCATTTTGTATAATAAAGGTTTCGGTAGACAAAACATTGCCGTTGCCTTGGATAGCACCAGAAAAGATTTCATAATATAACATAATAATCAGGTTCAGGAAAATCATGTCAATCTAAAAAGGCTTATTGACGTAACAGTATTTTGCGTTTTGCGAACATGATGAAACAAATGAATCATTTAACTGCGGATATTACAAAAAATTGCTGGCGCCACTAAACATGATGCAAATTTAAATTTATTTTTGGGGAATCATGTTTTTTCTGGTAATCGAAAATTATATAATATTATTAAACAGATACTGTTGATAAACAAAGAATTACGGGACATATGGATATTTGTATATTTATATATAGTATGTCTAATATGCTAAAAACATGTTATAAGGTCAAAATTCTTTATTACCGTTTTTGAAGAAGAAGTTAGAAATATAAATATAATCTATTCAAGAACTAGAGAGAGTAATAAATCATTTTTGATCCTTTTTTTCTTCACAAACTACCTGTGTTCTTTAGTCCGGTGTCTTTGGCAAAATCTGTTAGACATATATTTTTAATAGAAATGGATTTTATAATCAATAATACTAGTCTATAATAATGGACTATTTGGGTTGGATAACAATAGATATTTGGAAGTGTGAAGTTTTAAAAAGGATTTTAATCATTGTCATAGGCGTCGGAAGGGGGCTTATTTTATCACTAAGTATTTATGGCGTAGATTATTATTTCAGTCATAAGCTCAGAATAGAACTTAGTTGTTATAATAATATTATTTTATTCAGTTCATTTGTTTCTTAAACCATCTGCAGAATTACAATTAAATACTAAAACGGGATTATTTTTTTATTTATTATATGGAAATCCGACATCCCCAAAAAAATAAAATAAACTTGTTTTTTCTATACGTTTAAGACCAAGACACAAATACAATAATAAAATAATAAATAAAATTAATCACTATTTTTTTAACTTGTGTTATTTCTAGCAACTCTACGTTTTACTTGATCCCATATCGCGATGTTACTTAATTATTCGGAGATATTTCCTTCTCCAAAGGACAATTTCTAGAGAATCTATAAGAACAGATTTCCTATCTGGTTTTTCTCAGCAAAAATTAAGTTCTCTGAGCAATTTCCAGAGCTCAGTTCTTTTAATTTCAGGTAAATCCTGATCTTCATTGATTTTAGTTACAATGTTGTCGACGGTTGGTATCTGTTTCTCATAATAAAATGTATGTACAACTCCTTTTATTGCAGTTTTCATTCTTCTTCCAACGAGGTTTTTCGTCTGCCTGTGATCGAATGTGGCTTGGGAGTACTAACAATTCCAGTCATTTTTTCTCCTTCAGTATTCGATACATAATAGATTTTCCAACTCCTGTTATGTTGGAACACATCTCAATGGAGTTTTTAACATTATTATGTAGATATTGATATCTTAAAGCATCATAAACATTCATCGTAATAAGTTTTTCGTTGTGGAAAAAATGCCTTGGTTTAACGATTTTGGAATACATATAGAGATGGATGCCATATCTTTTGGGTATGTTATTAATCTCAAATAATATATAAAAACAAGCACAAACAAGATAAATCACTAAGGACACACTGTAAGGTGTACTTTGCTCACTGATAGAAATTAAATTGATCTATCAGAACTTTAATTATTCCAGTAAATTTATAAATGCTTATAATATTTAAATATAATTAGATTTATGGTAGTCATCAGTTACCTGCGGCACTGGAGCAGGTACGTCGGAGGTTTCGGTGACAGTTTCATTACTCTCTCTAGTTCTTGAATAGAGTATAAATAGTGAAATGTTTTTTTGTTGCTAAAAACACTCTTTCTCTCTCTTATAAATTAAGTATTCGTCGATTTTCTTAAGGGAAATATTTTAACTAATACTGTCTGCTACTTGATAAAATGTGATTCGCATAAAGAGATTAAAAATATTTTATTTGTAATTGCTTTCTTAACATAATTGGTATATATTAGTAGTTATTTGTTTTATCTAGAAATAATTTGGCGCCGACTTCAAAACTTTCAATTTCATATAAAAATTTTTAGTTACTTTTCACTTTTTAGTACACTTTTAGAAGTCTCATTTTTTTAAAAAATTTTATTTTTCGATTTTTAGTTTTGAATTCATTATGATATTCATAAATTATTTGAACTAGGTGCTAATCGAGATTAGTGTACCTCGCAATGACTTCAAGGTGGCAAAAAAGTACCCATTTTATCCAGAATTGTAAATCACCCTAAAATGAACCACTAAAAATTCTTTGATTCTTAGAGTTCTCCAAATACAAATGAAATTGTATCAAACAAACATTTAGTCTGTCATAGTAAATCCACTATCTTAAATTTCAAATTAATTTAGATTGGTAATGTAGGCCCCAAATCCTTCCAATATCGATATTTAAATAACTTGAGTCTTAAATTTCTTAGCCCGATATATTTTATATTGTATATTGAGTTTGTATACGCCCCAATATCAATTTTATACAAAACCGGAAAATATAAAATTTTTAGTCCCTCATATTGCATCTTATTAACCTAATAGTTGAAAAAAATTAACTTCATATTCGTAATACACCACTCCCAACCCCCTAATACCAAATTTGAAAAAGGCGAATAAGGTAAAATTTTTTCCCTGCAGTATTGGATCCGGCATATTGAATTTCAATAAAATAATTTTAACGTCTTAATCTTATATCAATGTAAACCCTTCAAAGCCCCCTAGTACCAATTTTGGATGAAATCCAGAAATTTAAAATTTCTAAACGGTCATATTGCATCTGACGTATTAGATTTTCTTAAAATAATTTTATATTCGCTATTTACATCCTCAAAAACAATTCATTTCCACATTTGAACAAAATCGAAAAATGTAAAGTCTTTAGTCAGTTATATTGCATTCGCCATATTGAATCCTGAAAAATACTATTAAATTCATAATTTACATCCTCAAAAACCCTCTATATCAGTTTTGGAGAAAGTTGAAGAATGTAAAATTTTTAGAACACCATATTGATTCCGCTAGATTGAGTTTTTCAAAAATTATTTTAATTTCGTAATTAACACTAAAAAAAATCCCCAACACTGACTTTAGACAAAATCGAGAGATGTATAATATTTAATCCGCCATCTTAGATACGCCATATTTAATTTTTTTAAAATAATATCAGATTCGTAATGTGCTATCCCAAAACCTCCCCCATATCAATTTTGAAAAAAATCGGACAAAATTAATTTTTTATCTTCCATATTGTATACGTCATATTGAATTTTTTAAAAATAATTTTAGATTCGTCATGTGCGACCACGAAAACTCCCCCGTACCAATTTTGGAGAAAATCGGACAAAATTGATTTTTTGTCCACCATATTAGATCCGCCATATTGAATATTTTAAAAATATTTTGAATTCATTATGTGCGACCTCGAAAACTCCCCCATACCAATATTGGAGAGAATCGAACAAAATTGATTTTTTCGTCGGCCATATTGGATCCGCCATATTGGATTTTTTAAATATAATTTTAGATTTGTTATCTGCGACCCCGAAAATTATCCCCTACCAATTGTGGAGAAAATTGGAAAAAATTAAATTTTTTGTCCTCCATATTGGATCCGCCATTTTGAATTTTTTAAATATAATTTCAGATCAGTTGGGTACAACCTCGAAAATTCCTCCATACCAATTTTGGATAAAATCGGACAAAATTAATTTTTTTGGCCGCCATATTGTAAGCGCCATCTTGGATTTTACTGCACCAATTTCATCTAAAAAATATGGGACCACCATAGCAACTTCTTGAACGTAACGTAAAAAATTTTATTCAAATCAGTGCAGCCGTTCCGGAGTAATCGGTGTACATACAGGGTGAGTCAACGATTGGATGAAGTAGGTTTGTGCCTTTTCGGTGAAATTTACAAAGAAACTATATTTATTGTTTGATACAGTTTATTTTTACGCAGATTTTAAAAATATTTAGGACTCTACAGGGTGAGCCAAAAAACTAGGACAGCATAAAGTTATTTTTTTTTAAATAGAACACCCTATATACGAATCGTATTTTCGATTTAGCTTATAATTTTACATCTTTTTTATTAAGGGTTTACTATAACAAAACTTTATAGTTTCTGAGATAATTAAGTTTAAAGAAAAAAAGTCACATTTTCAAGCATCAATTCAATCCTAAATAACGTTTTCAATTTTGTGACAAACATATTCAAATTTGGAATTTAGCAAGGCCAAGGACAAGTTAACATAATTTTTACCTAATATTTGCAATTAAAGCTACAGGGTGTTGAACACATCGGCTCAAATTTGAACAAGTTTAAATGAATAAATATCTTTTTTTTTAAATGGTACACCCTGTATATTTTCATGTTATTTAATAGAGTAATAAAAACCCTAAAAGTTTTGTTCAATATATGCTATACCTATTTATAATAGTTTTTGAGATATTTCAGTTTTTCTCATTTTCCATACTTTTTTACAGAAATAGTCTTCATTATCATAGTAGCCATGGCAAAAACAATGTAAAAGAACATTTTTCTGTGTGTCAAATTTATAACCGCAATCGCTTCTTTTGGTTTTTATGTAGTGTAGTTTGGTTTTTTTTGCATTCATCTTATATTGTAAAATGAATTTTCCAAAGAATGAGTTAATAGATATGATTTATACAATAGGAGAGGCTCAAAAAAATTGCCTTCTTGCTCAAAGAATTTACAAAATGAAGTATCCTGATCGACGCCAGCCTAATACCCATACTTTTCAAAACTTAATGCAAAGATTTGATTCTTCTGGTACTGTTGATTATCCAAAACGTAAAGTGGTCAACAAACCAGTAACTAATGAAGAAAAAGAACTACAAGTATTGTTAAATGTTCAGGAAAATCCTTATATTGGTAGCCGTCAGTTAGCAGCATTATGTGAAACATCACAATTCACCGCTAATCGTACTACCAAGAAATATAGGTATCATCCATATCACATGGAATTACACCAAGAATTGCATGGACAGGATTTTGAAAGTCGTGTAAACTTTTGTCGTACAATAAATGCGGAGATTCAATTAAATCCAAATTTATTATGCAAGGTAATGTTTAGTGATGAAGCTACTTTTAGAAGTAACGGTGCCCTAAATAGACGCAACATGCATTATTATGCCACAGAAAACCCATTTTGGATTAGAGAGGTGCAACATCAAAACCACTGGTCATTAAATGTTTGGTGTGGTATTCATCATAATCGAATTATTGGACCCCACTTTTTTAATGAACCACTAAATGGCCATAGTTACCTGAACTTTCTACAAGAAGAATTACCCCAACTGCTTCAAGGTCTCGATAGGGATGAGCTCGACAGTATGTGGTTCCAGCACGATGGTGCGCCTCCGCATTACCATCGTGAAGTTCGTGCGTTTTTGGACTAACGATATCCGCAAAAATGGATTGGACGTGGGGGTTTCATTGAGTGGCCACCAAGGTCTTGCGACATCACCTCATTAGATTTCTTCCTATGGGGTTATATTAAAAATAAGGTGTATGTTGATCCACCAACAACAGTGGAAGATATGCGAAACAGGATTAGGGATACCTGTAGAACAATAACGCCACTAATTTTGTCCAGGGTCCGAGAAAATCTACAAAAAAGACTAAATTTGTGCATTGCACAAGAGGGTCGTTTATTCGAAAACTTATTAAAAAGAAATAATTAATCTCAGTATTTATTAGGTAATTTTTTTGTTTCAATTTAGTATAAAAGTAAATATGCATTTGCCTTGTCGTTATTGTTGTGTTAATTTTTTCACATTATGTTTAATTAAACTATTGCCGTTGTAATATAACGAATAATGTATTTCATCATATTTAACCACATTCTGTTTGTTTCTGTAGTTTCTTTTTATTATTTTATATGGCTACTATGATAATGAAGACTATTTCTGTAAAAAAGTATGGAAAATAAGAAAAACTGAAATATCTCAAAAACTATTATAAATAGGTATAGGATATATTGAACAAAACTTTTAGGATTTTTATTACTCTATTAAATAACATGAAAATATACAGGGTGTATCATTTAAAAAAAAAGATATTTATTCATTTAAACTTGTTCAAATTTGAGCCGATGTGTTCAACACCCTGTAGCTTTTTTTGCAAATATTAGGTAAAAAGTATGTTAACTTGTCCTTGGCCTTGCTAAATTCCAAATTTGAATATATTTGTCACAAAATTGAAAACGTTATTTAGGATTGAATTGATGCTTGAAAATGTGACTTTTTTTCTTTAAACTTAATTATCTTAGAAACTATAAAGTTTTGTTATAGTAAACCCTTAATAAAAAAGATTTAAAATTATAAGCTAAATCGAAAATACGATTCGTATATAGGGTGTTCTATTTAAAAAAATACAACTTTATGCTGTCCTAGTTTTTTGGCTCACCCTGTAGAGTCCTAAATATTTTTAAAATCTGCGTAAAAATAAACTGTATCAAACAATAAATATAGTTTCTTTGTTAATTTCACCGAAAAGGCACAAACCTACTTCATCCAATCGTTGACTCACCCTGCACATACATAAAAAAATACATAGTCGACAAATTGAGTACCTCCTTCTTTCAGAGTCGGTTAAAAATAGAGACTTTTCTTTTAAAATAAAGGTCATGATGCAAGTATATTTATTTCTTCTAACTGAAAATTAACAACCTGAATACGCACCTCCAATGAAGGTATGTTTTTAAGTACATTATTATATTGTTTAGGCTTTGTAAGATTTTTTTAGCAACAGTGTTCCTCTTTTTCAATATTAATGTGATAATTGATAATTCATTTCACACTTACCAATATATTTAAGACAAAAATTAGTTTATCTAAGAATTGGATATGTTTTTTAGATCAATATTTTAGTACGTCGTCGATGGATCGGAATGTTTTTCCATTAGAAAAAATGCTTTATGCTTCTCTGCACCATTACTTTTCTGGGTGACTGTAAGAGCCAAAGTTATTTTTAACAAAAATGACGCATAATAACAAAAATAAACTGTTTACCTTCAACTTATTGTTTATGAGAAATTTATTTTCCGAATATTTCCAGAAACATATTAAAATCGAAACCGGTCTTCTTAATTAGATTTTTTTTTACCTGCATTCCTTGTTTATATATTTTCTTGAATTTGTTTTTGTTCTATTGCAAAATTCCCCGAATATTTTGTTACATTTACATTTGTTACATACATGTTTATTTTAATGTATTTACATCTGATAGTTAATGAATTAAAAACTCTTGAGATAAAGGGCAAGAAATGCGGACTGACATATACCAATTATAAATGGCATTTGCATTTATACTCGTATTTTATATTTTTTATGTAGAATTATCATGTATTTTTAACCGACTTCTAAAAGGAGGTTCTCAATTCGTCGACCATGTATTTTTTTTTATGTATGTACACCGATTATTCCGGAACGGCTGCACCGATTTGAATGAAATTTTTTACGTTATATTTAGGAAGTTGCTGCGGTGATCCCATATTTTTTTACATGAAATTGATGCAGAAAATCCAAGATGGTGCTTACAATATGGCGGCAAAAAAAAATAATTTTTTTCCGATATTCTCCAAAATTGGTATGGAGGAATTTTCGGGGTTTACCCAACGAATGTAAAATTATTTTTAAAAAATTCAAAATGGTGGATTCAATATGGCGGACAAAATTTTTTTATTTTGTCCGATTTTCTCCAAAATTGGTACGGGGGAGTTTTCGGAGTCGCACATGACGAATCTAAAATTATTTTTAAAAAATTCGATATGGCGGACGAAAAAATCAATTTTGTCCGTTTTTCTCCAAAATTGCTACGGGGGAGTTTTCGGGATCGCACATGACGAATCTAAAATTATTTTTAATAAATTCAATATGACGGATCCAATATGGCGGACAAAAAAATTTAATTTTGTCCGATTTGTTTCAAAATTGGTATGGGGGAGTTTTCGAGGACGCACATAACGAATTCAAAATATTTTTAAAAAATTCAATATGGCGGACAAAAAATCAATTTTGTCCGATTTTCTCCAAAACTGATATGGAGGAGTTTTCGGGGTCTCCCATATCGAATCTGAAATTATTTTAAAAAAATTGATTATGGCGGATCCAATATGGCCGATAAAAAATTAATTTTGTCCGATTATTTTCGATATTGATATGAAGGAGTTTTTAGGATAGCACATTACGAAACTGATATTATTTTAAAAAAATTAATATAGCGGATCTAAGATGGCGGATTAAAGATTTTACATGTATTGATTTTGTCTAAAGTCAGTATTGGGAGATTTCTGTTAGTGTTAATTACAAAATTAAAATATTTTTGGTAAAACTCAATCTGGCGGCTTCAATATGGTGTCCTAAAAATTTTACATTTTTCGACTTTCTCCAAAACTGTTATAGAGGGTTCTTAAGGGTGTAAATTTTGAATTTAATAGTATTTTTTCAGGATTCAGTATGGCGAATGCAATATAGCTGACTGAAAATTTTACATTTTTCGATTTTCTTCAAATGTGGAACTGAATCATTTTTGGGGATGCAAGTAGCGAATATAAAATTATTTTAGGAAAATCTAATATGTCATATGCAACATGACCGTTTAGTAATTTTAAATTTCTGGATTTCATCTAAAATTGATACCAGGGGACTTTGAAGGGTTTATATTTAGATTAGATTAAGACGTTGAAATTATTTTTTTGAAATTCAATATGGCGGATCCAATATAATGAGTTGAAAATTTTACCTTAATCGCATTTTTTCAGATTTGGTATTAGGGGGTTGGGAGTAGTCTGTTACGAATATGAAGTTATTTTTTTTACAACTATTAGGTTGATAAGATACAATATGAGGGACTAAAAATTTCACATTTTCCGGTTTTATCTAAAATTGATATTGCGGGGTTCTTGGGGCGTATACAAACTCAATATGCAATATAATATAGATCGGGCTAAGAAATTTACGTCTCAAGTTCTTTAAATATCGATATTGGAAGGTTTTAGGGGTCTATATTACTATATAGTCTCTTGACTGTAAGGTGGTGGATACGTCAGCTGATCACACGAACATGAAAAAAATGTATGTTCAGTGATATCCTCTCAGTTAAAAATTTGTCGGATGATAGTTTATATGCAACTATGAATTAATAAAAACGTTAACTGACTGTATCTCGGCGTAGTGAAGCGTGTAGCGCGGGAGCCAGACATAAGCGAGGATTGCCTATTTAAATACACCAGGAGGGGGGGGGGCGATCGCCCCCCCCCTCCAAGAGTATTGAGTTCAGGAAAACAGACCCGATTTTGCCTCTTACACTATAGTTTATTCAAGAACTAGAGAGAGTAATAAATCATTTTTTACCCTTTTTCTTCTTCGCAAACTACCTGTGTTCTTGATTCCGATGTCTTTGGCAAAATCTGTTAGACACATATATTTTTCATAGGAATGGGTTAAAAATTTTATAATCAAAAATACAGGTCTATAATAATGGACTATTTAGATAGGATAACAATAGATATTTGGATGTGAAGTGTTAAAAAGGATTTTAATCCTTATCATAAGCGTCGGAAAGAGGATTATTTTATCACTAAGTATTTATAGCATAGAATATTATTTCGGTTAAAAACTTAAAATAAAAAGTTTTTGTATTATTTTCTTTCTTACGATTTCTTAATAATTCACTTACAGTCGTAACTTGAAATACGCTGTATTTACTGGAACACAGTATCAGTCAGGGGCGGATCCAAGGGGGGGGGGGCGGTGGGGGCGATCGCCCCCCCCCCCCAAGAGCCTGGAGTTCAGGAAAATAGACCCGATTTTGCCTCTGATACTATAGTTTATTCAAGAACTAGGGAGAGATTTTCACTTTTTACCTTTTTTTCTTCGCAAACTACCTGTGTTCTTTAGTCTGGTGTCTTTGGCAAAATCTGTTAGACACATATATTTTCATAGGAATGGGTTAGAAATTTTATAATCAAAAATACTAGTCTATAATAATAGACTATTTGGGTTGGATAGCAATAGATATTTGGATGTGTGAAGTGCTAAAAAGGATTTTAATCCTTGTCATAGGCATCAGAAGGCGTCAAAAGGAGGTCTATTTTATCACTAAATATTTATGACATAGAGAATTATTTCAGTAATAAACTTAAAATAAGAAGTTTTTATAATATTATTTTATTTCTTATGATTTTTTAATAATTCACATATATTAGAAAATATAGATAATTTTGACACAAATCACAACTGTAGTTTTATTATTTTTAATTTTTGGCATAGAAACCGTTTTAGGCACATTCAGACTAAAACGTAGCCTTTTTCCCCCAAAAAATTCTAAGTTATAATTTAAATACTTACAAAATACCCATTATCAAAAATACAAAAAGTTAATCATATATATAAAAAAAATAAATTCGTCAATATAATATTAAAAATTTTTTGGGGCTATCGATCATTTTATTATTAATTAAAAACATTTTTGGGATATTTGACGTTTCAGTTTATTTATTTCTTAAACTATCTGTAGAACTACAATTAAACACTAAAAAGGGATTCAAATGTCATTAATTTTTATATGTTACAGAAAATTTAAATAATAAATTGTGTTAACGCTGGTAAACATTACGTATCTTATTCGTCATCAAAGTCAGTGAAGCTATCTTCGCTCAAATTAATTATAATTGATTCCTCTCTCACCGATCATGAGATCGAGTTTCCACATCTTCTTTTATTCTTTTATTATATGGATTTTTCGCAATTATCTGCAGTAACTTTATTCAAAAAAATCTTTCAAAAGTCCAGTTAAATTATTAATTTTGTAAGTTGTGTTATTTCCAGCAACTCTACCTTTTATTTGAGAGAGATATTTCCTTCACCAACGGACATTTTCCGGACGATCTATAATTTTCCCAACAAAAATTAAGTTCTCTGAGCAATTTCCAGAGCTCAGTTCTTTTAATTTCAGGCAAAGCCCGATCTTCATTGATTTTAGTTAAAATTTTGTCGACGGTTGAGATCTGCTTCTCATAATAAAATGTATGTACAACTCCTTTTATTACAGTTTATATCTCTTCTCCCAACGAGGTTCTTCGTCTGTCTGTGATCGAATATAGCTTGGAATTACTAACAGTTCCAGTCATTTTTTTCTCCGTCAGTGTTCGGTACATGATAGATTTTCGAACTCCTGTTATATTGGAACACATCTCAACAGAGCTTTTAACATTATTATCTAGATATTAATATCTTAAGGCATCATAAACATTCATCGTAATAAGTTTTTCGTTGAGGAAAAAATGCCCTCCATCTTTTGGGTATCTCACTAATCTCAAATAATATATAAAAACAAGCACAAACAAAATCAATCACAAAGGACACACTGTAAGGTGTACTTTGCTCACTGACAGAAATTAAATTGAATTGTCAGAAATTTTAGTGTTGCAGTAAATTTATAAAAGCTTATAATATTTAAATATAATTAGATTTACGGCACTTCTCAGTTACCGGCGGCACTGGAGCAGGTACGTTGGAGGTTTCGGTAACAGTTTTATTACTCTCTCTAGTTCTTGAATAGAGTATAGGAATGTGTATGCTTGCGATCGCCCCTCCCCTTCCCAAGGGCTTTAAGTTCAGGAACATGGAACCGATTCTGCCTTTGATATTAGGAATGTGTATGCTGCTGGCACCCCCCCCCTTTAACAACTTGTTTTTTTTGCGATAACCCCCCCCCCCCCCAGGAGCTTTGAACTCAGGAAAATAGACCCGATTCTGCCTCCTATACGAGGAATGTGTATGTTGATCGCATCTTCCCACCCCCTGTCGGAAACTTGTTTTTTCATGTGATCGCCCCCCCCTCTCCAACAGCTTCAAATTCAAAAAAATAGCCCCGTTCCTGTCTTTTACACTAGAAGTGGGAATGTTGCTGGTACCCCCCCCCCAGGGACAACTTGCTTTCGTTTGCCATACTGTATTTTTGTGATATCACCGCCCCCCCCCCCAAGGAGAGAGGCTGGATCCGCCCCTGGTATCAGTGTTGTTGAATTGAGATGTTGTTTGGCAGAGGTAACAACGTTGGACCGATTTCGTTCCAGCCAAAGCATTCACTTAGCCGTCTATCATCGTCATAGATAAGTTGTACTGTACTGAAGCTGGGGTGGCAAAGAGAACTCTTTTGTATGGTGCAAGTTGCTTAGTTGGAGTTCATAATTTTCTATTTTTTTTTTAAAGATTTTGGTTCGGTTTCCTTAATAAATTCAAATTTCGGAGGCCCTCAATTCATAGTAGAGCAGGGTTTGGAATTGTACAACAGAATCTGTGAGGAATAAGTTTGTATCAGAATATTCGGATCAGTGAATTTCATTTTGTTCTGGCTCTGACCTGACGTTCCATCGAAGCCTAATTTGCAAATGAAACTCATATTTACAAATCTAATTTATTGATTTGTTCAAGGGCATCTAATTGAAGCAATATAATTCGATCTATTGTGTGATCCAGTAGGCCCTGGAATATAACCTCGGTTTTTGATTTAGTAAAGGTTAGGTAATCGTCATGTGGATAATATGCACCAGAGTACGGCGAAAATATATTACTGCCTTTCTGTTTAGCTCAATTTCGTAATCGTTGATAAATCTCTCTCTCTCTCTCTCTCTTGACAATCCAATGTCAAATAGAAAAGCGGCGCACAAATGTAAATCGGCGCGACGCAACTACAAGTATGGTTGCCTTTGACCTGCGACGAAACTTTAGAAATAAAAGACTGGCCGTTCATATAACCGAGATTTAAAAGAAAAGTTACTATAGCCAACCTTTTAGTTTCAATTTCTTATTTTGGCCCGTTTTCTCAAATTCTGACTCACTAAGCCCCTCTAATTTCTTTCGGGTTAATTCGGGACAGAAGACGGTAGGGAACGCCTACGTGCAATATTACCCCTGCTAACTTCCGTGCGACACGAAGACGAACAGTACCTTGAAACGAATGAGAGGGTGTATTTACTTTTCGTCTAAACTTATAACGTAAGCGACAGAATTTGGAATATTTAATGACTGTTTGATAGAATGATTGTTTTAAATGCCTCGAATAGTCGAAATACAAAAAAATTATTTTTTGTTGGCTGTTGAGCGTAAAGAAAATTGATATTTCTGTTACAAAATAAACATTAATTCTAATAAAAATACTAGCGAAACGCAACAGTAATTTATAAGCAAATAAGTTAATAAACCACTTTAAAATTAAAAATCATTCTCAAAAATAAACTTTGATTCTGGTAAAAAATAAAAGTAATACGTTCAGTAATTGTAAATAAATAAACAAATAATTAAATTCAATTTAAATCAATAAAAACACCTAAAAGCCTACAAGAGATGTTCAAACAGGCCTCCACTTTGAGCGAGACAATTTTAAAATACGGTTCGCGTATTTGCTAAAACTTCAGGGGTTACAACCCTATTAGCCCTCTCCATCATGTCCTCACAAAATATCATACGTTTTTCCTGGTCTTCCAGAAAAATTTCTTGAGTTGTTGGCAATTTGTAACAACGATATTTGTTCCGCTTTAAAATATTCCGAACTGTTCGAGCGTTCCTATCAAGTTTTTCGGCAGTTGCTGTACTATTTCAAGGAAAATTAATTTTTGCTAAACTACAAACGTCAATATCCCGATTTGCTCGTTCTTCAGTAATTTGAGGAACCGGTTGGTCCTCATTATTATCGGGGCATTTTTTACAAATTTTTAGAAAACCAGTTGTCTCAAATTTTTTAATAATATCCGAAATTCTAGATTTTGAAGGACAGGATGATTTTCGCACGTAAATGCAAATCTGCCGATTATCTCATCCATACCCTTATCAAAATAGTACCGCTGCACTTTTTGTTCCGTGGAATAAACTACCATTTTAGGTAAAAAATTTGGCGTGAAACATGGAAATACCAATACTCGGTACTTGGGCTTCAACGGCCCGAATAAAAGCAAATAACTTGGAATCCTCTTATTATACTAGGGCGTGGCGTATGCTGCCGCTCGCTCTCACCGCGCCAGCATTTTATTACGCACGTATGTCGATGCTTACGATGCTTATATTCTGTCTCATTCTGATTTGATGAATAATATAGTATTTTCTTTATCTTACTTAAGAAACGTCCAGGTTTCGATTTGGATTTTCCACACCTGTATATCAAGAACAAGTGATGTGCATTTCGATGGTCGCAAGGAAAATTTTTCGTTCGAAAGTTTTTATTCACATGAATATCTTACATGATAAAGTTTGTATACAAACAATATTGAGCAAATAATTTAAGGCTTAAGGTTTCATAGTATCTAAAATCCAGTCCATGTAGTACTTCACCAGAGTATAAATAGCAGGGATACCAGAGATTCCACAGTATTTGGGTCCATAAGAAACAATTCCCTAAAAATTAAATTTATTAAAATAATGCTTTATTGTTTTAAGGTTTAAGTAGTAATTTTAATGAATGTTTAGTTCAGAAGATACGGTAATATAGTTTGTTATATATATAATTCTCCTTTCAGGCAGAGAATATGAAAATTATTTAGCAACATTAGCAGGAAATAACTGATATATGAACCATAAATTTCAAGATATGTCGGCAGGATATTACACCTGCCATCTACCAACTTCGATGTCAGACTGAAAAATATCGCCAGTCGAACGACATCTATGAATCGTCGGAGTAATGTGAAATTTTTAAAAATCAATATTTCAGTAAGAAATAAAGAAATCTTTCTGCCGTATTTAAATACTTTGTTATATATGTAATTCTACTTTCAGGCAGAGAATATGAAATATATATATATATATATATATATATATATATATATATATATATATATATATATATATATACAAACAGTTTATTTCCTGCAAATATCGCTCTGGTCCTCTCTCCATATGCGTTTCGATCACCTCATGATCTCGTCAGTGGAGCTGTATCGGACCGAGAGCAACATTAGCAGGAAATAACTGATATATGAACTATAAATTTCTAAGTATGTCGGCAGGATATTGCACCTGCCTGAACCGATTACTCCGGAATGTTGGCACCGATTTGAATGAAATTTTTTACGTTATTTTCAGAAAGTTGTGGTAGTCCCATATTTTTTTGGACGAAATTAGTTAATTTTTATTCACCCTGTATGAACACCGTTCATCAATATTCTTTCGTAATGTATATTAACTAAACTTAAAAATATTTTATCATAATATACCTGTTGAACATATACGTAATTATCCTCTCCTAATAAAGCAGGTATCACAGCAGGACCTCCACTGTCTCCAGAACAAGAATCTTTGACACTATCTCCTCCTGCACAAAGCTGGCTATAAGTCACTATTTTATTAGCATTGGCGTAGTCGTTTTTGCATTTTTCCTTATCAGCTACCTTAATTCCCACTTTTTGGAGAATATCACTTGTTTCTCCTAAAGAAATATCAGAGTGTCAAATAGGACTTTTTCTGTTAATGGATAGAAACCAAACCATTTTTTACAATCATCATTTATTTATATTTATTTGTTAAGTAGCTGAATTGTTGTACCGCATGTAAAGGAGCTATATAGGGTGTTCGAAAAATACCTCGGGATAGTTGGAGAGGTAAAATAAAGGTAGTAAGTCATATAAGAAAAAGTCGAGAACTCAATACTTTTCGAGTTACAGTTACAGTTAGTCAGAGTAAGTCAAGTGAAAATATAGTGTGTCTCAGTATACTAGAGTCGATGAGGACAATTCGGCTAAAATATTTTCAAGATGGCGGCACTTCTGGTTTTACTGGAAGTTGACGCCTAGTTGCTTATTTTAAATAGAACAGCCTATATGGGTTGGTATATAGACATATTTCATGTATTATGTACTATACCTAAGTATAACTGTTTTTGACATATTTCAAATTTTGTGTCAAAAATGGCGTTTGCAGGCCTAAACATAACGATCAATTTCTCCTATATGAAAGCCTTTATTATTTAATTCGAGTTGATTTCTTTCTAGAAGGGGATCTACTTTAGTCGACTGTGTTGATATTTTGATAATAAATAAATACAGGGTGATCAAAAAGTAACATTAAATAATAACTTGAAAAAATCCTTAAAAAATCAATTTTTTTGTAAACTCCCTATTTTTATAATGTTACATTATTTAGCATTAAAAAAGGATGACTTTATATAAGATAATCTATTACAAAAATTTGTAGTTTTTGAAATATTGGCAATTTAATATTTTTGTATTTTAAAAATGATCAACAGTTTATCTACACAGGGAAACAACTTATTTTAATAAATGTTAAAAACTTTCACCCTGAATTTCCAAACTTTTTTGCATATCCGAGTTAGTTCGTCATAAGTGGTCGCTCTAAATATATCTGGAGATAAATTTTCCAACGCGTTCCTTACCCTTGCCATACAGTTCTCTATCATTGTCACTAGATTACAGATAAACGATGTTTTTTTATCGTTCCTCATAAAAAATAATCTAAGATAGTCAAATCAGGGGCCCTATCCTCAAACTGGGGAACGTGAAGTGAAAGGTGAAAAGGTGGCGAACGCGTATTCTTGAAATGTTCATCACTCATATCCTCGTTCGCCGGGTGAAAGGCAAGCGAACGGTGAAACATGCGCAAATGAAATGTCAGCCGCTAAATGACATATTTTACGCAAGGATTTCAAAAAATAAAATAGAATTAAAAATTTTTATTTTATTTTGGTTTATCAAAATTACTCGCATTAAAAAAAATAATATGTTGACGAACCGTTTCTTTAAGACATTCTATTTTTTGAATAAACAGTTGAAACGTTAATTAAGTGGTAGCCCGATATTTTCAATATTTTTAAATTTTTTAATAAAATATCCTTAGAAAGTGGAATGTCTGGCAAATATTAAGCAAATTTGAGATTACAGACATATTATTACAGGAGATTATGTTCATAACTTAATTGTATGAGCGTGCTATTTAAAAATGTTTTTCTAGGGCCAGTTCTGCTTATGGATTTAACATAAATACTTGTGTCCATAACAGCCGTATATCTTAGTTTTACACAGTTAAATCTAACATAATATCTGAAACTTTTATTTAAATAAGTAACAAATTTTAATTAACTACAGCACTTGACTTAATTAAACTGTGTTAAACACTATACGACACTACAAATAAATAAATATTAGAGCTATTCTTTTGAGTCATTATCACTTTCACTTCTATCACTTGAAGTAATCATGATCACTTCAGCCCAATGACAAGTAAATGCATATTCAAAAGAACAATATTTGTTATCAGTTTCACTTTGTTCACTTTGATCAGTTGATAATTACTCAAAAGAATATAGCCATTATGATTATAATTTATCGAGACATATAAATATGAATCCTACAGACCAACGAATGAGGTCATTCAGCATAAAAACCTTATATATGGTACATTTGATCTTCAAGTCTCTACAAATCTTCATAAAATAAATAAATATATATATATATATATATATATATATATATATATATATATATATATATATATATATATATATATATATATATTTACAGTTGAATGTGAGATCTTCTGTCTGGCCTTTGGTTTCGGTCCTTGGTCATAAACAGTTTCACTATCATTGTTCAAGTTTCAGGTTTTCTTTCAAATTTACTTGTCAGGACAGAACATCTTGCAGTAATTTTATTATATATTAGAATCTTAAAGTACTTGGCTCTTTGTATGCATTTTTGTTTAACAGTTCTAGAGGGACAATTTAAGATAAATTTAATCCAGGCAAAGTACAAATATTGTAATGGTAATCAAAAACTTCACAAAAATAACAACAACAGCAGTATTTTTTTTACTTTGGACGATTAATTTAACATACCAAAACTACTTTTCGCCTAAAATGGCAACAAAATATACTAAGGACATTTTCGGGCTGACAGGTCATTTCAATCTGTCATCCATTTTATTTTTGAAATTCTCGGGTTTTAGCACGTTCATATCTGGCAACATTGGCTTTTCAACAATACGGCTTTTACTGTCAAAAAGTTGACATCGCCATTCCTATCGCCATTCACATCACCTTTCACATCACACTTTCGAGGATAGGGGCCCAGGAAAGTACGGAGGCCATAAAAAAGGTCCATCGTTGGCAATCAACTTATATTTCTTGTAAGAAGTTGGTAACTGGAACAATTTTGTGTGGTGGAACGCCATCGTGTTGGTAAAAAATTTGCCCGTTCTGCCAGAAATAAATTGCTTAAATATTGATGGTTTATTTTGCTAGAATATGTTTCATTTCCTCCAACACAAAATATGTTAAATTGCCAAGTTTCTTGAAAATTCCGCAAACTTACTGCACGAAGATTTGAATCCCTCCAAAACTGGGAGTTGTGTCTGGTTAAAAGGCCAATTTTACTAATTTTTGCTTCTTCAGTCGAAACTATGTTGTCCAAAAATCGAGGATCGGCTAGTATCATGTTTCGGGATGGTTTCTGTTTATCTGTCTATCTATCAGCAAATGGTTGCCATATTCTTGTTAAACTTTGTTACATTCCAATAGATAATAAATAAATTTAAATAATGTTAAACAGCAGTTTTAATGCAACCAAGTTTCTCATTCCTATTGAATATTCTTTCCCTTAATGATATGAGTAATTTGTATTATCGTAAGCAACTGTTGTATAAATCTTCAGCTTCTTTTTTAGGTTGAGCAGCAGTCGTTAAATTGAGTCAGTCAATTTTATTTCGAAAGTTAATTTTAACACTTTCTCAACCTGTAGTTTTATTTACAAGTGTAGGCATTCCTTTCACTTAATGTTAATATGGCCGCTGAGTGATCAAAGTCCAGATCAAGATTCTCTTCTGCCTCAGCGAAGCTAGGTGATATTTTTCTTAATAGAGAAATCCAACATGTTTAGTGTTTTGTTGATATCTGTGGGCCAGTAGGTGGGCTTACCTCATGAAAAATAGTTGAAGCCAGTTTCTCTAATAGCTTCTCTTAGCTGTTCGCCCTTGCTTGTGATTAACCTTGAACTCCAATTTATATGTTTAACATGGAAGTCGCTTCCAATAAGAAATCTTTTATTGAGATATTTTAGCAGCATCCGGTAGTCCTCTTTTTTTAGATTATGCCTGGGAGGATAGTAGACGACACTAACCCTCATCATTTGCTTAGTGGACTTAAGTTCAACTACTGTAATTTGAATATCTTCTGGTTGCAAGTGGTATTCTTCAAAATTATTAATGGAATTTCTGATTATAACCCCATTACGTCCGCTAGAACATTTATTTACTCATGCTCGTTACAGGTTGGTGCTCGAATTTCCTAACAACTCGGTATACAATATTAGAGGCCTCGACTGGCTGCCTTATCATCACTATTATCGGATTTAATTTTTTTTTACTTATTATTTAATGTATTTAATGTCCTTAAAGCATTTCTTAAAATCATCCATACACGAGTTTACAAAAAGTGCGAATATCAGTTGGATGACACTCAGTTCGGATTTCGTAACAAACTGAGAACGAGAGAGGCGCTTTTTTCCCTAAATTGGTTGACACAGCGATGCAAAGACATGAATGTGGATGTATACGCATATTTTATAAACTACCGAAAGGTGTTCGACACCGTTAACCATCAAAAGATCATGGAAATTCTAGTAACAACCATGTTCGACGAACAAGACCTACGCATTATTTCAGAACTTTATTGGCACCAAACGGCAACAGTCAAGATGGAGCAAACAATATCGGAAGATATTCTGATTAGACGAGGAGTCCGACAGGGTTGCGTCTTGTTTCCTCTCCTGTTTTGTATTCGGAGTCTGTATTTAGAGAAGCATTAGACAATGTCCAAGGTGGAATCAAGATCAAAAGGACTATGATAAACAACATTAGGGACGTTGATAATGCCATCCTAATAGCAAACAACGTACAAGAGCTACCAAATATAATAAATTCCGTGGTTCATCACAGAGAAATGTTCGGCTTACATCTAAATGTTTCCAAGATCAAAACACTAGTCTTCTCAAAGACGCCAATAAACGTGCATCTACATGTCAAAGGACAAACAATAGAACAATCAATAAAATACCTAGGAACTAATATCAATAGCCAGTGTAACCTGAAAAAAGAAATATTGCCAAGGATTGAACAAGCAAGGAAAACACTCATGACTATGAAAACATTTTTTACAAGATCAGAGCTTATTCTAGAGCTCAGAACCCGGATGATCAGATGTTACGTTTTCCCTGTCTTACTGTATGGGTGCGAAATTGGACAATGGGCCCACAAACAAAAAAGAGAGTGGAAGCCTTTGAGATGTACCGGGTGAGTCAACGACTGGATGAAGTAGGTTTGTGCCTTTTCGAGGAAATTTACAAAGAAACTATATTTATTGTTTGATACAGTTTATTTTTACGCAGATTTTAAAAATATTTAGGACTCTACAGGGTGAGCCAAAAAACTGGGACAGCATAAAGTTGTATTTTTTTAAATAGAACACCCTATATTCGAATCGTATTTTTGATTTAGCTTATAATTTTAAATCTTTTTTTATTAAGGGTTTACTATAACAAAACTTTATAGTTTCTGAGATAATTAAGTTTAAAGAAAAAAAGTCACATTTTCAAGCATCAATTCAATCCTAAATAACATTTTCAATTTTGTGACAAATATATTCAAATTTGGAATTTAGCAAAGCCAAGGACAAGTTAACATAATTTTTACCTAATATTTGCAATAAAAGCTACAGGGTGTTGAACACATCGGCTCAAATTTGAACAAGTTTAAATGAATAAATATCTTTTTTTTTAAAAGGTACACCCTGTATATTTTCTTGTTATTTAATAGAGTAATAAAAACCCTAAAAATTTTGTTCAATATATCCTATACCTATTTATAATAGTTTTTGAGATATTTCAGTTTTTCTTATTTTCCATACTTTTTTACAGAAATAGTCTTCATTATCATAGTAGCCATGCAAAATAATAAAAAGAAACTACAGAAACAAACAGAATGTGGTTAAATATGATGAAATACATTATTCGTTATATTACAACGGCAATAGTTTAATTAAACATAATGTGAAAAAATTAACACAACAATAACGACAAGGCAAATACATATTTACTTTTATACTAAATTGAAACAAAAAAATTATCTATTAAATACTGAGATTAATTATTTCTTTTTAATAAGTGTTCGAATAAACGACCTTCTTGTGCAATGCACAAATTTAGTCTTTTTTGCAGATTTCCTCGGACCCTGGACAAAATTAGTGGCGTTATTGTTCTACAGGTATCCCTAATCCTGTTTCGCATATCTTCCACTGTTGTTGGTGGATTAACATACACCTTATTTTTCATATAACCCCATAGGAAGAAATCTAATGGGATGATGTCGCAAGACCTTGGTGGCCACTCAATGAAACCCCCACGTCCAATCCATTTTTGCGGATATCGTTGGTCCAAAAACGCTCGAACTTCACGATGGTAATGCGGAGGCGCACCATCGTGCTGGAACCACATACTGTCGAGCTCATCCCTATCAAGACCTTGAAGCAGTTGGGGTAGTTCTTCTTGTAGAAAGTTCAGGTAACTATGGCCATTTAGTGGTTCATTAAAAAAGTGGGGTCCAATAATTCGATTATGATGAATACCACACCAAACATTTAATGACCAGTGGTTTTGATGTTGCACCTCTCTAATCCAAAATGGGTTTTCTGTGGCATAATAATGCATGTTGCGTCTATTTACGGCACCGTTACTTCTAAAAGTAGCTTCATCACTAAACATTACCTTGCATAATAAATTTGGATTTAATTGAATCTCCGCATTTATTGTACGACAAAAGTTTACACGACTTTCAAAATCCTGTCCATGCAATTCTTGGTGTAATTCCATGTGATATGGATGATAGCTATATTTCTCGGTAGTACGATTAGCGGGGGATTGTGATGTTTCACATAATGCTGCTAACTGACGGCTACCAATATAAGGATTTTCCTGAACATTTAACAATACTTGTAGTTCTTTTTCTTCATTAGTTACTGGTTTGTTGACCACTTTACGTTTTGGATAATCAATAGTACCAGAAGAATCAAATCTTCGCATTAAGTTTTGAAAAGTGTGGGTATTAGGCTGGCGTCGATCAGGATACTTCATTTTGTAAATTCTTTGAGCAATATGGCAATTTTTTTGAGCCTCTCCTATTGTATAAATCATATCTATTAACTCATTCTTTGGAAAATTCATTTTACAATATAAGATGAATGCAAAAAAACCAAACTACACTACATAAAAACCAAAAGAAGCGATTGCGGTTATAAATTTGACACACAGAAAAATGTTCTTTTACATTGTTTTTGCCATGGCTACTATGATAATGAAGACTATTTCTGTAAAAAAGTATGGAAAATAAAAAAAACTGAAATATCTCAAAAACTATTATAAATAGGTATAGGATATATTGAACAAAACTTTTAGGGTTTTTATTACTCTATTAAATAACATGAAAATATACAGGATGTACCATTTAAAAAAGAAGATATTTATTCATTTAAACTTGTTCAAATTTGAGCAGATGTGTTCAACACCCTGTAGCTTTTATTGCAAATATTAGGTAAAAATTATGTTAACTTATCCTTGGCCTTGCTAAATTCCAAATTTGAATATATTTGTCACAAAATTGAAAACGTTATTTAGGATTGAATTGATGCTTGAAAATGTGACTTTTTTTTCTTTAAACTTAATTATCTCAGAAACTATAAAGTTTTGTTATAGTAAACCCTTAATAAAAAAGATTTAAAATTATAAGCCAAATCGAAAATACGATTCTTATATAGGGTGTTCTATTTAAAAAAATACAACTTTATGCTGTCCTACTTTTTTGGCTCACCCTGTAGAGTCCTAAATATTTTTAAAATCTGCGTAAAAATAAACTCTATCAAACAATTAATATAGTTTCTTTATAAATTTCACCGAAAAGGCACAAACTTACTTCATCCAATCGTTGACTCACCCTGTACACATCACCAACGTCGAAGTTCTCGGGCGGGGTAAACAAAAAGAACAGCTGAACACCATCAAAGAGAGAAAGATACAATATCTGGTCATGTGCTGAGAGGTGAGAAATACGAGTTACTCCGACTCATATTAGAGGCTAAATTGCAGGGTAAAAGATCAGTAGGAAGACGCCAAAACTCCTGGCTAAATGATCTGAGGAGATGGTTCAACCGCTCAGCAACAGAAATATTTCGTGCTGCAGTTTCCAAAACTACAATTGCCATTTGGATCCTTGGATCTTCGGAAAAAGGAGAGGGTGCAATAATAATAAGAAGAATGTATGAAAAACTATACGAATGATTTTCATGTCGTATGAAAAAAAATTATAGTTTTGCAATCCCACAGATTAATTTTTTTCTAATTGTTTATTACATGTATGTAATTATTCTAAATGCTCTCTTTTACAAAGTCGACACTCTCTCACTCCTACCCCCACCGCTACCGGTGCAACTGACCGTCGGACGTCTTATGAAGTAGATGAGATTGCTCTCGCTGGTATGATTGTCAACCAATATG
This sequence comes from Diaprepes abbreviatus, assembly GCA_034092305.1. Classification (NCBI taxonomy): domain Eukaryota; kingdom Metazoa; phylum Arthropoda; class Insecta; order Coleoptera; family Curculionidae; genus Diaprepes; species Diaprepes abbreviatus. The sequence goes on from JASJET010000062.1 coordinate 3,963,565, forward strand.
ATATAATTGACCCAGTTAACGACCTTACTTCCATTGTAATCATGGCTGATTGATTTTTTTTTGAAATTTAAATTATATTATAGTTAGGTGTATAAATTTCAATGAGTTTGAAATAACTACGCATTTTTTTTTAAATTATGGTTTGTACAAGTCGCTGTTCTCATTTTTAAAGCAGTTGGCTATTTTTTTATTATTATTATTTAAACATTGATCATCCAAATTTTGGAATAGTTTAAAGTGACTTTTAAATTATTCTTTTGCGTGCTCTACTTTTACTCACAATTAGCCCCACCATTACTGAAGCAGCTGATTTTCAGATTTTTAAAAAATCGCCCGATATCAACAAAGAATGCATGGACGGCGTTTTTCAGTACCCGAAGAACACGCACGTATAAAGTATATGTACTGATCGTCAAATAAACAGAAAATGTCCGGACCATGCTATGCGCCATTTTGGGTAAGGTGAAGTTATAATAACAGTGAATACGCTGTCGCCACTGAAAAATTATTACGACTAAACGTAATCGTTTACCTCCCACTGACAAAGTTTGAAGCAATTTGCATACCTTTCCGAAATTTCATCGACATAAGTAGTTGAACGAAACGAATGGTAGAAAGAGATAAAATGACAGTATTACGTTATAACCTTACCCAACTTATCCAATTGGTGTCAATTGATTGTTATGTGTGAACATCTGTCATACTATTGGTCGGTCGTAAAAATAAATTAAAAATTTTTATTATATTTTTGGTTGTTAAAAATAACTAGTCCTTAAAAAAGCAATATGTTGACGAACCGTTTCTTCAAAACGTTTTATTTTAAAAAAAAAACAGTTGAAATGTTAATTAGGTAGTACCCCATTATTTACAGTATTTTCTAATTAAAGTTTCCTTAGAAAGTTGAATGTTTCGCAAATTTCAAGTAAATTTGAGATTATAGACATATAAAATTATTACACTAAATTCTGTTCATATCTCAATAGTATGAGCGTGCTGTTTAAAAATTGTTTTCCTACGGCTAGTTCTAATTATGGATTTAACATAAACACTTGTGTCCCTATATCCCCAAACGGTCGAGTATCTTACTTTGAAACAGTTAAGTGTAACATAATTGTTTTCATCAACACAACTTATAAAAAATTTGAGAACTAACAATTTGTAAGATATTTAAAACTTTTATTTAAATAAGTAACATTCAATTTTATATTCAAATAATGTTAAATGCAACATTTTACTTCCTTAGACTGTGTTAAACACTATACTACACTACAATTAAATAAATATTATTGATTATAATTTATTATGACATATAAATTTGAACCCTACAAACCAACAAACGAGGTCCTTCAGAATAAAAAGCTTATTTATAGTAAGTTTGGTTTTCAAGCCCCTACAAATCTTCACAAAATAATAAAAAAAGTATATTATAGGTTGAATAGTATCATTAATGGGGGTCTTCGGGCTGGCCTATGGTTCCGGCCCCTGGTCGTACACAGTTCCTTTATCACCGGTCAAGTTTCAGGTTTTCTTTCAAACTTACTTGTCAGGACAGGAAGTCTTGCAATAATCGGCTGGATGTTTAGTGAATTCATACAATAATTGATTGGTGGATAGCTAGGACGATGGATTTTAATAATACTACATAGAGCAGTGGTTTCTACCGTTTCAAGTTTTATGAGTGCTCTTCCTGCAATTACTGTATATAGGAGGTATGTATTCCTATTAAAGTCAGTATATTGCTTTGTATATATGAGTTATTTTTCTTGATATGCCATTTTCTTTGTATATTAGACTCCTAAGGTATTTGGCTCTTTGTATACATTTTTTGTTTAACAGTTCCAAAGTGCCAATTTAAGATAATTTTGTGGTCTATATTTACACCTAAATATTTGACTGATGGCTTGGTGCATATTCCTTGGTTATTAAGTTATTTAAAATAAATTTAATCCAAGGAAAAACAAATATTATTTTACAATAATAACAACAATGACACTATTTTTTGACTTTTGACGGTTAATTTGACGTGCCAAAATGTCATTTTACCCAAAATGGCGCAGAACATACTCCGGACATTTTTCATTTGACAGCTCCATTACCACCTGTCATCCATTTATTTTTAGAAATCCGTGCCGAAGAAGCTGTTGACTGATTCAGTAACCATGTTTTTGAGATACCAACTTTGGAGTGAAAAAAATGTTTCAAGAATTGATTTGAACGTATGCAGAAGTGTATAAATCTACAAAGCAAATATGATGAAAAGAATTAAAAGAGCTTAATTCAAGCATTTCTTTCTTAATTAGCTTTTTTCAAAATTGAAAAGATTGTCCATGTATTTGCAGTTGAACAAAAACTACAAGCCACACGATACTTGACTTTGTCCGTAGGCAATGTTGCCGAAACCGCTGTCAAATCAACTTTATTTTTTTATTTTTTTACAAACCTGTTGTAATATCTGACACTCCCCATCCAGTGACCATAACGGATCTGAAAGGCCAATCTCTTACGATGCCAATAGGTAGACAAACGGGTCTAGCATTTTCTAAAATACATAAATTTACATATTATTTATAAAAAGTGTTTTCTCTCTATGCAAAAAGATTTTTTTAATCAGGTTAAATGTCTTTAAAAACCAAAAGCTCAAAAAATGTTGTAAATAAATAAATAAAATGATATCCTTTATTCCCAACTAAATAATTGAAAATGAACATACATCACAAAAGAACCGAGAACAATTCCATTGTAGTAGCTAATTAGTTCTTAGTAGTAAATAATAGCCAAAAGTAAAAATGGAATATCCAAACACATTAAAATCCTTATATAAAACACGTTAAACAATTTAAAAAAGGTTTATGGACTAAAAGTACGAAAAATACAATTTAAAATTTAGAAACATTTTTCTCTTAAAAATAGCTCCGCTGTCTTTTTAATTTGTGCTTGTTTTCTATATTACTAATGTGATGTGGTGACATTTAGTAAACTTTTATTGCGCTGAAAGAAGAGTCTTTTTATAAAAAGTATAATTATGCATAGGTATATTCAGTTTGGTCCTTCTCCAGGTCCCCAGGTAGATATAAAGGGTGTTTTTTTATAGAACTTTAAGTTGGCAACACTTTTTTAACTGGTGGCCATTTTGTCAGCTGTCAAGTGATTTATGTTTAATTAGGTTTGGCATTTCAACATGAGTAGACTGACGCCTGAACAACGCTTCCAAATTGTGCAAATTTATTTTGAAAATCATGGTTCTGTTCGAATACGTATGGCGCACTACCTCCATTTTATGGTCAACATAATCGTCCATCAGAGCAATTAATTCGATTCACTATGGAACGTTTTCGCACGACGTTTACTCTAAATGATAATACGCATCCACAGAGACGTCGTACAGTGCGTACAGAAGAAGTCATTGCTGCTGTAGAGCGTAGCGTAAAGGAAGACCCGAATCAGTCTATCCGCCATCGTGCACAGGAATTGGATATGTGTCCATTCACTTTATGGAAGATTTTGCGGAAAGATCTTGGTTTGCGTGCTTACAAAATCCAATTCATGCAAGAATTGAAGCCACACGATCACCTAGCAAGGCGTAGATTCGGTGAATGGGCCCAAAACAAGATTGCCGTTGATCCCGATTTTCATAAGCGAATTTTGTTTAGCAATGAAGCTCACTTTTGTTTGAATGGATACGTCAATAAACAAAACTGCCGTATTTGGAGTGATGATAATCCTCAAGTGTATGTTGAGACACCGTTACATCCAGAAAAACTGACTGTTTGGTGTGCTTTATGGGCTGGTGGAATTATTGGTCCGTACTTCTTTAAAAACGATGCTGGTCAGAACGTTGCAGTCAATGTTGACCGCTATAGAGCCATGATTACTGACTTTTTCGTTCATTAATTGAACAACCATGATATGCAGGAGCTGTGGTTTCAACATGTCACACAGCTCGTGCCACAATTGATTTATTGAAGGCAACGTTTGGTAACCGCATAGTTTCACGTTTCGGACCCGTGAATTGGCCTCCAAGATCGTGCGACTTAACGCCGCTAGACTATTTTCTGTGGGGATATGTGAAGTCGCTAGTCTACGCCGATAAGCCCGAAACGATTGATCACTTGGAAGACAACATTCGCCGCGTTATTGCCGATATACGGCCACAAATGTTGGAAAAAGTCATCGAAAATTAGACCTCCAGATTAGACTACGTCCGAGCCAGCCGTGGCGGTCATATGCCAGAAGTCATATTTAAATTATAATGCCAGAAGGTTATCTTTCGAATAAAGTAAATTTCATGTCAATTTAAAAAATTCATCTTTGTTTTATTCCATTTAAAAGTTCTATACCTCTATAAAAAACACCCTTTAGAATCCCCATAAAAGTGAAAATTCAGAAATTAGGATTTTTCTTAACAAACATAACAATAAATAAAATGAAGGAACAGAAAAAAATTGGTGATCATTAAAAAAGAGTTGGATGATGTTCATGGATGTAGTATTAAAATGCATCTTGAAATGCGTTTTTCGGCCTTAAAGATGTTCAATGCGCCGAATTACCCCTAAAATAATATACTACAAAGAATTAATAGCAGTACAGATGAAAAATTTAACCTCTAATGTAAAATGTCAGTACGTACTACCCAGTTAAGAGTCAGATCAAGGTACACTTCCAGAAACTAAATGCTATCCACCGTGTGTTTTCATTAATGATTCAATTTTACATATAATGATGGTTCAAGATTTCCGGCTTTACTGAACTGTAAGTCCAGTTTCAGTATTATAATTGATAACGATTAGAGATACAACCTAATCGAAACGTCGTACAAACAAACAAAAATATAGACAATACAAGTCCGACAACCACATTTTAGACAATGTACGTTGGTCAAGTATTTTAGCTAAAGCAGAGAAAAATGGTTCTAAATGGTTCTAAATCTCCATTTGGAGAAAGGTATATACAAATAAAAATTAGTTCAGATACACAAAATTGATATATATATATATATATATATATATATATATATATATATATATATATATATATATATATATATATATATATATATATATATATATATATATATATATATATATATAGTTTTGAGCTTGAACTTTGACATTTTGTGAGGTTGAAATAATACACAAGAACAACCTGATATCCTCATGATATTTTAATCAGATCAGACAAAAATTCTGCTGCATAGATAACTAAATAAAACTCACCAACATTTAAATTAATGGTGGAAACCCGGACTAAACCAATATCGTTAAGGTCGCTTCCATTCCTGCCTCCATAATGAGGATGGGGAATTATCTCTTCAATCTTCAAATCTTGGACAGGAGGGTTACATTTTAAAGTATTTTCTTTATCTTGATTTTCACAGTCTGTTTCATTCTTAATACTGTGCTCTCCAACTCTTATTGCTACTCTATCAAGTAAAACATATTTATTTTAATTAAACTTTTTCTAGCGAGATAATCAAGAATCACAAGATATTAAATAAAAACCCATGTTCGAAGGACACCTTTAACCGAACATAGCTCCTTTGTGACGCAACTGCGGATCTATGTTCGATCATTTATTTTTCATGTTTTCGTATGTAGATTGACCCTTTAATGTATACGAACAGAAATTCCGGACACCCTGTATATAAATATTGGACATTATCATTCACCTTCCTAGATTTATAGTAATAAAATTAGGTTCTTTAAAATACACAATAAATATTGTAACGACGGACTGGGGAAATTTATTCGCGTCCTTACAAAAATACTGTATTCAAACCAAGAATTGTCAGAGTTCGGATATATTCTTATAAAAATATTATATCGATGAGTCATCGTTAGGTGTTATGTTTCTGTTGAATTTTCGTATATTTTATAGGTATATAAATACGGATATGTGTCGCAGATGGCGGTACACTCAGAATCTGGTTTATAGGTTCCGACGCAGAAAGGTTTAAATATGATTATGCAGATGTAGAAAGTGTACCAAAGGTGTCTGGGGAAAGCTCTGACGGACCCACTGATGAGTCCACCGTCGGTAGCTAGGACGAAACACCTCTTTTAGGGTCTAAAATTAGATTGTGACAAACCGATCGCTTCGACACGGGGTGTGGTCTCGTTTACAACATAGGATATGAATATCTAGTTTAGTTTGTATTTGAATGTGAAAGTGTTAAGAAGTAGTTATTAAAGGGTTGTAGTAGTGAAAAGTGTTGTTTTTTTTTTAATCGAACCCAGTGGGTGTTTTAAGAAGAGAAAATCGTAACAATATTAAAAAACATCTTTAACTTTACTATTAAATGTACTCTTGACAAAGCCCTCATAAGGCAGAACATATATAGAGTTTAGCTCTATTAAATTATTAAAACGTTAAAAAATAAACAGTGTTTTATTAACAAGTAATAAAAAATATTTCACAAATGACCGACTGCAGAATTAAAAGCGTATACAGCTATCGTATCCACGATAGGTCGTGGTTGTTTGTTTCTTATCTTCTGTTTTCTCAGCTTGTAGACAATTCAACATTGAGTTAAAAAACAGTAGTATTACATATGAGACATATTTAAGCATATATTTCTATTGGATATGCAGTTCACATAAAAGAATCATGAAACAATATGAAGTACCTATATTGACAAGTAAAACATACCCAGGTGCAGACATCCCATCAGATCATAACCTGCTACTAGCTCGTACCAAACTTCGACTAAAAAAAATAGTAAAGAAGATACCACCAAGAGGGGTTGATGTGGGGAAACTCAAACAAGAGAACATACTCCAGCAAACGAAAGAAAGGATAAACAACGAACTTAAGAGTGTATCAGAGAACAACAACCATGAAGCAGAAGTAGAAGAGCTCTGGAACAAAATAAAAACATCTATAACTTCAATCACACAAGAAGACCTGAAACCTGATAGAATGATGAAAAGGCAAGAATGGATGACAGACACTATCTTGGAACTTATGGAAGAAAGAAGACAACACAAAAACAGAAATAATGATAAATACAAAGAACTACACAAAAGAGTATTGAGAGCAATCAAAGACGTTAAAGAACGATGGCTACAGGAAAAATGTGTTGAAACTGAGATATTACAAGCGAAACACGACAGCTTCAACCTCCATAAAAAAAATAAAAGAAGCAACAGGAAGTTACCGTAAACCGAGTCCTGGAATAATCTTGGACTCGGACAACAACATTATCACCGAAACTGACAAAAAACTTGTAAGATGGAAGCAATACATGGAGGAATGGTTTGGAGATGAAGACAACAGTACTGTGAATACAGTCGTTGGCACGGAGGGACCTACCATCAAACAGGCGGAGGTGGAATCAGCGATAAATAGACTCAAAAATAACAAAGCCCCCGGGTCAGACCAGATACACGGAGAAGTTCTCAAATTAATTGACTCAGAACAAATAAAACTACTGACCACCCTCTTTAACAAAATTTACATGAACGGTCAAATACCAAAAGACTGGCTATTGTCGACATTCATCCCGATTCCCAAAAAAAACGAACGCAACTAAGTGCTCCGATCATAGAATAATCAGCTTGATGAGCCACGCTTTAAAAGCTTTTCTTAATATTATTCAAGCACGAATATATAGAAAACTCGATGAGAACGTGAGTGACACGCAGTTTGGCTTCAGACAGGGACATGGCACTAGAGAGGCCTTGTTTTCCATGCAGGTTCTGATTCAAAGAGCACGTGACATCAATGCCGACGTCTTTGCATGCTTCATAGATTTTGAAAAGGCATTTGACAAAGTGCAGCACAGTAAACTGATTTCAATCCTACAAGAGACAGGAATCGACGACAGAGACAGAGAGATAATATCAAAGCTATATTCACAACAAAAGGCTATTGTACGAGTTGAGAATGAGATAACAGAAGAATTTAATATAAAGGAAGGAGTACGCCAGGGCTGTATACTGTCGCCACTTCTATTCAACGTATACTCGGAACATCTCTTTAAAGAAACACTGGGCAACATAGAGGGTGGAATTATTGTAAATGGAGAAGTAATAAACAACCTAAGATACGCGGATGATACCGTTCTTATAGCCGATATTGCAGAGGGACTTCAAAGAATTATCGACCGAATAGTGACAGCTTGCAACAGATATGGTATGAAGATAAACTGCAAGAAGACGCAAACGATTATTGTCAGTAAAAACGACGTCGGCAATATACAGTTTACTGCCAACAACGTAACTCTCACAATGGCCGAGACGATCACATATCTAGGCTGCACGTTGAATAAGGACTGGGACCACTCTCGAGAAATAAGAAGCCGAATCGGGAAAGCAAGAGGTACTTTTAATAAGCTGCGCAACATACTCTGCAACCTATCCCTCAATATACATACGCGGATCAGGATTTTGAAATGGTATGTACTCTCAACTCTCTTATATGCAGAAGCCTTAACCCTTACCGATGCTTCATGTAAACGTATAGATGCATTTGAGATGTGGTGCTACCGCCGCATGCTTAGGGTTACTTGGATACACCACGTATCAAACGAAAATATTTTACAACGTATCGGTGGAGAACTGGAATACCTTACAAGTGTCAAACGCAGAAAATTGGAGTACTTTGGACATATCATGCGGAATGAGAAATATCACCTGCTCCAACTTATCCTACAGGGGAAAATAGAAGGTCAGAGATCAGCTGGACGAAGACGAATATCATGGCTGCGCAACCTACGAACATGGACTGGAATGACATCAACAGGTCTGTTCAGAGCAACAGTGAATAAAGTAATATGTACCAATGTGATAGCCAACATCCAAAGAAGATAGGCACTTTAAGAAGAAGAAGATATTGACAAGTATAAAATATGATAAGCACTATTGGCAGATCTGTGGAGACTTAAAGATGATTGCACTTTTACTTGGGTTGCAGCTAGACTACAAGTTTTGCTGGGAATGGGACAGTCGGGCAAAGGCACTTCATTACAAGAAAAAAGATTGGCACTTTAGAGCTAAGTGAAAATAATGTACAACGTATGCCATTGGCAGACCACAAAGAGATTTTGTTGCCTGCCAATAGGACCTAATGAAAAACTTTGTTAAGGCACTGAATAGAGATGGGCCAGCTTTTCAGTACTAGCGATAGAAATTCCCAAGATTAAGTGAAACAAAAATTGAAGAAGATATTTTTGTTTGGCCACAGATTCGAAATATTCTGAAAGAAAAACATTTTGACAGCACTCTGACAGATATTGAAAAAAACTCTTGGAATGACTTTCAATTTATATCAATAATAGAGAAAAGGTACCAGAGAAAGTAGAATGCTTTCATGTTTGCTAATCACTCGTGGAATCTTATTAGAGACGCTCTAGAAACAATTCAAAAATGAAAAGCAAAAAGACAGAATATTTAGTGCCTCTACAAGTGTAAAAGTATGTATTTTTTATTATTTTGTAAAAAATTTGTGTTCTTGAAAATTAACTCTTCACTATTTCCAACCGTGGCAAATTTATTCATGGCCTATTTCGAAATGAACGCTCTTGAAAAATTTCACCTTAAACCCAAACTCTGGTATCGCTGCGTTGATGATATATTTGTAATATGGCCTCATGGCAAACAACAGCTCAATTGCTTCCATGAGTTTCTTAATTCTATCCATAGAAAGATACAGTTTACTATGGAACTTGAGGAAAATAATCAGCTTCCGTTTCTAGACGTCCTCATAACCAAAACAATGGATGGAGATCTGCGACACATAGTATACCGAAAACCAACACACACGGACAGATATCTGAAAGCTGATTCTTACCATCATCACTCACAAATACACGGCGTAGTAAGATCTTGCCTAACTAATGACCAGGGAAAAGAAAAGGAACCATCGCACATAAAAAAGGCCCTCAAACAAAACAGCTACAAGACACCCACCATAAATAAGGCAATAAAATTGCAACAAAAACCAAGGCAAGAAACATGGCCACCTGCCGAAGATAGACAACTCACCATGCTTCTTTACATAAAAGGCACAACAGACAGAATCTGCTTACATACCATACAAAACAATAGGCTTTTCTTTAAGAAATCCAAAAGACAAAATCAATCAAGAAAATCAAGGCTTATATATATATATATATATATATATATATATATATATATATATATATATATATATATATATATATATATATATATATATATATATTTCTGAAATTTCTTGGGTATGTGGTTTTTTATTTTTTATTTTTAAAACAATCTATGATGATATACCGGGTGTCAACGAATCTATTAGACAAGTCATAATTTCTAGAGTATTATGTGTATCAAAATGAGAATTGGTACAGGTAAATGTTATGTGAAGAGGAGAGTTTTCGCATATTTTCCACTTTCCGGTCACTTCTGGTTTCACCGGAAATGGTCCCGGTTTTGAATTCTTAAATAGAACACCCTGTATATTTTAACATCTTTGGATTTCTGAGACAATTCTAGATCAGAATGTGACATTTTAAAAACTTTTTACATCTACTTCATTTTTTAGAGCCACTTTTAAAATTGCATCTAGGTGGCCATGATCGGACGCAAACTAATCTAACGGCCTTAGGTGATGTCAAAAAAATACAATCGCAAAGTTTTAGTGACTAGTATGAAAGACAGGAATTGGATTAAAAATTTAACAAAATTAACAAAAAACTAACAAAATAAACTAATAACTTAGACGACGTACTAAACATATTTGAAAGTACAGTAGCTGAATTTGTTAAAAAGTTTAGTGTAGTAAATGTTCAAAGTGCATTCCTTCTTTTTCACGACACATTTCAGCTCGTTCAATTGTTTCTCTCAACACATTTTGTAGCATTTGGGGCGTTATACTTCTAAATGCCCGTAAAATTCTTTCTTCTAATATTTCAAGAGTAGCTGGGGCTGCTCCATAGTAGACCCTTTCTTTAACATATCCCCAGACAAAGAAATTGAGCACAGTAAGATCCGGTGAGCGGGCTGGCCACCGTACCGGACCATTGGTTGCAATAATTCGATTATTTAAATGCTCTATTAAATAATTAAGAACTTCTCTAGTATTGTGAGGCGGTGCTCCATCTTGTTGAAAGTAAATTCGCCGTAAAACTGCTAAAGGTATATCAATGAAATGATTTTCGATTTCATTTTGAAGAAAACCTAAGTATCTAACCCCTGTTAACTGACCTTGAAACAATATTGGCCCAATTATTCTGTTTCCAACGATACCAGCCCAGACATTGACACCAAATCTTTCTTGAAAATTGTCCTCTCTCATTTCATCTTGATTTTGTTGGGTCCAGTACCGAGTATTTTGCTTATTGAACATACCATTATTTGTAAATCGGGATTCGTCGGAAAATAGAATAAAATCGATAAAATTTGGGTTAACTCTATGATTTTGAAGCAGCCAATCACAAAACACTACCCGTCTATCGCCATCCTCAGTATACAAATATTGATGTAACTGATATTTAAATGCTCGATATCCATGCTTTTTCAGTATTTTTCTTGCTGATTCATAACTTATCTGCAGTTCTCGACTAATTTTTCTTAACGAAACTGCTTTATCAACCTCAACCATAGCAAGTACGTTAATCTCAGTCTCTTCATTTATGATAAACCTTTGTTCCGCTTCTTGATTTCCTATTTGCCTAAAACGAGTCTCGACATACGGAAAATACTGATGGGCTGGATGTTGCCGATTCGGATATCTATGAGCATACAACTCAGCAGCATTCCTTGAATTTCTATGACACTCTCCAAATATTAATAACATATCCACTTTTTCACTTTGAGTATACATTATTTTAACGAACATTTAAACTAAACTTAACGAAAATTAAGAAACTTTTACGTCTGTTCTTAGAGCGTATGTCACTGTTATTATCTACTTAAGTGAGTGCTTTGTTTTCCAAAGAAGACTTGATAAAACAGTTGCAAATTATTATGCATCATGGCTGTCCATGGCGCACTTGTCATAAGTAAATAAATTATCCAGTATTTTGCTTAATAATATTTAATTTCTGTTCTTATGTCTAATCCAATCGCAAATAAATTAGTACCGTTAGATTCGTCAAAGAATGCTTTTTTCGAAAAGTAGTTGTCAAAAAGGGGTCGCCATTTGAAAATTAATAGTTAGAAATTAAAACGTAATTTTGTCAACTTGTCTTATTCCTGTCTTTCATACTAGTAACTAAAACTTTGCGATTGTATTTTTTTGACATCACCTAAGGCCTTTAGATTAGTTTGCGTCCGATCATGGCCACCTAGATGCAATTTTAAAACTGGTCCAAAAAAATGAAGTAGACGAAAAAAGTTTTTAAAATGTCACATTCTGATCTACAAAATCTCTCAGAAATCCAAAAATGTTAAAATATACAGGGTATTCCATTTAAAAATTCAAAACCGGGGCCATTTCCGGTGAAACCGGAAGTGACCGGAAAGTGGAAAATATGCGAAAACTCTCCCATTCATATACCATTTACCTGTACCAATTCTCATTTTGATACACATAATACTCTAGAAATTATGACTTGTCTAATAGATTCGTTGACACCCGGTATAGATTGTTTTATATGCTAAGAATGATGAATGATATATATATATATATATATATATATATATATATATATATATATATATATATATATATCATCATTCTCAGCTTCATCTACTGTTTCCAACTATAGTGCAGTCTTCCTTATTCTAAATTTCGTAATACTTACAATTTCGTAGTTGATGCTAATCCCGCTAAACAATGTGCTGCCGTTAAAATATAATTCTTATTGATAATTGTACCTCCACATAAATAGCGTAGACCTTTTTTTTCTGAAACAAAAATTATCTATATATATATATATATATATATATATATATATATATATATATATATATAAATATATAAGTTCCTTAAAAAAAAGCATTTTACTTTTTTGGCTATTTTTATTGCATCATTTTGAATCGAATCGGTCATGTAAATTTTAGTTTATCAATTACCAGAATAATACTGCAATAATGCCATCCATGGAAACTCATTTAGACGAGCATTTTGTCCGTGAACAATTCTTACAGATGTATCCAGATATCCACAGGTCTGCGGGAGTATATTAACATTTTTATGGTGTGTTATATCTGGAGGCTCGAGATTTTTTGGTTCAAGTGAAATAGATCCTGGGGGGCAACAAATCTAAAACACAAAAATAATTTGAATTAAATATTTGGCATTTAATAACGTATATATACTGGATGACTCCAAACGGTCTGTACAAAACGCTAGCGCATTTTCTGGTACTAAAATATGAGAATCTACCCCAATTTACCTTAATCCATCCAAAAATTGATACTTTCCCAAATACAGGGTGTCAAATCTATAACTTTTTAAACTTTTCTGTAAATGTTCATCTTATTAACAGCCTGATTTGCACTAACTTTAGTTGATACTGGTTTTTGTTAACAATATCAAAAATTATTGATTTAAAAACTTAAGATTTGATTAAGAGTATGAAATTATTTTTTTGAAAATCAATATGGCGGAATATGCTGGGTTGAAATAAATTTTCACAAGAAACAATTTTTTTTTGTCATTTCAGCATTTTTGGAATCGTATTCATTTTCGGCATACTTTTTGAAGCGTATATATATATATATATATATATATATATATATATATATATATATATATATATATATATATATATATATATATATATATATATATATGAAGTAAAATGCGAATAGTAATTGCAAACTTCGTCCCATCAAATCCTTTCCGTGTTGGAGGTTGCACAGTTTGAATGAATTACTACAGAATATAATTCATCCTATTACACCACCATCGAGATGATGACCTACCTATACCGGGAGGTCGGGGAAGCCGCGTTCAGTGTTGCATGCTTCCTTCCGATCTGTCCTTTGCACAAATAGGTGCACTCATCAAGGTGAGTCTAGTAGAGACGAAATATGTACCTCTGCCGTATCACTGTAGCGGGGAGGGTAAGTTTTAACTTTCTTCTCGATATGCTGGTACATTTAGGCCATCATCTCGATGGTGGTGTAATAGGATAAATTGTGTTCTATAGCAATTCATTCAAATTGTGCAACCTCTAACACGGAAAGGATATGATGGAACGAAGTTTGCAATTACTGTTCACATTGTATTTTATTTGCACCTTCGTTAAATATGAATATAAATATGAAAAATTTTAAATAATTATTTATGACGTATAGTTGATTAAAACTGAAATTAAACTTGTTCATAGATTTCAAATTTTATAAATACTTCAAATTCAACACATTAAATATAGCTTATTCGTAAAAACTAATTGCACTAATATTCATAATTTTTCGAGCTGCCTCAGATTAAAAATAAAAAAAATATCGAAATTGGTTCATCGTTCCTGAAATACAGCGCATTTTTACGTCCGTCGCTAATTTGAAGCTGTGCGTTCAGTTTTCTTGAGCGCGTGCGAGCTCGGTGGCGGGCTCCTCCAATCACTGCGGTCGGCCAGTCCTTCGAACATACCCGTGTAGAATTAACATAATGTCAGAACGAGGACCCGGTTCTTTGAATAACGTAATAATATTTTATTTATATTTGAAAAAGTGTTGATAAACAGTAAATATTTCATTTCTTAGTACACACCGATTTTATGATATCCTTTTCTAACTGCATTATTTAAACGAATATCATATGATAATCGGTACGTCGTTACTAGAATACATAAAAGTATGAATTTATGGTTGCCTACATTATTATTATTGTTATTTTCAATATGTAAATATCATCTAACAATATTTATCAATAAAAATAAGTTTTTAAATCCTCTTCTTGTTAATATTAATTGCAAATACCAACTAATTCAGTTAATTTTGCAGGGTAAGATGGAGGGTAAAAGAACTCAGGGTCGCCGACGAACATTATGGCTGAAGAATATCAGACAATGGACAGGAATGACGACGGTACATTTATTTAGAACAGCTGTCAATAAGATCATATGGGCCAATGTGATTGCCAACATCCACAAAGGATAGGCACCAACAGAAGAAGAATAAGAAGCAATTTTTAACACTTAAAAACACTGAAAAGAGTCACGGCAAGCAATTAAACCGAAAGAAAAGATACGTAAACATGTTTATGTCTGTCAAACATCAAAAAGGCCTATCCCCCACCGACCTTAAAGAGCCTTCAAACAAATTTATTGTTGTTTAAATCTATAGGGTATGATCGAAGGGTCAGTCGCTTTTCGGACTGGCACCTTGTAAAATCAAATGCGGTTGGATTTGTTTCTTTATTATCATAACCAAAAGGACTACGATTTTTTGAAAAAGAATCCTAACTCGGCTCCTATTAGTCTAAAAAAATATTTTTTTCAAAATCTTTGCTTCGAACTCAGCTACTCAAATTTTCAAATCAGAAATGTCTAATATGTAAAAATGATGGTCTATTTCTTTATAAAAAAAACACCTATTTTTTAAATCTATATGTAGGGGGTTCAAAATTAATTTTTTTCATTTATTCCTAATAAGATATGAAAATTTAGATGTTCAGAAAGAGATTGCGCCTTTGTGGGGGTGAAAATGTTCACTCAAACAAAAGTTACAGCAATCAACATTTTACGTGCAAACAGCAATATCTCAGCAACAAATTATCCGATTTATTATTACTAAATATCATTTTGTTCAGAAAAACGAGAGCTGCCCTTTAAAGCAAGAGAGTACAAAAAAAAAGTTTTTTTTGCAATAAATAATTGATATGAAAAAAATGGCCTGTTTTGAGGGATTTTTTGCAATAACAAATTGACAAAAGTGAACGCTCGAATTGTAGGTTTTTAAAATCTCTACAACTTTTATTTGAAACTTTTTTTCCAAAATGCGTTTCATGGATTGTAGATTAAAAATACCTGTTTTGACTAACTTTAACCCTCCTTCTTGGCCCCACTTTGTTTTTTGCTCTTACATTTTATGTAGAGTTTGTTCTTACATTGTCCCCAACACCCCTGGATAGGTCTCATCCATCTCGGAATTTACGTACAAAATCGCACTAACTTTTACCTATGGCTTTGGCTAAATGCAGAAGTGAAATGGTTGTATCTGGAAGCATAGCCTGAAATAAACATCCCACGTACCCAAACTTTCACCAGCGTCCATCGAATTTTGGTGCTAAAGAAAGATCAAATTGGTAAAATGTGTTGAAATTGAAGAAAAAATTCTTGAAATGATAGAAGCCGATCCGGGTACTAGTACTATGAAGATAGGTTTAGAAAAGGAAATTGCTAGGACTTGGAAAGCCCTCCACAAGAAACTTCTTTACCCTTTTCATATACAACAGGTGCAAGTTCTTTATGAGGGCGAGAAACAATTCCGATTAAACGTGTGGAATAAAATTTAGAAAAAATCATCAATTCATGAAAGTCATATTATTCACCGACGAAGTTGTCACCCTTACGAAAATCCGCATGCCATTATGGAACGAAAACATCAATGCCGATTCTCTCTGAATATATGAGGCGGAATTACAGAAGATCAATTTGTAGGATATCACTTTTTTTATAGGTCGTTAAACGTGACATTTTTAATATACATAAAAAAGTGAAAGAACTTGCGGGCACACAAAAACGCAAACAACCCAACACATTATATAACACAAACGGAACAATAATAACTGGAAGAAAAATTGGAGGTATGGAAGAACTATGTTAATGAACTTTTTACAGATGAAAGACATGAACCTAATCTAAACAGCATACAAGAGGATGAAGGCCCAGATATAACCAAAGAGGAAGTAATGTATGCACTAAGAAGAATGAGGGATGGAAAGGCTCCGGGTCCAGACGAACTACCGATGGAAGTCCTCAAGCTCATAGAGGAAGAGTCGATTTATGCATTGGTGGAGCTTTTTAATCATATCTACAAAACAGGAATAATACCACAGGAATGGCTTTTATCCACATTTGTAACTATTCCAAAAAAGGGAAAAGCAAAACAATGCACCGACTATCGCACAATAAGCCTGATGAATCACATACTGAAAACATTTCTAAAAGTTATACACACTAGAATACATAAAAAACTGGAAATAGATATTAGCGATACCCAATTTGGATTTCGAAATGGACTCGGAACGAGAAAAGCGTTATTTGCACTGAATGTCATGTCTCAAAGATGCCTTGATATAAATCAGGATGTATATATGTGCTTCATAGACTACAATAAGGCCTTTGACAAAGTGAGACATGATCACCTTATCAGTCTATTGACGGAAAAGAACCTCGATAAAAGAGACATCAGAATTATATCGAATATTTATTACAATCAGAAAGCAGTAGTGCGAGTGGAGCATGAGACGACTGAAGAAGTCGAAATAAAAAGAGGAGTGAGACAAGGGTGTATACTTTCACCGACCTTGTTCAATCTTTACTCTGAAGACATAATGAATAGAGCACTTATTGACCAATTCGTTGGCATTAAAATAAATGGAATTTTAATAAACAACCTCAGATACGCCGATGACACAGTACTTATCGCAGAAACACTCGAGGATCTCCAGACCTTAGTCAATAGAGTAGCAACAGTCAGTGAAGAATATGGACTGTCACTAAACATAAGAAAAACAAAATGCATGTTAATATCCAAATCAACCCAAAATGTCCCAGATATACGCATACAGGGTCAAAATATAGAACACGTCAGAAAATACAACTATTTAGGCACCGTCATCAATGAAAACAACGATAGCTCTGAAGAAATCAAAATCCGGATAGAGAAAGCAAGAGCCGTATTCACGAAAATGAAGAGAGTGTTCTGTGGCAGAGACCTGAGTCTTGAATTAAAGGTTCGTCTGGCAAGATGTTACGTACTGTCAGTTTTGTTTTATGGAATGGAGGCATGGACGCTTAAAAAGATCGATATTAACAAGTTGGAAGCCTTTGAATTGTGGATGTACCGCAGAATGTTAAGAATATCATGGATGGAGAATATCACAAACGCTGAAGTACTGAGGAGAATGAATAAAGAAAAGGAGGTCATACTTACAATTAAAAAACGAAAATTACAATACCTGGGACACGTTACGAGAGGAGAAAGATATCAACTACTGAGAACTATTATGCAGGGAAAAATTATGGGAAAGAGATCTGTAGGAAGAAGACGAAACTCTTGGTTAGAAAATCTAAGAGAATGGTATAGATGCAGCAATAACCAGCTGTTTAGGTCAACAGTCTCGAAAATACGTATAGCTCTGATGATCGCCAACCTTCGGAACGAAGACGGCACCTAAAGAAGAAGAAACGGAGATGGTTATTTAAATTTTTTGCGGAATGATTTTTCACAATTGTTAGAAAATGTCTCTATTGCAACAAGACTAATTAATTGACTACTTCAAGATCATTTTAATCTAAACATACGGAAATATCTCAAAGAAACATTCCATGACAAATGGATAGGACGAAACGGTCCAACACTTTAGGCGCGGCGTTCACCCGATATCAATACAATCGATTTTTTTTCTTGGGGTAATTAAAGGCTCTGGTTTATAAAACACCCATAAAAGATATCGAGGATTTTCGTCAAAAAATAGTAAATGAACTCTAAGGTATACAAAATCCTGCCGGAATTTTTTTTAGAGTTCAACATTTTTTGAAAAGCATCTAGAGGTCGTTTTGAAAATTTTTTGTAATTTTTTTTCTTTTTTAAAATATTAATTTTTATAATAATTCCTTTTCTATTTAAAATATTATTTTTTATTTGAAAATTGATATTTCAGTAAGAAATAAATAAATCTATTTAAGCAATTAAAGGAGAGCATTTCGACCACCTTATTGCTTCGTTAGTGATGCTGTATCGAACCAAGAGCAACATTCGTAGGAAACGACTCACAATATGAAATATAAATTCCGAGACATGTCGGCAGGATATAAATTTTGCAATAACTGTCAAAATAAAAATGCGTGAGAAATAATATTTGAATTTCTGGTAAAGTAACCTCTGGTGACACAGTCCAGAAACAATATTATAATAGAATGATAGACACTTTAGAATTTATATTTTATATAGCATTTGTTTCCTGCGAATGTTGCTCTCGGTTCGATACAGCTCCCCTGACGAGACTATAAGGTGATCGAGACGCGTATGGAGAGAATACCAGAGTTGTATTTGCAGGAAACAAACTATTTGTGTATATTATTTGATTTTCTTTACTTGAAAGAATAATACATATATACAACTACCAGAATGACAGAAGTCATTAAGCCTAATCTCTGTGCCAAATATCGATTTGATAAGTTAAAAACCAACTACAACTAGTTAAAAACAAGAAAAAAAATTGACAGGCTGTAACTCGATAAGTACAGAATTTTCAACTTTTTGTTATATGACTTGCTACCTTTACTTTCCACGCTGAATAACTACTCCAAATATCCTAATGCATTATCCGAAAATCCTGTATATCATTGAAAATGAATTATATGTACCTTGACAGGTCCTTGGTTTCCACATTTAAAAGCATTCAGTCGTTGGGTTACTTTTTCGGAATAGGGACGTTTCAAGGACTGTACTAAGTCTATCATTGGTGTGCATTTCATAAGGTCTATACATGTCCCACCAACTTCATCAGGTGTCAAACAATCGATATTTTCTAAAATCATAAAATATTCGTTAATACAGAGAAATAGTATGTTATTTTAACAAGTGGAATAAATTATAATCTGCTGCAGCTATTAGATAGTATATGCAAGAATTTATTTCCTGCAAATAAACCGTTTGTACAGGGTGAGTCAACGATTGGATGAAGTAGGTTTGTGCCTTTTCGGTCAAATTAACAAAGAAACTATATTTATTGTTTGATACAGTTTATTTTTACGCAGATTTTAAAAATATCTAGGACTCTACAGGGTGAGCCAAAAAACTAGGACAGCATAAAGTTGTATTTTTTTAAATAGAACACCCTATATACGAATCGTATTTTCGATTTAGCTTATAATTTTAAATCTTTTTTATTAAGGGTTTACTATAACAAAACTTTATAGTTTCTGAGATAATTAAGTTTAAAGAAAAAAAGTCACATTTTCAAGCATCAATTCAATCCTAAATAACGTTTTCAATTTTGTGACAAATATATTCGAATTTGGAATTTAGCAAGGCCAAGGACAAGTTAATATAATTTTTACCTAATATTTGCAATAAAAGCTACAGAGTGTTAAACACATCGGCTCAAATTTGAAAAAGTTTAAATGAATAAATATCTTTTTTTTTTAAATGGTACACCCTGTATATTTTCATGTTATTTAATAGAGTAATAAAAACCCTAAAAGTTTTGTTCAATGTATCCTATACCTATTTATAATAGTTTTTGAGATATTTCAGTTTTTCTTATTTTCCATACTTTTTTACAGAAATAGTCTTCATTATCATAGTAGCCATGTAAAATAATAAAAAGAAACTACAGAAACAAACAGAATGTGGTTAAATATGATGAAATACATTATTCGTTATATTACAACGGCAATAGTTTAATTAAACATAATGTGAAAAAATTAACACAACAATAACGACAAGGCAAATACATATTTACTTTTATACTAAATTGAAACAAAAAAATTACCTATTAAATACTGAAATTAATTATTTCTTTTTAATAAGTGTTCGAATAAACGACCCTCTTGTGCAATGCACAAATTTAGTCTTTTTTGCAGATTTTCTCGGACCCTGGACAAAATTAGTGGCGTTATTGTTCTACAGGTATCCCTAATCCTGTTTCGCATATCTTCTACTGTTGTTGGTGGATTAACATACACCTTATTTTTAATATAACCCCATAGGAAGAAATCTAATGGGGTGATGTCGCAAGACCTTGGTGGCCACTCAATGAAACCCCCACGTCCAATCCATTTTTGCGGATATCGTTGGTCCAAAAACGCACGAACTTCACGATGGTAATGCGGAGGCGCACCATCGTGCTGGAACCACATACTGTCGAGCTCATCCTTATCGAGACCTTGAAGCAGTTGGGGTAGTTCTTCTTGTAGAAAGTTCAGGTAACTATGGCCATTTAGTGGTTCATTAAAAAAGTGGGGTCCAATAATTCGATTATGATGAATACCACACCAAACATTTAATGACCAGTGGTTTTGATGTTGCACCTCTCTAATCCAAAATGGGTTTTCTGTGGCATAATAATGCATGTTGCGTCTATTTACGGCACCGTTACTTCTTAAAGTAGCTTCATCCCTAACATTACCTTGCATAATAAATTTGGATTTAATTGAATCTCCGCATTTATTGTACGACAAAAGTTTACACGACTTTCAAAATCCTGTCCATGCAATTCTTGATGTAATTCCATGTGATATGGATGATACCTATATTTCTTGGTAGTACGATTAGCGGTGGATTGTGATGTTTCACATAATGCTGCTAACTGACGGCTACCAATATAAGGATTTTCCTGAACATTTAACAATACTTGTAGTTCTTTTTCTTCATTAGTTACTGGTTTGTTGACCACTTTACGTTTTGGATAATTAACAGTACCAGAAGAATCAAATCTTTGCATTAAGTTTTGAAAAGTATGGGTTTTAGGCTGGCGTCGATCAGGATACTTCATTTTGTAAATTTTTTGAGCAAGAAGGCAATTTTTTTGAGCCTCTCCTATTGTATAAATCATATCTATTAACTCATTCTTTGGAAAATTCATTTTACAATATAAGATGAATGCAAAAAAAACCAAACTACAGTACATAAAAACCAAAAGAAGCGATTGCGGTTATAAATTTGACACACAGAAAAATGTTCTTTTACATTGTTTTTGCCATGGCTACTATGATAACGAAGACTACTTCTGTAAAAAAGTATGGAAAATAAGAAAAATTGAAATATCTCAAAAACTATTATAAATAGGTATAGGATATATTGAACAAAACTTTTAGGGTTTTTATTACTCTATTAAATAACATGAGAATATACAAGGTGTACCGTTTAAAAAAAAAAAGATATTTATTCATTTAAACTTGTTCAAATTTGAGCCGATGTGTTCAACACCCTGTAGCTTTTATTGCAAATATTAGGTAAAAATTATGTTAACTTGTCCTTGGCCTTGCTAAATTCCGAATTTGAATATATTTGTCACAAAATTGAAAACGTTATTTAGGATTGAATTGATGCTTGAAAACGTAACTTTTTTCTTTAAACTTAATTATCTCAGAAACTATAAAGTTTTGTTATAGTAAACCCTTAATAAAAAAGATTTAAAATTATAAGCTAAATCGAAAATACGATTCGTATATAGGGTGTTCTATTTAAAAAAATACAACTTTATGCTGTCCAAGTTTTTTGGCTCACCCTGTAGAGTCCTAAATATTTTTAAAATTTGCGTAAAAATAAACTGTATCAAACAATAAATATAGTTTCTTTGTAAATTTCACCGAAAAGGCACAAACCTACTTCATTCAATCGTTGACTCACCCTGTATATATATTTTTCAGATTCTTTGCCAGAAAGGCAAATTACATATATAACAAACTATTTAAATACGGCAGAAAGATTTCTTTATTTCTCACTGAAATTTTGATTTTTTTTTAAATTTCACATTACTCCAATGATTCATAGATGTCGTTCGACTGGCGATATTTTTCAGTCTGACATCGAGGTCGGTCGATGGCAGGTGCAATACCCTGCCGACGTACCTTGATATTTATATTTCATATATCAGTTATTTCCTGCTAATGTTGCTCCCGGTCCGATAGAGCTCCACTGACGAGATCATGAGGTGATCGAAACGCGTGTGGAGAGAGAACCAGAGCGATATTTGCAGGAGATAAACTGTTTGTATATATATTTTTCATATTCTCTGCCGGAAAGGAGAATTTACATATATAACAAACGTAGGTAATTTAATACGAAAAAATCAGCCTTTTTAGTTATAATGAAAAAAAAGATCGTTTTTAGTGGTAAAATTGGGAGTCTTCCTTTAGAAATTCAGTTCAGGACGTAAAAACACGCATTGGAAATTTTTTGGTATACTCCACCATATTACAAAAAAATAAATGTTCAAAATGACAAGGTCTCCAATTTTCGATGATTTTACCGTTATTAGTTAAAATAGGTGGATAAGGTTTTCGTGGCAATGTGCTACTTTTTTAAGAAAAGTGGCTTTCCACTAACAGAATTTTCATAAACCTGTTCGTTTTGGAGATGAAAAGTGATTCTGAAAATTATGCATTTTGAGGCACCTCTTACGGTATCTTCGTTATCTTGCAACTTACCGCAAAGTTAGAAAGTGAAACTACTTGGGTTCAGTGGCGTAGTAAGTTTTTTTTAGGTTCTACTGAAATAAATCAAAAATGCTTTTTTTTTTTAAATGGGATACCTTATATAATTTTGAATAATATAATTTAGTTTATTACAAGCTTTTCAAAAATATATAATACTTTATATTTATTATTAATCTTGAGTCTCAAATGTACGTTTTTTAAAAAATTGTCAGATCATGTTAGTAGGCCGTGACGGGCATTTAAAGAAACAAACAAAACCTATTTCTGGTATCATAGTATGCTGATGAACACTAGAGGGCTAAATATATTTCGAATTTTCGGATTTGCTTTATAATAACAAATAGTTGTGTATCACGTTAAACTCAAAAAATTGTTCCCTAATATTGTTCAAATTCTTCTCCATTCTGGCTTAAACATGTTTCATATATAATTCTTATTTTCATCAATGCATTTGAAATAATAAAAAAACCGCGACTGTAACTCTCTTAAGGTTCTTTGAGTCGCATTTCTTAAATCTGTCCTAGTTTGGTACTGGACGGTATAAATTTTATTTTTAAGGTATCCTCACAAGAAGAAGTCCAAAATCGACAAATCGGGAGTTCTGGATGGCCATCTTATTGGTCCATTTATCGCGGTTCAGCGGCCCGGAAATTTAGTGTCCAGATAGGCCTTTACAATTTGCGCATTATAAGTGGGAGCTCCGCCTAGTTGCAGGTAGAGGTTGTTAATTGAGGGCACTTCTCTTATTTCAGGAGTAATGTCTTGAAAAATTTGTAAATATTTATTTGCAGCACCATCTTTTATGTACTCCTGCATTGCCATTTTTTGTAATGGACATGATGAACCTTGCCTCTGGAGAATATTCTGCAGCTAGCAATGAAATATCACCGCTTTTATCAGAAGAATTCAACTTTTCATCGTCCCTTGAAAGAGATGCACCAATCCTTGACGCTAGAGAGAACAGTAAAACACCGCCACTTCATCTGTTTTTTCACCTGAAGCCGTTCGGCCCTTTCCAAAGACTCCCAACATAAAATAAGAGGTTGTAGAACCAAAAATCCACGATTTACACAGATACGTCTGGAAAAGAGGTAGTCAGATAAGACAATAAAGCAAAAGAAAAATGGTTAAAGATGAAGCAGCTAAAGAAAAATCTTAATAAAACGAAAGGAAAAAACAAAGGAAAGCAAATATAAGGAAGATATCACCACCGTCATCAGATGAAGAAGAGTATTTTTGTCTGGTTTGGATAGGCGCATATTCTGAAAATAGACTCGGCGAAAAATATATCAAATGCCAAGGAAAATGTGAACTGTGGTCCCATTTAGACTGCACATGATGGTAGTCTCCATTATTACCTTACTCTTTAGTTTTTCGCACCTTATATTTCTTTTATTTTGGATGTTGCATGTTAATACATAAATGATTATTTTTTCCTTGAAAAAATCGTTTTGAGTTTTTTGTTTCAAAGATTTTGATATCACAATTATTAATACTTGTTTTGTATTTTGATAGAGTTCCTATAAAACATAACGAGAAACGTCTAGTCATCTTTTAAACTGGTTATAAATGAAGGCGTATATAATAACTATAGAGTGTAAATGAAGACTAACATAACAACTTTAAATGTTATAGTGCCATATTAGTTGTAAGTAATTAAATGTTCCCAGATTTTATTTATTTTGTTAGAAAGGAGATTATGTTGTATTATGTTAGATATTACTTGCAATTAAAGTGATTTCAGACTATTTCTGAGTATTTTTGAACCTGTCACTACTGACGCCAAGTAATGTCACAATCGCTCCTGGAGTGTGGTCGGTTGTAACACTTTTCCATTTTTTTCTAACTGCTTCTATGAGGTAACCATTGTGTTTAAGGATATAATTTTAATATTTATACGTAGACCAATGTACACATGACATTAAAAAGCACTTTTCGTTCAGCTTGCTGGCATACTAATAAAACCATGGGCTATGAAATGAAAATTGGCACAACCGTACCCAGTCTACCCTACAATCTCCCATATTCTTGACTTAACATGCAAGCTAGCTAGATTACGTGAATCGCGTAATTATTACCAAACTTGCAAGGGCTTATTACTGATAAAACTACAAGAAATTGCTATGCTGTCTTATTTTTAAAATTTTATGCCACATCATTAAGATCGGAAATTTCAAAGTAAATTTTTTTAAACGTCACTGCCCATCTTAACTTTCTAATGCCTTCAGTTATTCTTAAATCCGCTGCCGCCCCCTTGAAATGCATACAGCTCCTGTTAGGAAACTATTCTGTGGTATTAATTTCTAGAATTAATTGTATTTTGCCATTGAACTATTGACACTATAACTTCGCGTAAGGCCAAATCAGTTCTACAATCTCAAGGATAAATCTAATCAAATTATTTGAGAAGCTCGGTATAATAAAACTATTTATATGTTGAAAAATAGGAGATGATTTATAACTATATTTATTGATAAAATATTTTTATGCAAATCTAAAGGTCAATCATATACATTTATAAATAATTTCATTTTGTCTCGTGTGTTGTTAAAAATCGTTAACCCATGACCTGATTTCTTCTACGGTAAATGTAAATCCCCTATGATCTTGTTGCGTTTTTTCATCAGATTTTAAGTACCATGAAGATAAAATACGTAGCATTCGAAGTAACTGCATTATATCAATTGTTGTACTTTTTACACAATTTACCTTGTAAAACATTCTAATTTTTTTTTAGAAATTATTAGTGTAAGTTTTGAGAAACAAAATGATCTCTCTTTCGCGTTTCTGTATGACTCACCAAAATGTTTTCCCTAAGTCTGTGTTTTACTAATTATACAGGGTGCCCGGAAAATACGTGTACAACGTTTGATGACAGACTCTAGACGTCAAAATAGGTCGTATTAAGCCAACTTTATATCCCATACTGCTTCGTTTAGGCAATAGAAGACGTTAAAGTCTTAAGAAATATTGATTTTTCCCAGATATCTTGAACATTTATTAACATTTTTTAAAAAATTAGATTGGATTCTATCTAATATCTCAGAATTATTAAAGAGGTTGGCAGCATTGCAAATGCGCATGAATAATGTTCACCGGAGTCTTGTATACTTTTGTTTTTAGAGCGCTCCATAAAAAGAAGTCACATATATTTAACTCTGGAGAACGTGGTGGCCATCTTACTGGAGCTTCATTGCCTCTTCTAATCTATTGGTTGGGATATTGGTAGTGTAAACATTACTGAATTGCAACTGAAAAATGGGGTGGGGCACAATCATGCATATACCATAGTTCTCACCGAAGGAAAGCAAACAAATTTTCCAAAGGCACTAGTAATGTGTTTTGCAAAAAAATTAGATAAATATTTCCATATATCCTCTCTGAAATGACAACAGGACCAATACGGTAGCGATCAGTAATACTGACCCAAGCATTTATTTTAAAGTTACGCTGATGATGTTCAACTTTAATGATTTTTTTCCGTATAAACATGTTTGTTGTGCAGGTTGGTAACTCCAGATCTTGTAAAGCACGCCTGGTCAGTAAACAAAATTTTTCTACCAAAATTTTGAACACGAATTCTTTTGTTTCGAATAAATTCTGTAAGGCTTAGGGGATAATTAATCGATAAAAATTCCTGAACGTTTTGGACGTGATGTGCATGTAAAAACTGTTCTTTTAAAATATCGTTAACAACTGTTTTAGGGTTATTCAACTCACGTTCTAAGCAGCGGATACTAACACTTGGTTCTTCTTCAACTCTTTCCAAAATGCCTTCTTCTTTCTCAACTGTTTGAGTTGTCCGAATACAATCCCTACCTTCAAAATTTTTCTCAAACCTGCCAGTTTCCTGGAGGTGGCGCTCAATATTCACAAATGTTTGATGGTTTGATATTAGGTGGTTAAGAAATCTCTCCATGTAATCTCTAATACTTCGACGCCCATTTCCTTCACGAAACCCATACATTAGGAGCATGTCAACCTTCTCAGAGTGCGTATAGTTGTCCATGTTTAATAGTAAAATAGGTTAGAAATTTAGAATGTTGATCTTACTTTAGTCGACAGTGGTAGCAATTTGTCAATTGTCAAATTATTTAATACCACAGCAACAAATTAACAAAAATTATGGTAACAGATATTTTTATTATTACAGTTAATTGGTCTGTGCATTGAAAATATTTTTGTCCTAGTGAAACCGCTCATCCAACGCAAATTTGTAAGAGGTAAAAAAGCATCCAAATAGATGAGATTATCCGATGGAAATATCTAGGTTGTTATAATTTTGAAGACATAAAAAATCAGAAGCTATGTTTACAAGTGACGTCTCTTTTATAACACTTAACATTGGTTTATACCCAGTCGCTGTACCACTAGAAAACGTCAAAAATCATTAAATTCACTTTCAACGTCTTCAAGAAATTTGGGAAAAATACAATATTTTTTTAAAACTTTAACGTCTTCTACTGCTTAACTAAAGCAGTATCAGAAATAACTGAGTTGGCTTACATCAACCTATTTAACGTCAAGAATGTGTCATCAAACGTTGCACACGTATTTTCCGTACACCCTGTATATTATCCATAAGTTCCTTAACGACTTCAAAAAAAAAGGACATTTTTCTATATTTTTTTGCCAATATCTCACCAGGATGCATTTTTTATTTATTTATTTAAACAGTATTTTAAGCCTTTACAGATTTCAATCTTAATAACTATAGAGAGCATATTGTATACAGGGTGATTCAAAAATCGATCACGAAACTTAAGGGGGTGATTCTACTTGACAAAATAAGGGTAGAGCTTCATATAATTTTTTTTCAAAATGTCATTCGTTTTCGAGTTACAAGCCGTCCAAGTTCAAGTTTTTATTTTTTGTTTTTTGAATTACTCGCTTACAGGAAAACCGATTTGACTAATATTTGAAAGATAGGCTAAGTCTTCTGCGCTTCATCATTTTAGTAACAATTCACATTGATTGTTTGCCGCTAGAGGGCACTTTACCTACATTGAAAATTGTTTTTTTGTCATAATTTTTTAGTGTTGACAGCTACAGTAGTTTTTGGCATAATTTCTGAAAGACTGAGGCCTTTAAAAAAGGTACTCTTTATTTACATCGCTAAACCCAACGGTTTAGACGTAAATCACCCTTAAAAATTAAGTGGTAAATTTACTTTTCTCATTTCATTACCACCAGCTACCAGGTAAATAGCTATCAAAGTATACTAGAGCTGTCAGTTTAACAGCAAATAAATTCGCTTTTTAAACTATTTAATTTATAATCTTAAAATAACTAATAATGGCTAATCAGTAAATATTCATATTATGGATTATTGCGATATACATTTAATTGATAAAAATTAATGAAACAGTACTAAACAAACTAAAAAAGATTCTCAAAATGTCCCCAATTTTCTTCCATACATTTCCTAACACTCTTCAAAAAATGTCGCCTAACTCGATGAAAAATTCCTGGTGTTTCTTTAATAATTTGGCACTTTTCGATTATCCTGAAGCGAAGATCCTCGACGTTGATTACTGGAATATCGTACACCAATTGTTTCAAATGACCCCAAAAGAAAAAATCCATAGGATTAAGGTCTGGTGACCTCGCTGCCCATGCCAATGGTCCACTTCGTCCTATCCATCGCTCAGGATACGTTGCATTCAAATACTGTCGGACACGTATACTAAAGTGGGGCGGAGCTCCGTCTTGGAGGATCCACATGTTGGCCCTTACTTCCAATGGCACATCTTCCAGATACAATGGGAGACGATTTTGGATAAAATCTAAGTATACGTCACCAGTTAATGGGCCATCAAAGAAATGAGGACCAATAAGGTAATCTCCTATTATCCCTGCCCACACATTTAGTGAAAATCTACGCTGATGTTTCGTTTCTACCACATTGTTTGGGTTCTCGTAAGCATATGTGTG
Organism: Diaprepes abbreviatus; assembly: GCA_034092305.1. NCBI lineage: Eukaryota > Metazoa > Arthropoda > Insecta > Coleoptera > Curculionidae > Diaprepes > Diaprepes abbreviatus. The sequence continues at coordinate 3,992,753 of JASJET010000062.1, forward strand.
GATGTTGTGTAGATTTGTTATGCCATCACGAGTGAAACCAGCTTCGTCAGTGAATAATATGACGCCAATTAATCGATTATCGTGTTCATACTTAGCTAGGATCTGATTGCACATTTCCAACCGTCTCGGCCGATCATCGTCATAAAGAGCGTGCACCTTTTTTGAATGAAACGGGTAGAGTTGTTCTTCTCTTAGTATCCTCCATGAACTAGCCTGACAGAGCCGCACTTCATTCCCAATTTTTCTAGTACTAATACCTGGATTATCTTCAATAATTTCAAGCACTCCTTCTTCTTGTTGCACGTTTCTAGCAGTTCTAGGTCTTCCCCTATTTCCATTATAACTTTTAAAGGAACCACATTCCGCAAGCCTCCTGTGCACACTGGAAAATGTTTGAGCATGAGGGATATTTCTTTCCGGATAACTCTCCATATAATATCTTCTTGCCAACTCTGCATTACCATTTGTTTTTCCATAACAAAAATGGATATCACAATATTCGATATTTGAATATTGGTGATTAGCCATTATTAGTTATTTTAAGATTATAAATTAAATAGTTTAAAAAGCGAATTTATTTGATGTTAAACTGACAGCTCTAGTATACTTTGATAGCTATTTACCTGGTAGCTGGTGGTAATGAAATGAGAAAAGTAAATTTACCACTTAATTTTTAAGGGTGATTTACGTCTAAACCGTTGGGTTTAGCGATGTAAATAAAGAGCACCTTTTTTAAAGGCCTGGCATCAGTCTTTCAGAAATTATGCCAAAAACTACTGTAGCTGTCAACACTAAAAAATTATGACAAAAAAACAATTTTCAATGTAGGTAAAGTGCCCTCTAGCGGCAAACAATCAATGTGAATTGTTACTAAAATGATGAAGCGCAGAAGACTTAGCCTATCTTTCAAATATTAGTCAAATCGGTTTTCCTGTAAGCGAGTAATTCAAAAAACAAAAAATAAAAACTTGAACTTGGACGGCTTGTAACTCGAAAACGAATGACATTTTGAAAAAAAATTATATGAAGCTCTACCCTTATTTTGTCAAGTAGAATCACCCCCTTAAGTTTCGTGATCGATTTTTGAATCACCCTGTATATCGGCGAATTTTTATATAAGTTTGTCCTGGAAAATTTCAAGTAAAAAATACTTTTCTTCCTAATATCTCCATTATTTATAGAAACCGAATTTGAGCCAATATATCAGCACAATAGAATTCTTTAAAATTTTTATTAAGTACTCAAGGCATAATTTAAGTCTATTATTGCTCAGTAACCCAAAATTCCAACAACTATCGATGATTATAACCCAGAGGTGGATAGTTTCCGAATCTTTTGCACCACATATACTTTTAATATTTTCATTGTATTCTTTCAAGTGACTTTATCTACACTGAAATGACTACAGAATACTCTCCTACTCCAGCCCACACTTCATAAGGCAGTCAAATAATTTCAAACACATCTCAACACCAAGATACTTGGTTGATCTGGTAATAAACCCATCATTTGTAGGTGTCAACTATTTTTGTTGATATATGCCAATAAAATTTAAACAATCATCCAAGAGAATGTCTAAGTCATTATGAGCCTTAGCTGTTTGTAGAATATTGGAGTTAATTAAATAATCTCTACTTGAGGGGTCCTTTTCTAGTTATAGAATCAAGGACATACATTTATCACGGCTAAGATTAAATCCATTTTTGACCAGACCAATCACGTATACTGTTCGGGACATCCTAGAGAGGATCACAGTCATCACCAGTCAATACCTCCAAAAATAGCTGACAAGACTCTCTGTCAAGTTCGTTGATTTTAATGACTGGATCACAACACTGTGATTTATTTCAGTTGAAGTCTTCTCCATATAAATATAAATAACATTTACCTCAGATTTATTATTTAACACTTCTTGCAGAAACTGTACAAATCACCAAATTGGTTAAAGTCGATTTATGTGTTAGGAAAACCATGCTGTTGGAATATTATGCTATATTTAGCTTTACTATGAATTCTGTCAAACAGCACCATTTCAAAAACCTTTGACATAACAATGAGTATTGTGACTGATTTATAATTAATTACATTTTGTTTAGTACCTTTTTTAAAAATTACAATTGCCTTACTTTTTTACATTTCATAAGTAGAAGTATTTAGGCTGAAATTAAAAATATACAACAGTAGACCTGATGAAAAGTCACCACACTCCTTTATTAGATATCCAAGAGCATCTTCCGAACCTATAGCTCTATTGCCTTTTAATTTTCTTACAGCTACTTTGAGTTCAAATTTAGTAACTGGATTATTGAAAAAGTGCTCCTTTAAGGGACACATAGCGCAACTCTAATCTTCTTTAGGTGAAAAAAATTGAGCCAAAAAAACATTGCAAAACTCTCAGCGATATATGAGTACAACCTCTCTTAGATTTTACATAAGACTAAAAATAACTAGGATTATTAGATAAACTATCTGCTTAATCATTATGAGCTTTTTTGAATTTTAGTCTTAATTAATCGTTATGCATCGTGATACTTCGGTAAACTATAAGATCTTGTTCTTTTATTTTTATTTACATATACCTCTTTAGTTTCTATCAATCTCATTATATTTTCATGAAACACACAAGAAAACATTTAGATCTATAAAGAAACACACCGAAAAAAAATATTTTTAAGACATACAGTTATATCAGAGAAACTTTGCTCTCAACCAACTGAAAAAATCTTATACTATAAGGACAAACGTATTCTGTTCTAACACAGTTAGAGACAAAGCACTATCTCAAATTGCAAGAATACCAGGAAAGGGTGGAAGCCTTTCCTATGGTAGTGCACCGCCATCTGTACACCGGTTTCGAACTTGTTAGTTCTCGTCAGTACAGAATAGGCTAGCGCACTTCAGCATCGGAAAAGTAAATCCTTTAAGCAACTAAGAAAGGGTGTTTTTTATAGAGGTATAGAACTTTTAAATGGAATAAAACAAAGATGAATTTTTTAAATTGACATGAAATTTACTTTATTCGAAAGATAACCTTCTGGCATTATAATTTAAATATGACTTCTGGCATATGACCGCCACGGCTGGCTCGGACGTAGTCTAATCTGGAGGTCCAATTTTCGATGACTTTTTCCAACATTTGTGGCCGTATATCGACAATAACGCGGCGAATGTTGTCCTCCAAGTGATCAATCGTTTCGGGCTTATCGGCGTAGACTAGCGACTTCACATATTCCCACAGAAAATAGTGTAGCGGCGTTAAGTCGCACGATCTTGGAGGCCAATTCACGGGTCCGAAACGTGAAACTATGCGGTTACCAAACGTTTCCTTCAATAAATCAATTGTGGCACGAGCTGTGTGACATGTTGCGCCGTCTTGTTGAGACCACAGCTCCTGCACATCATGGTTGTTCAATTGATGAACGAAAAAGTCAGTAATCATGGCTCCATAGCGGTCACCATTGACTGTAACGTTCTGACCAGCATCGTTTTTAAAGAAGTACGAACCAATGATTCCACCAGCCCATAAAGCAAACCAAACAGTCAGTTTTTCTGGATGTAACGGTGTCTCAACATACACTTGAGGATTATCATCACTCCAAATACGGCAGTTTTGTTTATTGACGTATTCATCCAAACAAAAGTGAGCTTCATCGCTAAACAAAATTCGCTTATGAAAATCGGGATCTACGCCTTGCTAGGTGATCGTGTGGCTTCAATTCTTGCACGAGTTGGATTTTGTAAGCACGCAAACCAAGATCTTTCCACAAAATCTTCCATAAAGTGGATGGACACCTATCCAATTCCTCTGCACGATGGCGGATAGACTGATTCGAGTCTTCCTCTACGCTACGCTCTACAGCAGCAATGACTTCTTCTGTACGCACTGTACGACGTCTCTGTGGATACGTATTATCATTTAGAGTAAACGTGGTGCGAAAACGTTCCATAGTTAATCGAATTAATTGCTCTGATGGACGATTATGTTGACCGCAAAATGGACGTAGTGCGCGATACATATTTCGAACAGAACCATGATTTTCAAAATAAATTTGAACAATTTGGAAGCGTTGTTCAGGCATCAGTCTATTCATGTTGAAATGTCAAACCAAACTAAACATAAATCACTTGACAGCTGACAAAATGGCCGCCAGTTAAAAAAGTGTTGTCAACTTAAAGTTTTATACCTCTATAAAAAACACCCTTTAGTAGACAAAATATGAAATCTAATACAAGCGGCGCCATCTCCCAGCATTCCACGCAATCTGAATATATAATCTCGTAGAGATCTGTATATATAAACCAAAAGTGGATAATATACTTGCAGTTGGGTCTACAGATGGCGATGTACTACCATAGGAAAGGTTTCCACCCTTTCCTGGTATTCTTGCAATCTGAGATAGTGCTTTGTCTCTAACTGTGTTGGAACAGAGTACGTTTGTCCTTATAGTATAAGGTTTTTTCAGTTGGTTGAGAGCAAAGTTTCTCTTATATAATTGTATGTTTTATACACCCAACTGCAAGTATATTATCAACTTCTGGTTTAAATGTTTTTAAATATTATCTAGTGTTTCTTTGATATTTCTACAATCGTATAGTGCTTGCGAATATTGATCACGAATCCATTCGTACATATGGTTGATTTGCCTACTTAAAATCAAATTTGCAATTTAGACACATCATTAGCATGGGGTAGTGCTGATCAACAGATAACAATAGGCCTTTATCAATATCAACCTTACAACTCTATATACAAATACTCACAACAACCAAATCCAATTAGCATTTTCATCACATCTCATTGCATAAAACTTTCTATGTAAGTTAGCATTACTACCAAAAACAAAATATGCTACAATAACATACAGGTATTTTCCCTGGCTTAACCTCAATTTTACACATAAAGCATTGAGATCATTATAAAAAATATTCCATTCCTGTATCTGTATCAGGTTATGCCAGCAGTACTCCGACACGCTGTTTCTTACCAGTAGATTCCACACTGCTATCCTTCCACAAAAACACTATACCTTCCGAAAACTCAGCCCTATGCAGGGGCGGATCCAGCCTCTCTCTTTGGGGGTAGGGCGGTGACAGCACAAAAGTATATTATGGCAAGCGAAAGCAAGTTGTCGACGGGGGGGGGGGGGGAGACACCGGAGACATTCCCATTTCTAGTGTAAATGGCAGGGTCGTGCCTATTTGAAGCTCTTGGAGAGGAGGGGATGCCAACAACATACACATTCCTAGTATAAGAGGCAGAATCGGGTCTATTTTCCTGAACTCAAAGCTATTGGGGGGCGGCTATCGCGAGAAAAACAAGTTGTCAACGGGGAGGGAGTGTCAGCAGCATACACATTCCTAAAATAAAAGGCAGAATCGGTTCTATTTTCCTGAACTCAGAGCTCTTGGGAGGGGGGGGGCGATCGCAAGCATACACATTCCTATACCCTATTCAAGAACTAGAGAGAGTAATAACCGAAATCCCCAACGTACTTGCTCCATTACCGCAGGTAACGAAGGACTGCCGTAAATCTAATTATATTTAAATATTATAAGCTTTTATAAATTTACTGCAATAATAAAATTTCTGATAGTTCATTTTTATTTCTGCCAGTGAGAAAAGCACAACTTACAGTGTGTCCTTAGTGATTTATCTTGTTTGTACTTGTCGTTATATATTATTTGAGATTAGTAAGATACCGAAAAAATATGGCCTCCACTTCTATATTTATTCCAAAATCGTTAAACCAAGGCATTTTTCCTCAATGAAAAACTTATTACGATGAATGCTTATGATGCCCTAAGAAATCAATATCTAGATAATAATGTTAAAAGCTCTATTGAGATGTGTTCCAACATGGCAGGAAAATCTACTATGTACCGAATACTGAAGGAGAAAAAACGACTGGAATGTTTCGTACTCCCCCATTCGATTACAGGCAGATGAAAAACTTCGTTAGAAGAAGAGATGAAAACTGCAATAAAAGGAGTTGTACATACATTTTATTATGAGAAGCAGATTCCATCCGTCAACAAAATTCTTACTAAAATCAATGAAGATCGGGATTTACCTGAAATTAAAATACTGAGCTCAGAAAATTGCTCAGAGAACTTAATTTTTGATGGAAAAAACCAGATAGGAAATCTGTTTTTATAGATCGTCCGGAAACTGTCCGTTGGAGAAAGAAATATCTCTCTCAAGTAAAAGGCAGAGTTGCTTGAAATAATACATTGTACAAAATTAGTAACAACTGAACTTTTGAAAGATTTTTTTGAACAAAGTTACTGCGGAAAATTGGGAAAAATCCATATAATAAAAGAATAAAACAAAATGTGGAAACTCAATTAATTCAGCGACGATAGCTTCACTGAATTTGATTACGAATTAGATACGTAATGTTTACCAGTGTAAACACAATTTGTTTTTGTTGTATTTTATTGTTTAATGTTGTTTATATATTTTTTTTATTTTTTTTTATATATTTTTATTTTAGTGTGTCCCATTCTTTAATTTTATATATGTTTAATTCCAATTAGCTGTAATTTCTTTATTATTTTATTATTATATTTGTGTCTTTTTGTTAAGCGTGTAGAATTAACACGTTTATTTTATTTTTTTAAGCCTATCGGATATTTCATATAATAAAGGAAATTAAACTAAGATGCCAGTGCAATAGAAATGAAAATAAGTAGGTCTAATTTTAACTGTAACATATAAAAATTAATTACATTTGAATCCCTTTTTAGTGTTTAATTTAAGAAATAAATAAACTGAAACGTCACATTTCCTAAAAATGTTTATAATTAATAATAAAATGACCGATAGCCCCCAAAAAAATTTTTAATAATATATGGACGAATTTATTTTTTTGTATATGTTTAACTTCTTTTCTTTTTGACAATGAGTATTTTGTAAGTATTTAAATTGTAACTTCGAATTTTTTGAAAAAATAAGGCTACCTTTTAGTCTGAATGTGCCTAAAACGATTTTTATGCCAAAATTAAAAATAATAAAAATACAGTTGTGATTTGTGTTAAATATGTCAAAATTATCTGTATTTTGTACTGTATGTGAATTATTAAGAAATCATAAGAAATAAAATAATAATATAAAACACTTAACACTTCCAAATGTCTATTGTTATCCAACCCAAATAGTCCATTATTATAGACCGGTATTTTTGATTATAAAATTTCTAACCCATTCCTATAAAAAATATATATATCTAACAGATTTTGCAAAAGACACCGAACTAAAGAACACACGTAGTTTGCGAAGAAAAAAGGGTAAAAAATTATTTATTACTCTCTCTAGTCCTTGAATTAACTATAGTATAAGAAGTAAAATCGGGTATATTTTCCTGAACTCAAAGCTCTTAGGGGGGGGGGGGGCGATCGCCCCCACCGCCCCCCCCCCCCTTGGATCCGCGCCTGGCCCTATGTAGAGAATTATTCAACCAAGTTTCAATAAAAACAATAATATCAGAAGCGTTATTTAACGAATTACATTTTAAATGTTCAAGTTTGGTTTTAAGACCTCTATAATTTTAATTATAACAACGAATTGATTGATTAGTAGGAATCGCACTTGAAAATTCTGACCCGTTAATGAAAGTATCACATGGGAAAGCCTGATGTCCTAATTCTAAAAAAGTACCGTAGTCATCCAAACTAGATAAAGGCCAAGACAATAAAGCGATTCCTCACTCAGTCATATCCGCAATTTTCCTATTCTACTTCAGAGAACTTTGCCCAGTTCACACTGCACATGTTATTCACGATATATAAATTTTGATAAACAAAACAGCACATAAAGAACTAAAAGTTTCACAACTTTGGTCAAGTTGAAAATCATGGTTCTTGAATTTAGACCGCATCAGATTGAAATTATTATCCGACGTTTCGCTCACAATTGCACATTGTCCAACTTTCTAACATGTATCGAAAATTGCACGAATGTGTGATTTTCGGAGCAATCTGGCAATCTTGTCGGTGATTCCATGAATGTAAAGCAAGACAACAGTGTCTTTAGGTGGTTTATTTATGACATTTTGTTGAGGAGTTGGTTTTTCTATTTATTAATATCTTCAGCGCAATATCCGTTGTCTCTCATTGCTTTAGTTCGTGTTTCCGTTTCTGATTTCAGCGATTGTTTGTCACATATTGAAAGAGCTCTATGTAGCAAAGAGTTAATAACGAATTGTTTCTGAGAAGGGTAATGGTGTTAAGTTTCATTGAGATATCGATTTGTATGTGTTGGTGTTCTCTACTTCGTGGAGTAAAGATACCTCGTGCAATAATAGGCGAAACGTGGTGGGCAATGAAACTCGGCAACTAAATTCCTTATTCGGCAGACATAAAGCGTGATTTTTCAAAATTTGGGCTCGTAAGAAAGATATACGTTCATATTTTCTCAGAGGCGTTGGAAAATGTTGAAGCAGGAATAAAGGTCATTCATTGAATTGAATTTACGATACGCGGACGACACTGCTATTCTAGCAACTAATGAATAAGAGCTCCAGTTGATTCGAAATAAAGTTAATGAGGTGGAAACAGAAAAGACTTGATTTTAAATACTGAACAACTTTTATGATGGTCAGTAAGAACAGCTATTCTAATACCAGTGATCTAGAAATAATCGTAAACCATCTATGAGATTCATAATATGAAATTAATTTCATATCGAACAACCTTGAAGCTAAAAAAAAATAGTTTTTTCTCGAGGTCTACACAGACGAAATGCCAGGCAACAATAAGTTTTATTGTAGAAATAGAAAAATTAAAGTAGCTGAAGATAAAATCTTGAACAAATTTTTATTCAAAGTCTAATTATTTTACCCATTTTGTAGCAATTCATTTTGCTGTCACTTTCTTATTGTTAATTTAAAATGTCAACGTGGTAATTGTTTTGTGTTGTGCAAGGTCGCAAAAATATGAAAATTTTATTTCACGAAAAAATGTTTTGCAATGACCCCGTTGTATATAAATCTGCATCATGGTCATGTATATAAAGGCAGTGTCCTCTGGAGCTTTTTACATTTTTTAATTTATTCTCGTAAATTTTAATAACAACCTTGAATGTCTGAAGCAAAGAAATTGTATAGAAATATTATAGTATTATCACGAAAATGACGTCTAAAAGTGTAATTATCGATAATGTGAAATTAAATGACGCTACACATATTAGTAAATCATTAGACGTTGATTGTGCTTTGTAGTGATCTTTAGTACACCAAAATTAATTGAGCAAAGAATTTGCATTATATTTTGTGTGTTGAAAAAAAGCACCTTTATATAAAACATTGGAAATGTTAAATAAAACATATCCGGAAGATTATATCACGAAGAAGAGTTATTGAATGAATTAAAGAGTTCACTGAGCGCCGTGAAGACGTCGAAGATGATCTGTATTCTGGGTGGCCAACAATGTCAATTGATGATGATCACATCGCTCAGACAAACGCGGTACTCGAAAACCATGGTGTGATAAAGTTTTTGATATTATTTTAGCATCTACTACGAATCGCTATAAAAACAATGACACTTTATTTTAAATTTATATACAGGGTGAGTCAACGATTGGATGAAGTAGGTTTGTGCCTTTTCGGTGAAATTAACCAAGAAACTATATTTATTGTTTGATACAGTTTATTTTTACGCAGATTTTAAAAATATTTAGGACTCTACAGGGTGAGCCAAAAAACTAGGACAGCAGAAAGTTGTATTTTTTTAAATAGAACACCCTATATACGAATCGTATTTTCGATTTAGCTTATAATTTTAAATTTTTTTATTAAAGGTTTACTATAACAAAACTTTATAGTTTCTGAGATAATTAAGTTTAAAGAAAAAAAGTCACATTTTCAAGCATCAATTAAATCCTAAATAACGTTTTCAATTTTGTGACAAATATATTCAAATTTGGAATTTAGCAAGGACAAGGACAAGTTAACATAATTTTTACCTAATATTTGCAATAAAAGCTACAGGGTGTTGAACACATCGGCTCAAATTTGAACAAGTTTAAATGAATAAATATCTTTTTTTTTAAATAATACACCCTGTATATTTTCATGTTATTTAATAGAGTAATAAAAACCCTAAAAGTTTTGTTCGATATATCCTATACCTATTTATAATAGTTTTTGAGAATTTTCAGTTTTTCTTATTTTCCATACTTTTTTACAGAAATAGTCTTCATTATCATAGTAGCCACGTAAAATAATAAAAAGAAACTACAGAAACAAACAGAATGTGGTTAAATATGATGAAATACATTATTCGTTATATTATAACGGCAATAGTTTAATTAAACATAATGTGAAAAAATTAACACAACAATAACGACAAGGCAAATACATATTTACTTTTATACTAAATTGAAACAAAAAAATTACCTATTAAATACTGAGATTAATTATTTCTTTTTAATAAGTGTTCGAATAAACGACCCTCTTGTGCAATGCACAAATTTAGTCTTTTTTGCAGATTTTCTCGGACCCTGGACAAAATTAGTGGCGTTATTGTTCTACAGGTATCCCTAATCCTGTTTCGCATATCTTCCACTGTTGTTGGTGGATTAACATACACCTTATTTTTAATATAACCTCATAGGAAGAAATCTAATGGGGTGATGTCGCAAGACCTTGGTGGCCACTCAATGAAACCCCCACGTCCAATCCATTTTTGCGGATATCGTTGGTCCAAAAACGCACGAACTTCACGATGGTATTGCGGAGGCGCACCATCGTGCTGGAACCACATACTGTCGAGCTCATCCCTATCGAGACCTTGAAGCAGTTGGGGTAGTTCTTCTTGTAGAAAGTTCAGGTAACTATGGCCATTTAGTGGTTCATTAAAAAAGTGGGGTCCAATAATTCGATTATGATGAATACCACACCAAACATTTAATGACCAGTGGTTTTGATGTTGCACCTCTCTAATCCAAAATGGGTTTTCTGTGGCATAATAATGCATGTTGCGTCTATTTACGGCACCGTTACTTCTAAAAGTAGCTTCATTAATAAACATTACCTTGCATAATAAATTTGGATTTAATTGAATCTCCGCATTTATTGTACGACAAAAGTTTACACGACTTTCAAAATCCTGTCCATGCAATTCTTGGTGTAATTCCATGTGATATGGATGATACTTATATTTCTTGGTAGTACGATTAGCGGTGGATTGTAACTGCTACCAATATAAGGATTTTCCTGAACATTTAACAATACTTGTAGTTCTTTTTCTTCATTAGATACTGGTTTGTTGACCACTTTACGTTTTGGATAATCAACAGTACCAGAAGAATCAAATCTTTGCATTAAGTTTTGAAAAGTATGGGTACTAGGCTGGCGTCGATCAGAATACTTCATTTTGTAAATTCTTTGAGCAAGAAGGCAATTTTTTTTAGCCTCTCCTATTGTATAAATCATATCTATTAACTCATTCTTTGGAAAATTCATTTTACAATATAACATGAATGCAAAAAAAACCAAACTACACTACATAAAAACCACAAGAAGCGATTGCGGTTATAAATTTGACACACAAAAAAATGTTCTTTTACATTGTTTTTGCCATGGCTACTATGATAATGAAAACTATTTCTGTAAAAAAGTATGAAAAATAAGAAAAACTGAAATATCTCAAAAACTATTATAAATAGGTATAGGATATATTGAACAAAACTTTTAGGGTTTTTATTACTCTATTAAATAACATGAAAATATACAGGGTGTACCATTTAAAAAAAAAGATATTTATTCATTTAAACTTGTTCAAATTTGAGCCGATGTGTTCAACACCCTGTAGCTTTTATTGCAAATATTAGGTAAAAATTATGTTAACTTGTCCTTGGCCTTGGTAAATTCCAAATTTGAATATATTTGTCACAAAATTGAAAACGTTATTTAGGATTGAATTGATGCTTGAAAATGTGACTTTTTTTCTTTAAACTTAATTATCTCAGAAACTATAAAGTTTTGTTATAGTAAACCCCTAATAAAAAAGATTTAAAATTATAAGCTAAATCGAAAATACGATTCGTATATAGGGTGTTCTATTTAAAAAAATACAACTTTCTGCTGTCCTAGTTTTTTGGCTCACCCTGTAGAGTCCTAAATATTTTTAAAATCGGCGTAAAATTAAACTGTATCAAACAATAAATATAGTTTCTTTGTTAATTTCACCGAAAAGGCACAAACCTACTTCATCCAATCGTTGACTCACCCTGTACAGTTAGATAATATTATCTTCAATATACAGCACTCATCTATATCTACAATGCTCTACGAGGATGTTTCGATAAGTTCTCGACCTAATAAAGAAAACAAAACATTTTTGAAAATGTTTTTATTTATTTTTCAACATAGTCCCCTTGTACTTCAATACATTTAGACCAACGATGTTCTAACATTTTAATACCCGTAGTATAATGCGATTTGTCCAATTCTGCAAAATAAGCGGTTGTCACTGCTCTGACCTCGTTACTTGAAGGGAATTTTCGTCCAGCGAGCCATTTTCTTAAGTTTGGGAAGAGAAAGTAATCGCTGGGAGCCAGATCCGGCGAATATGGTGCTTGTGGAAGCACTTCGAAACGTGGGTCATGGAGTTTTGCAGCAACAACCATAGATTTGTGTGCAGGGGCGTTATGTTGATGAAAGAGCAGTGTTTTTGGCAAGATGTGAACGTTTAGCCTTAATCACATGCTGCAAATGGTCCAGTGGTGAAACGTAGTACTCCCCGGTGATGGTCTTGCTTTGTTGTAAATAGTCTATAAGCACCAGGCCATGTGAATCCCAAAAAACTGTTGCCAACTTTTCCTGCAGGCGGAACCGTTTTTCACTTTTTTTGGCACACTTTCACCTGCTCCCACCAACTGCTTAGACTGCTGCTTTGTCTCTGGCGTGTAATGGTGAATCGATGTTTCATCTACAGTAATAAAACGTCGAAGAAACTCGGCAGGATTGCGTCTCAATAAGTCTAAACACTCTTGCGAAGTGTTCATTCGAAGGCGTTTTGGACGACTATTAACAAACGCGGCACCCATCGCGCAGAAAGCTTTTTCATGCCAAGAACATCATGTAAAATGTAGTGGACACGATCTATCGAGATGTTTGCTAGACCAGCAAGCTCTCATACTTTCAGTCGGCGGTCATTGTAGCGGTTTTTGGGCGTCCCGAGCGCTCATCATCTTAAATTGATGTACGACCACGATTAAATTTAGCAGTCCATTTTTTTACTGCCGAAAACGAAGGGGAAAATCCTTTGTAGTAGAATCTAACTCATTTTTAATGTCCGTAGGAATTAAGCCCTTTAAAACAAAGTATTTTATAACTGCTCGAACTTCAATTTTATCCATCTTTCAAAAAATATCGAACGGATGTGTTCACTCGATCACCTAAAACAAACAACTGAACTCAAACATCTGAAACTTCGCAGGACGTCATCTCAAGGTTAATGCTTACAAAATATTATAGTTAGTTGATCCTACTAGCGCCCTTTCTGTTTCAGGCAGAGAACTTATCGAATCATCCTTATACCATGTTTGAAACAGTGCTGAAATCCATCTTCTGTGGCCTCCTTCATGACGCGTGCTACTTTTTCTTTGACAGCTTCAACGCACTAAAACTTGTTCCTTTTAATGCAGATTTGACTTTTGGAAACAGATAAAAATCACATGCTGCGAGGTCCGGCGATGATATTGTAGAGACATTGCAGAATGAGTCATCGCGTTGTCTTAGTGGTGAAGCCATGACTTGTTCTTCTACAATTCGGGTATTTTTTCTTATTCTTTCCTGGAGTTGAGCAAAAGCCTCAAAGTAGCAATGTTGTTTAATTGTTAAATTCAGTGAAGATGCACGATCCCAAGAATACTGAAAAAGGCAATCACCATCTCTTTGAATCTTGATTTGTTTATTCGAGATTTTTTTAGCTCTCGGTGAAGTAAAACCTTTCCAATGCAAAGATTAGCGATTAGTTTCAGGATCATAAGTAAAAACCAAGATTCGTCACTCTTTCTAACAAGTTTAACTCATTTTGATGACATTCAAAGTGGCATTACAAACATTTCGTGAGCTTTTTGTTATTCGATTTTAAGAATTTTAAATTCTATTCTAACACTTTTTGCATATTAAAATTGTTATGTCAAATTTGCCTTATGAGTTGTATGTTAGTTCCGACAGTTTCAGCAATCGCTAGAATAATTTACCAACGATCAGACGAATCAGATAACAGCCTTTTTCAATGTTTTCATCTGCTTTTAACGTAAGACAACCCGAGTATGAATCATCTCCAACGTTTTCTCAGCCATCCTGGAAAGTGTTGAACCACTCAAAAACTCGCACACGTGAGTAAAAATCATTGCCGTACACTTGTTTAATTAAAAATAAGTTTCAGGACCTATAGAAGAATTCAGAGGATTTCGTGGGTGGATCGAGTTACGAACGCCGAAGTGTTGAGAAGAATGGGGAAAGAAAAGAAAGTCGAGATAACAGTAAAACAGAGAAAACTGCAATATTTCGGACACATTATGCGAGGAGAAAGGTACAGCATCTTACGGCTCATAATCCAGGGCAAAATAAGTGGCAGAAGAGGCGTGGGACGACGACGAATTTCATGGCTAAAAAACCTAAGGGAATGGTTTGGATGCAGTTCAAAATAAATATTTAGAGCAACTGCCTCAAAAATTAAAATAGCTATTATGATTGCCAACCTCCGCAATGGAGAAGGCACTTGAAGAAGAAGAAGTTTCAGTTGTGATTTTTTTAAGTTTCATGTGAAATTTTACGATAATTATAACACCAATCATTTTTTCGATAAAACAAAAAAAATTATTAGGGAATCAAAGGCTATAACCAGACTGATTTATCTACAGGCACGGAAGGGGCCACATTTGAAAAAGAAGGCTTCATGCTTCACAGCTGTTGGTCGTTCACGTTTGATGCATTCGTTCTTTTTCTGTTGAAGCTTTAGTCTCGTTATTTTATAGCCGCACCTCCTATATATTTATACATATTTTATCTTATAAACGAATATTAAAAATTATGATTTATCTTATAGCAATGAATAAACTTATACTTGTTTATTCCTATCTTTTTGTTTATACATGGCTAATAAATTATGCACATATATTTAGTACGCATCAATTCCTCCAATTGAAAACGCAGTTTTAATTTTAATATTACATAAGTAACTCTGCAAATACGTATATGAATCAGCCAAAAAACTCTCCGACTCCTGTGTTATCTTCTCCTTAGCTTGAAAATCATTGCGTGGCCGGCTTAGATTCTAAAATACTAAAATTTTTCTCAAAAGCTTGACTAATGGTGAAAAAGTCGAATTTAAACTAACAAAAGAATGTTCTCAAGGATCCGGTTCCTAATTTTCTCATTTTTTAATATGCTGAAGTATCCAAAAAATATTCAGTTATAATGTGCAATGCTGATTTTTTTCGTGTAAAATCACTTGCATATTATTATATTTACGAAAAGGGTTATATTATTTTATCAGTAAATGACTTTTAGCCATGGACTTTGGGGATTGATTGATTTATTGCATGACACAGCAGGCCAGGGTTGAAAAGCCCTTACACTGCAGCCCTCAGACTTATTGTATTGCCTGCCATATCCGTTCTAGGTGAACAAGTTGGTTGATTTGATCAGTTTTAACAGCCTGTTCACTAGTTTATCATCTGGGTATCAGATTGATCCCTGAAGATGTCTTCAGTAGGCCAAAGCTTCGCACTCGAAGATGATGTGTGAAGCCATCTCGTCCTTTTCATCATATAGCCTACATAGTGTTTCTTCGTTGAAAATACCCATTGTATGTAGATGTGTTCTCAAGCTACAGTGGCCATATATAAGTCCTGTCCCAAGTCTGATTTTGTTGTCTGCTTAGACGCAGAATTTCAAAGCTTAGTTTGCCTGATGGTCTGCTCAGCAATAGCTTGCTGTGTCTGTGGCCCGCAAGGTGATTCCAGTGGGTCTGATGTTGTTGATTTGTCCATCAAGACAGCCATCCATGACAATCAGCCTTAGTAATTCCAAAGGCTGCCCTGGTCCAATAAATGAAGTAGCAAACTCTTGTCTTGCAAGTTTATCCGCTTTTTCATTGCTCGAGACACCTTTGTGCCCTGGTATCAACGCAAAAGTGACCCTGTTATATTTTGCGCTGTCTGACTGTCAAAGAACATGAGAATAGTCCTGCCCCTGGGGTAGTTCTTACCCATAAAAAATCTAACAAAAAATATGTATGTATAACACCGATCAATAAAGTTCTATTTTTGGACAGCTGGAGGTCATTTTCAAAGTAATTTAATGCATAGAAGCCGAGTCCGAAGTCAGAATAGACTCATTAATTCAGCATTTTGAGATATTTGAGCTTATTTACTCGAAAAATTTTTAGAAGCATAATTTAATACTACTCTTACTCTTCAAAATATACTATTGAACGGTCCCTTACGATGTTTGCTTGCAAGCTACAGCCATTTTAAATAATGATTATATCCCAATAACGTCATGACCATTCACATTAAACCTTTGAGACAAACATTTTTCTACTGTTTTCATTTCAAGATGGCGAATTCAGAATGGCGCATCAAAATTTACGAAAAATAATATTGGTATAAAAATCGCGTTTTTTTTCATTTTTAAACCGAAAAATCTTAATAAATAACGTTGATATTTTTGTGAATATTGTTTCTACGTCTAAGATATTTATTTAGCAATAGTGTCTAACAAAAATCTCCATTTAGAAGACATTTAGCTATGATAATATACAAATATAAAAATAATATGGTTACTAAAAATAGTTTATAATGACTATAAATATTTTTACAAATACCAGCAAAGAATATATCATATCTTATACCAGAGGCGGATCTAGCCTCTTTCTTTGGGGGAGGCAGTGATATCCGAAAAGTACAGTATGGTAAGCGAAAACAAGTTGTCGGCGGGGGGGGGGTAGAGATACCAGCAACATTCCCACTATTAGTGTAAAAAATTTTGGGGGGGGGGGAAGCCAGTAGCATACACATTCCTAGTATAAGAGGCAGAATCGGATCTATTTTCTTGAACTCAAAGCTCTTGGGGGGGGGGGGGGCTATCGCAAGAAAAACAAGTTATTAACGGGGGGGGGGGGGAAGGAGTGCTAGCAGCATACACATTCCTAATACAAGCATACACATTTATATAATCTATTCAAGAACTAGAGAGAGTAATAAAACTGTTACCGAAACCTCCAAAGTATCTGCTCCAGTGCCGCAGGTAACTGAGGACTATTGTAAATCTAATTATATTTAATTATATTTAAATATTATAAGCTTTTATAAATTTACTGCAACAATAAAATTTCTTATAGTGAGATCTTATTTGCGCATGTTTTTATATATTATTTGAGATTAGTGAGATACCCAAAAGATATGGCTTCCACCTCTATATTTATTCCAAAATCTTTAAACCAGGGCATTTTTTCCTCAACGAAAAACTTATTACGATGAATGTTTATGATGCCTTAAGATATCAATATCTAAATAATAATGTTAAAAGTTCAGTTGACATGTGTTCCAACATGACACGAGTTCTAAAATCTACTATGTACCAAATACTGAAGGAGAAAAAAACGACTGGAATTGATAGTACTTCCAAGCCACATTCGATCACAGGCATACGAAAAACCTCGTTGGAAGAAAACTGCAATAAAAGGAGTTGTACATACATTTTATTATGAAAAGCAGATCCCAACCGTCGACAAAATTCTAACTAAAATCAACGAAGAACGCGATTTACCTGAAATTAAAAGGACTGAACTCTGGAAATTGCTCAAAGAAAGTAATTTTTGAGGGGACAAACCAGATAGGAAATCTGTTCTTATAAATCGTCCGGAAACTGTCCGTTGGAGAAGGAAATATCTCCCTCAAGTAAAAGGTAGCGTTGCTAGAAATAACACAACTTACAAAATTAGTAATTTAACTGAACTTTTGAAAGATTTTTTTTAGTAAAGTCACTGCGAAAAATTAGGAAAAATCCATATAATAAAAGAATAAAACAAAATGTGGAAACTCGATCTCATGATCAGTGAGATAGAGGAACCAATTATAATTACTTTGAGCGAAGATAGCTTCACTTTGATTAGGAATTAGTTACATAATGTTTTTTTATTATTGTATTTGTGTTTTTTAAGCGTGTAGAATTAACATGTTAATTTTATTTTTTTTGGGGCTATCGGATTTCCATATAAGAAAGTAAATTAAATTAAGATATCAGTACAATGGAAATAAAAATAAATAGGTTTAATTTTAACTGTAACATATAAAAACTAATGACTTTAGTGTTTAATTGTAATTCTGCAGATGGTTTAAAAAATAAATAAAATGAAACGTCAAATGTCTTAAAAATGTTTTTAATTAATAATAAAATGACCGATAACCCCAAAAATATTTTAATAATATATTGACGAATTTATTTTTTTATATATGTTTAACTTTTTCTATTTTTACAATGGGTATTTTGTAAGTATTTAAACAATAACTTAGAATTTTTTTGAGAGTCTGAATGTGCCTAAAACGGTTTCTATGACAAAATTAAAAACAATAAAAATACAATTGTGATTTGTGTTAAATATGTCAAAATTATCAACATTTTGTAATGTATGAGAATTATTAAGAAATCATTAGAAATAAAATATTATAAATACATTATATTTTAAGTTTATTACCGAAATAATATTCTATGCCATAAATATTTAATGATAAAATAAACTTCCTTCCGACGCCTATGACAAGGATTAAAATCCTTTTTAACACTTCACACTTCCAAGTATCTATTGTTATCCAACCCAAATAGTTCATTATTATAGACCGGTATTTTTGATTATAAAATATCTAACCCATTCTTATGAAAAATATATGTGTTTAACAGATTTTGCCAAATACACCGGACTAAAGAACACAGGTAGTTTGCGAAGAAAAAAAGGGGTAAAAAATGATTTATTACTCTCTCTAGTTCTTGAATATACTATAGTATAAGAGGCAAAATCGGGTGTATTTTCCTTAACTCAAAGCTCTTGGGGGGGAGGGCGATCACCCCCCCCCCATCTTGGATCCGCGCCTGTATTATACCATAAGCTAGTAAAGATAATATTTTATTGACTTGGTATATTGTCTAGGGGTAATTGAAAATATGTCGAGGACAACAGCGAGATTGTTGTAGTATTTACATATTTTAAACACTGACGATGTCATCAATATATTATTATGAGCAGAAGATAGATAAAACAAAGAGTGCTAAAGCTGGTAGCACGGAAACTGATGTGATGCAGCAGTTCCGAACAATACGTTCTGTTTGTAATTAATTGATATAAAAATATTAATCTTAAATAGGATTTTCTATCTGACAATGTCGGAATTTTCAAGCTGCAAAGCAGCAAACAGAAATTGTACCCTCTATGAGGATCAACAATTTCACCAAGTTGTTTTTGTACTGTTGACATACTGGTCATAAAAGGAGGTCTAAACAACTCATCCACATTTTAGCCTAGATCGCCCATAGGGAAAATACATAATTTTAAGAGACTGGATGATATTAACGAGCTCACAGGTTCGAATCATAAATCCCAGAAATTTCAGAGATGACTCATGAATACTATTACCAAGTTAAACGAAAGCTTAAAGTCAAAACGCAACAGACTTCTTCACTCTCCCCAACACCTGCGCATCCAGACGGTACTGGTGACGTTTTATTTTTTTTTTCAAGGAAAAATTCACACTTTTGCATTTAGTAACATTAAGAGGTAATTTGTTATTGAGGCATCAATTATTTAGTAATTATAAATCTTGCTGAAGCTGAAAACAATCGCACAAAATCTTTTTTTTTTCTTGTTTGACATGATTGCCTTTAGCCCTATTTGATTTAAACTACATTTAAATTACAATTTCGATTAGTAAAGTTTTGAAACAATCGAATTCGAATTTATGAAAATTGCATTACAAACAATTTGATCAGTAACCAAAAATAACTTAAATTCAGTACCGTTTGGACCCCGTATTTTAACTTTTAAAATTTTGGAATCTCAGCATTCGCATCACAATCTAATTTTTATTCCTATTCAATAACATAATAATATGGAATAATGGCAAAAAATGTTCTTGATTTTATGATTTGCTTTCAATTTTAGCAAATTTCGCGTCGATTCTTCTGGTTACACCACTGCTCGAACAAGATTATATGTTATAATTTTTATTCCTGTTCAACATCAATTAAGATGTCTCAAGAAGAACTGGAATTTTAAATAAATTCAAAAATGCTTTATTTTAAAGCATTTCTTGGAAACGTTTATAAATATATGCAGAATAGTTATTTACACTAAACATGAAATGATATATTACTTCTGGTTGTTCTTGGATACTGACAGTCACTATGTCATTTTCGTAAATGGCCCTGTTTCAATTAAAAAACGGTCCAATATAGGTGATTTAACAATTGACAGATGAAAATGATGCACTTGAAAATGAAGTTCTTTTTGAGATTGATTTGAGATCTTCTATATTAAAAACAATAGCAATTAAATTAATGCTAGAGGACAACAATTTTTGTTGATTTTTATTAACGAATTTTGTGTAGCTTCTTCTAGGGGTACCACACACACCCTGTACATTGTTATGATTTGTTATTTATCTAGAATACAATATACCTAAAACTGTTTTTTCTGTATTCAAAATTAAGCTAGATTTGATTTTATAACTAACAAAGACAGATAAATATGTGCAAAAGTCGAACCGGTATGATGTTCGTGACAATAAAGTTAATTAATAAAATAATTGAAAAATAATTAACTAATTTAATTATAATGGTCTATTTTGGAGTCAAAAAATGTAACTTGTTAACAGTATTGACCTTATAAACAATTTAAAATAACAGAACATGCTCGATAACAAAAAAAAACTCGATCACGTTTTTTATGATTTTTTCCCACTGAAACAAAATTAAAATAATAATAGTAATAATTACTACTTACGTGTTGATCCATAATTTATTAAAAATCCTAAACAATACAGAATTACAGACAAATAACATTCTGATCTTGACCACTTCATCTTAACGTTGTGAAGTTAAAACAACAACTAACCGAAAGAAAATTAAACCAGTGTCGATCGTCACATTAATAATAATGCATAATTTGTTTGGTTATCTCATGTTTAGTAGAATTACAAGTTTTTAACTTCGGAGTCTAGTAGTATTTTTATTCCTTATGCTAATATTAAATAAATGAATCGTCCGAACGGGAAAACCTAATTCTTTATAAATTTAAGGGTATGACTTAATTATTTCGTATTAATTTTTACAGCTTTATCATGGGGTTTTTTATTTAAACAGTATTGTTAAACCTAGACCTTTCTCTCGGAATTACAAGCGAATTTTCTTGTAAACGAATTAAAAAAAAATTTAGGAACCATTTGGCACGACTGATAATACCCTGTGATGGTTTCGCGCCAGGGTATGGTAAATGTG
Source organism: Diaprepes abbreviatus (assembly GCA_034092305.1). Taxonomy (NCBI): domain Eukaryota; kingdom Metazoa; phylum Arthropoda; class Insecta; order Coleoptera; family Curculionidae; genus Diaprepes; species Diaprepes abbreviatus. The sequence continues at coordinate 4,014,262 of JASJET010000062.1, forward strand.
TTGCCTTATATACTATCCTCGATTTATGCCTTTTAAACTCAGGTGTATCACATTCTGAGGAGCTCCCAACAAATTTGAATAAAATAGTGAAAGTGTTATTTTGCTGGGTAAATTACCCACTGCCGCCCAATACATAACCTAAACAGGGATCCAGCCTCAGTCTTTGGGGGGGGGGGGGGGCGGTGATATCATATCTATTTTCCTGAACTCAAAGCTCTTAGGAAGAGGAGGGGCGATCTCAAGCATTCCTATACTATTCAAGAACTAGAGAGACAAATAAAACTGTTACCGAAACCTCCAACGTACCTGCTCCAGTGCCGCAGATAACTGAGGACTGCCGTAAACCTAATTATATTTAATCATAAGCTTTTATAAATTTACTGCAACAATAAAATTTCTCATAGTTTAATTTAATTTCTGTCAGTGAGCAAAGTACACCTTACAGTGTGTCCTTAGTGATTTATCTTGTTTGTGCTTGTTTTTATATATTATTTGAGATTAGTGAGATACCCAAAAGATATGAATTCCACATCTATATTTATTCCAAAATCGTTAAACCAGAGCATTTTTTCCTCAACGAAAAACTTATTACGATGCCTTAAGTAATCAATATCTAGATAATAATGTTAAAAGCTTTGTTGAGATATGTTCCAACATGACAGGAGTTGGAAAATCTACTATGTACCGAATCCTGAAGGAGAAAAAAACGACTGGAATTGTTAGTACTCCCACGCTACATTCGATTACAGGCAGACGAAAAACCTCGTTGGAAGAAGGGATGTAAACTGCAATAAAAAGAGTTCTACATACATTTAATTATGAGAAGCAAATCCCAACCATCGGCAAAATTCTAACTAAAATCAATGAAAATCGGCATTTACCTGAAATTAAAAAAACTGAGCTCTGGAAATTGCTTAGAGAACCCAATTTTTGCTGGGAAAAAGCAGACAGGAAATCTGTTCTTATAGATCGTACGGAAAAAGTCCGCTGGAAAAGGAAATATCTCTCTCAAGTAAAAGGTAGAATTGTTAGAAACAACACAACTTACAAAATTAGTAATTTAGCTGAACTTTTCAAAGATTTTTTTGAATAAAGTTACTGTTGAAAATTGAGAAAAATCCATATAATAAAAGAATAAAAGGAAATGTGGAAACTCGATCTCATGATCGGTGAGATAGAGGAACCAATTATAATTAATTTGAGCGAAGATTGCTTCACTGACTTTGATTACAAATTAAATACGTAATGTTTACCAGCGTAAACACAATTTATTATTTAAATTTTCTGTAACATATAAAAATTATTTATATTTGAATCCCTTTTGACTGTTTAATTGTAATGCTGCAGATGGTTTAAAAAATAAACAAACTGAAACATCAAATCTCCTAAAAATGTTTTTAATTAATAATAAAATGATCGATAACCCCAAAAAATTTTAATATTATATGGACGAATTTATTTTTTTATATATGTTTAACTTCTTGCATTTTTGACAATGGGTATTTTGTAAGTATTTAAATTATAACTATAATATAAATTTTTTGAGAGAAAAATGCTACGTTTTAGTCTGAATGTGCCTAAAACGCTTTCTATGCCAAAATTAAAAAATAATAAAAATACAATTGTGATTTGTGTTAAACATGTCAAAATTATCTAAATTTTCTAATGTATGTGAATTATTAAGAAATCATAATAAAATAGTATTACTATAACTTTTTATTTTAAGTTTATTACAGAAATAATATTCTATGTCATAAATACTTAGTGATAAAATAAACCTCTTTCCGACGCCTATGATACGGATTAAAATCCTTTTTAACACTTCACACATCCAAATATCTATTGTTATCCTATCCAAATAGTCCATTATTATAGACCGGTATTTCTGATTATAAAATATCTAACTCATTCTTATGAAAAATATATGGTGTTGCAAAAGACACCGGACTAAAGAACACGGGTAGTTTGCAAAGAAAAAAAGGGTAAAAAATGATTAATTACTCTCTCTAGTTCTTGAATAAACTATAGTATAAGAGGCAAAATCGTGAAAATTTTCCTGAACTCAAAGCTTCGGGGGGGGGGGGGATCACCCCCACCGCCCCCCTTGGATCCGCACCTGAACCTAAATTAGGTAATTTATCAAACTTTTTTCCGAACACTAGTAATCTGTTTTTTATTCTTGTGTGACATGAATAAAGTTGAATATATTTTTGAGGAAAAGGACCAGTTTCAAAATCGATGGTAACAGCAAGTAGTTCAGTAACCAATATTTTCAGTTTTCTATAAGTTTTCAAAACCGTATTTCACAAATAAAACTTGTATCTTTGTTACAAAACCATTGTTTTAATTTTATTTATCAAAGTTGGTACTTGAATTGTGTGGAAATGGGTTTAATACCGTTGTTCAAACAATGAATAAAGAATAACCCTTGCCTGTCATAACTAACTTTTATTTTTACGACGATATTTTTAAAAAATTAATTCACATATATCAGGGTACCTATTCTCGTTCTTGAGAGAACGATCACTTGATGGAAAGTGGGCGTGGTTTTCACGAAAAAGTATGAAACCGTATTTTGGGTAGCTTTCTGGTTCTCGAGAGAACGATCATTTTGATGGAAAGTGGCCGTGGTTCTCACGAAAAAGTAAGAAACCGTATTCTGAATACGGTTTCGTACTTTTTTGTTAGAACCACGCCCACTTTCCATCAAGATGATCGTTCTCTCAAGAACGAGAATAGCTACCCTGGTTATTTATAAAGGCCGTCCCAAATTTAGATTTGAATTTGCCGCCATTTGTATGGTAAAATGTTTGGCAACTGACAGTGTAAGGTTAGTAAAAATGGAGCACTACACGAGAGAACAACGCGTTTTCATTGTTGAACAATATTTTAAAAATAATGAAAGTTTGGAAGCCACAATTTGAAAATTTCGTAGAAATTACGGAATATTGATGAACTTCACCTTTGGTAGTGCCAGTCCCAAGACCGGATGAAGGAGGAGGGTTACAGCGGTAAGTTCGCTCCCTGCCCTGTGGAATGAATGAATGAATGAAGGAAAAAGGGGTGGTGATACTAGATCATCGATGCCTAGGCTTCCATTGGGCCCTTTACATCCCACCATATCTGCAGGTTATTCGAAGCCGATCGCCTTTGCGAATCCAAGCAGCCTCGTTAGTTGAACTTGCCTAACTGCTTCCGGTAACAAAACTATATCTCCAAAGTATCTCTGTCTCAGTCCGTTGAGTACTGGGCACCCGCTGAGAACATGGTCAACAGTTTCATCCTCTTCCAAACGCTATCTGCATGTCGGGTCGTCCTCGACACCGATTCTATTAAGATGGCCCCGGAGGTGATAATGTCCTGTCAACAATCCCACCACAATTCGCAGCTCTTTCCTTCCCAAGGAGAGAAGCTCTTTAGTACGCCGTACGCTAGGTCCCGTTATATGTTCCTTAGCACACCTCATTTCAGGAGCTCCTCTCCATGATTCAATAAATTTGCTTTCCAGCAACGATTTCAATTCCCTTTTGCCAACCGCAAATGGAACAGGTAATATTGGTTGGGGTCCATACGGTTCGATCGCAGAACCCAACTTTGCCAGACGAGTCTGACTGTGCAGCCTTTCCTTATCATACCATTTAGTACATCCTTGCATTCAGACACCAGTCGCGAAGGCACGACACTTGACTTCAGTGCCAATATCGCAGCCTTACTGTCTGAGCATATATTTATTACTCTATTCCTGTCTATGTCCCTCTCACAGAGATGGATACACTGCAGAATAGCATAAATTTCCGCTGTGAAAATTGTCGCACATTGTCCGACAGCGTAGTACTCTTTGACCCCTGTGGTCTTGCCGAATACTCTGGCTCCAGCTCTTTCATCTTGTCGAGATCCATCAGTATACCACCAGGATCCATATCTCGGAAGATTGTGTTCTCCCTCCCAATCCTCTCTACTTGGCATAAGTATCTCCAAAAACGGCGTCATGTAGTCTGTCCGCATGGGGAGTGATGGACACCTCTCCATCACGCTTTCCCAGAGTCACCGCCTGTTTCAATTCCAAGATGTCCCAGGCAACTGAGACGATAAACACTCCTCAGGGCCTCGTTCTCTATGTATAAGTGAAGAGGAGGCAGGTTCACCAGGACTTCCGGAGCCCTGGTGGGAGCAGTCCTCATCGCACTCAATATTCCCACACAAGCCATTCTCTGAACTTTGTCAAGTTGAAGAATATGTTTGCGCTTTACACCATACAATAGCAGCGTACTGCCCTGTGGAAAAAAATCACTTCTACACATCCCATAAAGCCTCGGAATTCGGACATGGAAAACAATATAAATAAGAAGACGGTTCACGAATATTGGAAGCTGGAACATAAAAGGACTAAATACAAAAGACGACCAGGTATTTAGAGAACTTCACACGCCAAAGCTGGTGTAACTATTACAGTAAAAAAGGCCATGGAAAAATACATAATTGGCAAAAGGATCATGACGATTGGCATAAAAATAAAAGGAAGAGAAATTAAAATATTTGGCATCTATTCTCCCACAGACGACTCAGATAGAAACACAAAAGACAAATTCTTTGACACACTCTCTGAGGAATGAAAAATAAGACGAAAAAGAGACAAGAAATAGTCTTGATAGGCAACCTGAATGGCAGAGTGAGTAAGACTCTCGACAGTAAAATAATTGGATAACACTCGCTGAGAATTCAAAATGGATTTTTCCAACACATAGACATACACAAATATACTTGGACACACAAAACAAAAAACTTAAAATCGATTATTGACTATGTTGTGATTAAACAGGACGATTTCATAATACCCTATGATGTAAAAGTTTGGAGAAGAGCTGCGTGGGGTTCAGACCATCTACTAGTAAAAGCACCCGTTGAAATAAGTTATAATAAATATCTTATATATCAAGAATAAAATAACAAGAGGGAAGCCATGAAGCAGAATAATACAGATAGCTTAAGAGACGAATCCATAGTTTCTTATACAAAGTACGTTTAGCATAAAAATTAGATGAAGTACGAAACTTTAAAACACAAGATTCATGAAGCAGCACTAGAAGCTTTTGGTGTTAAAGATAGAACGGAAAACAAGAATTCTTGGTGGACAAACAATTTAACTCAACTGGTAAGAGAAAAGAAAAGCCTATATAGTGAAAAAAGAAATTAGAAAGCAGAAAACAGAACATGGGAAACCAAATGGGCTGAAATTAGCTCAGTAATGGGAGGATCTAGGTCTAGAGAAGCTTCGTGAACTATAAACGGTCTTAAAAGAAACACAAACGAAAGAAGAAAAATAAATAGCTTAAAGATAGAACATTGGAAAGACTACTGGAAGAACTACGTGGAGAGTATTTAGACACACAACTAGATATAGACGAAACAGGCGTTAACGAAGTAGATACCATTAAATTAGAAGAAATAAAAACAGCATTACAAAAAATGATGGATAATAAAGCACCAGAACCAGGGGATTTACCTATCGAGTTAATTAAAGCACGTCATCACAAGAACGTATGTTTTGTATAATTTTTAACAAGTACCTGGAAGTGGGAATGATTCCAAGAGATTGCCGTAATTATCGAGGTATTTGTATTACATCGTCCATTGGAAAGCTTTACAAAAGAGTTCTACCAGCTCGAATAGAAGAGGAAGCCACGGAAATGGAAGAACAAAGTGGATTTCGACCTGGGCGATTCTGCGTGGATAATATATTTACAATAAAATAACTGGCAGAAAAGAGATTAGCAAGAGGAAAGGAGCTTCACACTATTTTCATAGATCTTCGTAAGGCATTTGACTTCGTTCCTTTGCAAAAATTATGAATCGCAATGAATAAATAAATAGTGTATATAGAAACGCCGTTAAAACACTATATAAGGAAAACCAAGTGGTTGTTAAGGTCGGAAATCAAACTTCTGAGGATTTCTCACACACAAAAAGAGTTAAACATGACTCTTGCCTCTCGTCAACCCTGTTTAAAATTTTTCCTTGCAGCGCTTTAATACAATGGATAACAAAATGTAGCCTAATGGGGATATGGATAGAGGAGACTTACTTGTATACAATCCTCTTTGCAGATGATCAGGTAGTTCTTGCGGAAGACCAGCAAGACATGACTTACATGATAAATAAACTCATAGAAATTCACTAAATGGGGTTAGGAGATAAACGTACAAAAGACACAATACGTGACTATAGGAGGCACAGAACAAGACATCGAAACAGAAAGCGGAATAATAAAAAACATTAGACAATATGAATACCTAGGAGTTACAAGGAGTAGAGACATTAAATTGCAAAATCCCCCATTTTTAGTAAACTGTTTAAAAAGGAACTGAAAAATTCAGGGAGACTGGATCAATTGGTAATGCTAAACATACAAATGTTTGTTGAATGGATTAATAAACATCGATAAGTGGATGCTGATTTTTTGAGCAAAATCATCCCTAGAGATGAAGCGCTTTTTCATCTTGATTTCTTCGTTATTCGTCACAATTGTCACATTTGGGGTTTAGAGAATCCACATGTAATAGGCATGATAATCCACGATGTTTTTACGCACCTACTTTATACAAAATAAATCTTATTTCCGAAAAAAGTTTATGTTTTGAAGGAAAAATTTCGCACCAAAACGCTAGAATAGTAATGGCGTCCGCCTGTGACGTCACCCTTTCGTAAACACTTGACAAGTTAGATCTTATTGCTTGTTTCGATTTATATTTTTAATTATTTTGTGCGATAATCATGAATTCTAATGTGTATCGATGGTGTGCAGTTCCTCGATGTAATAATACATCGATAAAAACTCCAAATAAGTTATTTATTAACGTGCCAATGAAGAAAAATATTAGAAATACATGGCTAAATCGTGCAATGCGGGACCCGGCTTCTATATTTGTTAATTCAGTAATTTATTTCTGAGATCATTTTGATGTAAGTATTTATTTTATATAAATAAGTGGCGAAGATCGCAAACAAAATATATGTAAGGTAAATATTTATCAATAACACTGTCGATCCCGTTTGAGGTTAGGTTTCATTTCTTTATTACTGTATTATATTTAAAGTTCCTAATTAATAGTTTTTTCTTTTTCCACTTACAAGTGCGCATAAAGTCAGGATGTATACCCACAAAATTTGAATGCTAAACAGGCAGAAGCAAATGAACTTCTGATACCGCTGAGCGTCCCTGTGCTTTCAAAAAACAAAGAAGGTGTCTAATTGAAGAAAGTGACAAAGATGTAGCACAAACAAGACCACCTACAGAACATTTAGAACTCGCAGGCACTTCATCAGAAAGTTCAGGTACGTACCCATTGCTTTTTTATACCAATAACCTGTTTTAGTGAGTTCAAGAGTATATCTTTTCTGTTTGCCGGTTTAATCATAACATTATAGGTAGTTATGATATGAAACAATCTTTGTGGTACCTATTATTATTATCATAATATTATTATAGTCTGTTGCAGAAATTATAGTACATAATAATGTGTAAAAAGTTACACGCTGTTCATAAGTACTTATTTTTATTTTTTAGCTTTGCACACAATTGAAGATCTAGAAGCACCTACCACCTTTCCAAAATCAGCTGATAAATCAGTATAAGTATATATTATACAAATTCAGAAGTAAAGCTGTTCAGACTGAAGTTAAAACAGTGCACCAGAAGTCGATTCTTGGCAAATTTGAGCTGCTGGCATTGGCAAATCCTTGTTCCATGACGTTGTTATACTTTTGGTAGCACGAAACTGACACACTTGATAGTTTTATCCACAAAGACAAATTCGAACGATAAAGGCGATAAACAATGATGACTGATGTGATGTTTACGAAAGCGTGACGTCACACGCTTCTGATTGGTGTTGGATCTAATATGGCCGATTTCCTTATTTTGTGTTTTTATTTTTACTAAAATAAATGTAATCTCGCTTGTAATCTAAAAATAAATATGTTTTTTAGAATCTTTATATCCTTTATAATTACTTCAAGTCATAATTTCAGTGATTCTTCGTTACAGTCATCATGCCTATTGTCGAAAAATAAATGTATGCATAATGTGTCACTGCTTGATGCGGATTTTGGGCTGGAAGCACCATTGGACAATATTTCTTCGAAAATGAAACTGGTCAAGTAGTGACTGATACTGATGATCGATATCGCGAAATAACACCCCAGTTCTTTCTGACAAAATTGAATGATATTGATGGGGATGACATGTAGTTTTAACAAGACGGTGCCACATGCTATACAGCCCGTAAAACAATTCAATTACTGCATCAGACATTTTCTAGTCATGCACTTGTTTCGATTATCAGAATTGGCCTAGATCATCATCAAGGGGAATACCGTAGAGTAAATTGTGTCCGCCATGTAAAGACGTATTCCCCATAAATGGGCTATACTGTACTTGCGCAGTAAGTCAGGGGACAAGACTAGACTTGAGCAACTTTTTATTACGTTATTATATTCGAAAAATTGCAATATAGAGTTCACTATTAAATGATTCATATTTATTTTTCCTCAATTTCATGTGATACTTCTCATAGAAGAAGAATTCCTCTTTTATGAGATGTACCGTGTACGGTGTACCTTCATCGATGAAGCTAGAATGTTATTGCTAAATTCGCTCGCCTGTGATAAACAAATTCAATTTGGCACAAACTACATGAATATTATTATGAGTTTTTCTGTGCTGGGTAAAATAAACAGAAAACACAATTAAATCATTCTAACTGTAATTATATGTAAGCGAATTATTTTGAGTTGTTGGTAAACTATACTAACTGAAAAAATAACATTATTAGAAATGAAACTGAATGTCTTTATTCATAAAACTATGTTTAATCATAATAATCGGGAAAAGGTTTCATATTATCTAAAATCCATTCTAGATAGCCTCCTACTCTAGTGTAAATGCCAGGTTGTCCGTTGCTACCACATTCTTTCGGTCCAAACGAAACAATTCCATACTGAATAAATCTTGGACTTTCATCTATTAATCCCACGTAGGTCATTGGTCCGCCACTGTCTCCAGCACAGGAATCTTGCCCTTTGTACCCCCCTGCGCAAATCTGATTTGAGGTTATAGGAGCGAAACGTTGGTATACTTTTTTACAAGTGGATATGGGTAAGACAGGAACGGAAGTTTTGAGAAGAACTGAACTTTTATGGCCTAGAAATGAAAAAATTAAATTTAGAGGAAAAAATAAATGTTAATATTTATTTATTATTTTAGACTCGTAGTGTATGATTTAGTACTGCTCGAAAATCTTATTATTTTGTTATTTCGATAATAAAAAGTGAGAAATGGCACGTATAACGGATACCGCGCGTGCAGCATATAATGGAAACAAATATTAGCCACCAGATTTATTAAAAAGATTTCATTTTTAAATGCGATTTAGTTGTTACGGAAGTTAGATGTTCTAGTTGGTAAATTTTGTTTCATTTTGGTAATGATATCGTTATAATTTGTATTAATATGGTAACAAATGCACGTCAATATACGAAAATTAACGATAAAATATAAAAAAAATAAAATTTTTATAAAAAAAATTGAACCGGTTTCTAAAAGTGCGCTAGAAACTGAAAAATAACTATAAATTTCTATATCAAATTGAAATTTTTGAAGTCGGCGCCAAACTAATACCTGACAAAATGGGATTCGCATAAACAGATTAACAATACTTTATTTGTAATTGCTTTCTTATTATAATTTCTATATATTAGTAGTTGTTGTTTATTAGAAATAATTTGGCGTTGACTTCAAAAATTTCAATTTCATATAGAAATTTATAGTTATTTTTCACTTTTTAGCGCACTTTTAGAAGTCGGTTCAATTTTTTTTATGAAAATTTTATTTTTCGATTTTTAGTTTTGAATTCATTATGATATTCATAAATTATTTGAATTGAGTACCAATCGAGATTAGTCTACCTCGCAATGACTCCAAGGTGGCAAAAAAGTACCCATTTTATCCAAAGTTGTAAATCACCTAAAATGAACCACTAAAAATTCTTTGATTTTTAGAGTTTTCCAAATACCAGTGAAATTGTATCAAATAAATATTTAGTATGTCATAGTAAATCCACTATCTTAAATTTCAAATTAATTTTAGATTGGTAATGTAGGCTCCAAAACCTTCCAATATCGATATTTAAAGAACTTGAGACATAAATTTCTTAGCTCGATATATTTTATACTGCATATTGAGTTTGTATACGCTCCAAAAACCCCACAATATCAATTTTAGGCAAAATTTTCAGTCCCTCACAGTGTATCTTGTCAACTTAATAGTATATATCAAAAAAATAATTTTACCGTCTTAACCTAATCTAAATCTATAAACCCTTCAAAGCTTCCTAGTACCATATTGCCTCCGACATATTAGACTTTCTTAAAATAATTTTGTATTCGCTATTTACATCCTCAAAAACAATTCAGTCCCACATTTGAACAAAATGGAAAAATGTAAAATTTTTAGTCCACCATATTGAATCCTGAAATAATACTATTAAATTCGTAATTTACACCCTTAAGAACTTCCTATATCAGTTTTGGAGAAAATCGAAAAATGTAAAATTTTTAGGATGAATCCGCCAGATCGAGTTTTTCAAAAAATATTTTAAATTCGTAATTAACACTAACAAAAATTCCCCGATACTGATTTTAGACAAAATGGAGAGATGCAGACTATATTTAATCCGCGATCTTGGATCCACAATAATTAGTATTTTTTTAAATAATGTCAGATTCGTAATGTGTGATCCCAAAAACTCCCCCATATCAATTTTGAAAAATCGGACAAAATTTATTTTTTTATCTACCATATTTGATTTTTAAAAAATAATTTCAGATTCGTTATGTACGACCCCGAAAACTCCCCCATACCAGTTTTGGAGAAAATCGAACAAAATTGATGTTTTCGCCCGCCATATTGGATCCGTCATATTGAAATTTTTAAAAATGATTTTAGATTCGTCATGTGCGTCCCCGAAAACTCCCCTGTACCAATTTTGGAGAAAATCGGACAAAATTGATTTTTTTGTCCGCCATATTGAATTTTTTAAAAATATTTTGGATTCGTTATGTGCAACCCCAAAAACTCCCCCACACCAATTTTGGACAAAATCGGACAAAATTAAATTTTCTTTTCCGTCATATTGGATCCGCCATATTAAATTTTTTAAAAATAATTTCAGATTCGTTGGGTACAATCCCTATAATTCTCCCATAGCAATTTTGGAAAAAATCGGACCAAATTAATTTTTTTGTCACCATATTGTCAGCGCCATCTTGAATTTTGCTGCTCCAATTTCGTCCAAAAAATATGGGACCACCGCAGCAACTTCCTGAACATAACGTAAAAAATTTCATTCAGATCAGTATCGTCGTTCCGGAGTAATCCGTGTATATACATAAAAAATACATAGTCGACGAATTGAGAACCTCCTTCTTTTAGAAGTCAGTTAAATTAAAATATAAAATTATATTAAATAAATTAACATAAATAAATGTATAAAAATGTAAATTTTTGAGAGAAACAAAGAACTTTATTTTTAATAAACAACAGTGGGAAATAAATAGAATCAATAAAAACAAAATTAGCTTGGTTTACTTATCACGTTTCTACTACTAAAAATGGAAGTGACCGTGGTTTCGCAACACTGTTACATTATCAAATGCAATGACTTTAAACTGCGGATTCGCATTATTTTATAGGATTTTCTTAGTTCGTACATTTTTTTCTACTATATAAATAGGGGAAGGTGGGGTAAAATCGGGACGCTAGGGAAAAATATATTAATATATAAAATAAAAATAAATCTTTTAAAGAACATAAATTAACTTTATTAGCCAGAGTTTAGTTTATTATTTCGTCATATATTTGGTCAACGAGATCACGGATTTCATTATAGTAAGTAACAAAAAATAATCAATTTTCAAAACTTAAGTTTTTGCCATTTTGCCCCTTGTTTGGTACAAAACCGGGTATACCCGCATCTTATACCCGACTTTGCCCCTTAACAAAGGAAGCATTGGATCCCATCAAGTTCTTCAGGTTCCCAACCAGTATAGCCTTCATGGGCTCATTTCTTAAACTGCAGATATTGTATTCAATCATTATTTGTTTGCGTATGTCCATATATTTCCGTGCAATAAATATATAAATCGTCTAAAACCTCTTTTTTTTTTTCTTTTGCGGATTAGCAATGGGTATTGCACTTCGTATTGGAACTTTTTTTACCATTTTCTTCGAGTTCTAATCTATACGGTGGAAAAGTAATAACAGTATTTTCCCCTCGACGAGTATTTGAAGTAGTTTTTCTTGCATTGCACATGCAACAGAAGTGGGTCTGGAAGTCGTAACGGTAATTCCAGATCGCGACGTAAAAATCCATAAAGCCAATCCACTCCAGCTAATTCGATGTCTTTGTTAAAATTGTGAGATGTCGAAAATCCCTATATGTTAATCCGAATATTTGAGCTTCAAGATCTCTTATGTGCTGACACATTAAAATTTCTCGCTCAGGTGTAAACACTGTTTTAAATCGAACTAGGCCTTTCTTTTCAAACATCTTCGAGATTTTTGTTTTTTCTGTACTTTTTAACTCTATCTTCCAGGGTCGATTGTGGGACCGAAAATTTTCGAGCTGCGACGCGATAGCCACTACTACCCTGTATTACTTCTAAAATCGCATTTTTCATAGATTCCTTGCTCAATGATTGAAGATTTGTTAATCTTTTCAAGTTTCTTGGCATTTTGTGTTAAACTATAACAAACAATAATACAAAATATAATTTAAAATAAAGAAACAATTGATAAATTGTACAAAACCGGGTACCATCCGGTTTTACCCCGTACGGTTTTACCTCGAACGCACCTATGAGAGAAAAGAAAAAAAAATAACCTAAAAACACGATCCAAAAATATTTTAACTAGTGTTCGTTTAACTCTAATACATACTTAATCTTTGCAAAAAACTAAATTCTACTTACCTTGGTTTACGAAATTACGGTACATTTATGAAATCCGTCGAATATTAGATCAAACTCCCATAAAAATTTTGTTCTCCTTTATTTTCTACAAGCGCGCAAGAATGTGATTCAACCTTTGGTGATAAATTAACCAAGATAACTCACTACAGTAGACGACGCACGTAAAAATGCACTAAAAATCAATAATGCCATGTCTCGATTTTACTCCCATACCTGGTTTTGGACTAATCTCCCCTACTATGGATGGAACATCAAACAATTGGGAATTTCGTAGCTCCGTTTGATCATTAAGAAGGTTCATTGAAGTGGTTTTATTGAACTTTTAAATTTCTATTGCCTCTAAAGTTGCATATAAATATGACGAGATGCACTCGTAACGAACATTTTTTTGAATTTTCCTGACTTTAGCGACCGACATCAAAGAAGATAAAAGTGGCATTATATTTCTATTGTTTGCGAGCAGCGCGACCGAGACTCGCAGGGATTCATTTTCTCTCAGTTTTTGGTGCGAACTTAAAGGATTTTTTTTATCTAGTTGGAGGCTTTTTTGAAAAAATTTACTTTGCATCGAGACCAACGACACAAGACATATGATGAAGTTTGCTTGCTGTATCCCAAATACTTTTATTATCTCCTTTGACGTCGGCCGCCGAAGGCACAAGGGTTTCGTGAGAAATTCGCGTGGTGAGCTCGACATAAATCGAAGTCGGGTACGGCATGCAAAATTTGGATATTGTTAGCATCTGGCATCTGGGAACTATGGTCTGTTTCTATGAAATGGTAAGCCAAAATTTGTTTTTTCAATAAAAATGCAGTATTGTGTTCTTTAAACCCTATTTGAAAATTTCTTCCCATTTGTCCCATGTAAGAACTATTTCAATCCGAACAATTTAGACTCCTGACTCTTGTAAAGAGGAAATTTTGTGTCTGATATTAAACCTGCATGAGAGTTGAATGTCATTTTCCATTTCTTCGCAATCATCAAAAAAATTGTCACAATATTTAATGTCAATACCAAAGATTCCTCTTTACAAAAGTTAAGGGTTTATAGACTAAATTGTTCAGAATGCGACATCTGTTACATAGGACAGACGAACAGAAATTTCTAAAATACAAGACTTCATTTTTATTGAAAAACATAATTCAAATTCTGTTAACTATTTTATAGAAACGGACCATACTTTTCCAGATGTTTAGAATATTCTAAATTTGCATACCGTACCTAAAGGCCAAAATTTAATATCCTAATGGCCATAGAAATTTATAAGTGCAATAAAACCAGTACAATTAACCTTCCTAATGACCAAAGGGACCTATGAAATTCTCAGATGTCGGATGTTCTGCCTAGTAACTAAATAGTAATAAAAATATGCAAGCTAAAAAAGTCCTATAATAAAATATTGTGAATCCATAAATTTAAGAAATTGTACTTGATAATTTAACAGTGTTATGAAATGGCGGTCACACTAATTTTTAGTAATAAAAAAAAGATAAATTTAACAAAGTAAATTTCTTTTTTATTAGTTCTTTACAATGTACTATCACAAAGTAACATACCCAATCAAGTATTTAGAAATAGATAGATCCATTCTATTTTGGATTATTTCATAATATGACGTTGTAACGTTTACAAATTTTTATTTACGATATTTTAAAATTTTATGATTTTTTTTAAAAAAATGTCACATCATCATATTTTTCCTAACCACAGATTACAAATTGTTCATTTGTTTAATTTTTCGGCTCAAATTTTAATGTTCTTCGATGTATTTAAACAAAAATTTCAACAACATTTTTATGTAAAATGTGTTTGAAATATTTTAAATTTTGTAAATGTGTTTTAGTAGCAAAATGAAAATTTTAAGAAATTGAACGGAATATATGACTTAAAAAAGGAAACAATTTTTTTCCGGAAAAACTTTTTTAAACCTCCCAAAAAAACTGCAGTTAATTTTGTGCGACACTAAAATAGGAAGAACCCAAAAAAGCTGCATTCACATGGAGTTATTTTAGCGTTTTTTCACTTTTAATTATCAGAAAGATGAAGTAAAAATCTCTCGAGAATCATATCCAAAAAAGTTTTATCTCTCAATTTATCGAATAACCAACCAAATAACTAACTATGAAATTATTTAAATACGAAGAGTTCTTCGATAAAATGAATAAGATATTATGCCTGTACGGACAAACTCTGTTACTGACCTTAGCGTACCATTTTTTTTTGCTTATATCGAAATAAAATGTATCGAAAAAAAAAATATTATTCAATGTCTGTTACCCCAGATGAGACATTATATGGGGTTTTACTTGAATATAGAAATTTTCTATCCAGGGTATATTTCTGTATGTTAAAAAACTTCATATAAAGTAAAATTTTTGACTTACATAAATTCTATGAAATATAAATATAATGTCCAAACAATATAAAATCATGACTTGGGTATAAAAAAAGTTTAACTTTTTAAAATAAAACTAAGAGATTCATATAAATATTTAAAAAAAAACTGAAATGAATATTTTTGCTATAATTTGAAATACAGGGTGGAAATTTTAACAGAATAAATATTATAAAAAAAGCCCATTAAATGGAAAATCTAAAATAAGTTAATTATTATTTTTAATTTGCTATATTTTGAATTTTAATATGCATGCATGTAGAATTTAAAAACGCCCTAATTTACTGATAAGTCAAAATAAATAAAAACAAAATTTAAAAATTTAATTATTTTATTATAAAAAGTGCTCGCCATTTTTTTCTGAGCAGAATCTGCACACTCTGCCTTAATATTACAATACATTTTGGGAATAATTTGCGTTCTTCCGTGATTTATTCTTTCTCCGAGATCCTAAGTATGTTCAAGTTTCTTTACAAATCTCTGGTTATAAAATAATTCCATAATAAGATTTAAGGGATTCAGATCTGGTAGTCTTGCTGGCCATTCAATAGTACCCCGTTCTACCGATCTACTTATTAAGAAAAACCAAATCCAGATATTACTAAACATTTTGAGCATAATGAGCAAGGTTCACCATCCTCTTGAAACTCCTATTTTGATGCAAACCTATGTTATTTGAGAATAAGGTGATGGTAGCGAGAATATGATATTTTTGTAGAAAATTTAAATACTCGTATCCATTGAGATTTTCCTCAAAAACATTAATTTTTTCAGAAAAAGAATGAAGTTTCTTTTATAGAATTTATTCCAGTTTATACTAGATCTGACAGTTTAAAATAGCATTTTTCTCATAGTTTGGCAAAATAAAAATATCAATATGTCTAGAGATATTATAACTTATGTTAACCAACCTTAGCTTTCGACTGAGGGATAGTTTTTGACATATCACGATAGTTATAGATAATTTCTTATTTTTTTAAATCTCTGTATTAGTTGTGGTATTTGATATAGCGATAAATCTCGATAAATATTGATTTAACAAAAACAGTTTCAGTGTTACTCATGATACGAAAAGGTGGTCGAAATGAGTCTCAAAAAGGACAATCGGCGTTGAAACCAAAAGAAAATCTTACAGTTCACACTGTCGTAATAAAGCTTTTTAATATGCTTCTTAAATATCGACAGTACTTACCATCTTCTGTTACACCCCATCCAGTTACTATAGCAAATTTTCCTGTTAAGTCATCATTCATTTCACTGACTGGAAGACATATGGGTTGAACATTTGCTGCAACCAAAGGATTTTTATAAATTTCAAAATAACAACCTCAGAAAATATACATTGTAAATTTCAATACCCATGTACAGGGTGAGTCAACGATTGGATGAAGTAGGTTTGTGCCTTTTCGGTGAAATTAACAAAGAAACTATAGTTATTGTTTGATACAGTTTATTTTTACGCAGATTTTAAAAATATTTAGGACTCTACAGGGTGAGCCAAAAAACTAGGACAGCATAAAATTGTATTTTTATAAATAGAACACCCTATATACGAATCGTATTTTCGATTTAGCTTATAATTTTAAATCTTTTTTATTAAGGGTTTACTATAACAAAACTTTATAGTTTCTGAGATAATTAAGTTTAAAGAAAAAAAGTCACATTTTCAAGCTTCAATTCAATCCTAAATAACGTTTTCAATTTTGTGACAAATATATTCAAATTTGGAATTTAGCAAGACCAAGGACAAGTTAACATAATTTTTACCTAATATTTGCAATAAAAGCTACAGGGTGTTGAACACATCGGCTCAAATTTGAACAAGTTTAAATGAATAAATATCTTTTTTTTTAAATGATACACCCTGTATATTTTCATGTTATTTAATAGAGTAATAAAAACCCTAAAAGTTTTTTTCAATATATCCTATACCTATTTATAATAGTTTTTGAGATATTTCAGTTTTTCTTATTTTCCATACTTTTTTACAGAAATAGTCTTCATTATCATAGTAGCCATGTAAAATAATAAAAAGAAACTACAGAAACAAACAGAATGTGGTTAAATATGATGAAATACATTATTCGTTATATTACAACGGCAATAGTTTAATTAAACATAATGTGACAAAATTAACACAACAATAACGACAAGGCAAATACATATTTACTTTTATACTAAATTGAAACAAAAAAATTACCTATTAAATACTGAGATTAATTATTTCTTTCTAATAAGTGTTCGAATAAACGACCCCCTTGTTCAATGCACAAATTTAGTCTTTTTTGCAGATTTTCTCGGACCCGGGACAAAATTAGTGGTGTTATTGTTCTACAGGTATCCCTAATCCTGTTTCGCATATCTTCCACTGTTGTTGGTGGATTAACATACACCTTATTTTTAATATAACCCCATAGGAAGAAATCTAATGGGGTGATGTCGCAAGACCTTGGAAACCCCCACGTCCAATCCATTTTTGCGGATATCGTTGGTCCAAAAACGCACGAACTTCACGATGGTAATGCGGAGGCGCACCATCGTGCTGGAATCACATACTGTCGAGCTCATCCCTATCGAGACCTTGAAGCAGTAGGGTAGTTCTTCTTGTAGAAAGTTCAGGTAACTATGGCCATTTAGTGGTTCATTAAAAAAGTGGGGTTCAATAATTGTGATGAATACCACACCAAACATTTAATGACCAGTGGTTTTGATGTTGCACCTCTCTAATCCCAAATGGGTTTTCTGTGACATAATAATGCATGTTGCGTCTATTTACGGCACCGTTACTTCTAAAATTAGCTTCATCACAAAACATTACCTTGCATAATAAATTTGGATTTAATTGAATCTCCGCATTTATTGTACGACAAAAGTTTACACGACTTTCAAAATCCTGTCCATGCAATTCTTGGTGTAATTCCATGTGATATGGATGATACCTATATTTCTTGGTAGTACGATTAGCGGTGGATTGTGATGTTTCACATAATGCTGCTAACTGACGGCTACCAATATAAGGATTTTCCTGAACATTTAACAATACTTGTAGTTCTTTTTCTTCATTAGTTACTGGTTTGTTGACCACTTTACGTTTTGGATAACCAACAGTACCAGAAGAATCAAATCTTTGCATTAAGTTTTGAAAAGTATGGGTATTAGGTTGGTGTCGATCAGGATACTTCATTTTGTAAATTCTTTGAGCAAGAAGGCAATTTTTTTGAGCCTCTCCTATTGTATAAATCAAATCTATTAACTTATTCTTTGGAAAATTCATTTTACAATATAAGATGAATGCAAAAAAAACCAAACTACACTACATAAAAACCAAAAGAAGCGATTGCGGTTATAAATTTGACACACAGAAAAATGTTCTTTTACATTGTTTTTGCCATGGCTACTATGATAATGAAGACTATTTCTGTAAAAAAGTATGGAAAATAAGAAAAACGGAAATATCTCAAAAACTATTATAAATAGGTATAGGATATATTGAACAAAACTTTTTAGGGTTTTTATTACTTTATTAAATAACATGTACCGTTTAAAAAAAAGATATTTATTCATTTAAACTTGTTCAAATTTGAGCCGATGTGTTCAACACCCTGTAGCTTTTATTGCAAATATTAGGTAAAAATTATGTTAACTTGTCCTTGGCCTTGCTAAATTCCAAATTTGAATATATTTGTCACAAAATTGAAAACGTTATTTAGGATTGAATTGATGCTTGAAAATGTGACTTTTTTTCTTTAAACTTAATTATCTCAGAAACTATAAAGTTTTGTTATAGTAAACCCTTAATAAAAAAGATTTAAAATTATAAGCTAAATCGAAAATACGATTCGTATATAGGGTGTTCTATTTAAAAAAATACAACTTTATGCTGTCCTAGTTTTTTGGCTCACCCTGTAGAGTCCTAAATATTTTTAAAATCTGCATAAAAATAAACTGTATCAAATAATAAATATAGTTTCTTTGTAAATTTCACCGAAAAGGCACAAACCTACTTCATCCAATCGTTGACTCACCCTGTACAGAGATATTTTATTTTTCTTCACTAGCACAAAAGATAATTGTATACTTTGATAAAATTTGCACACTATACAGGTACACCCTGTATAATATAAGTATAAGTATCCGTAACGAAACGGTTTCTAAGTAAATATATTAATTTTGATAATATCGCGCAACTTCTGAGATAATTTTTTGTGTTCTGTATATCAGAGTCCTTGATTTGTGGGGGGGGAGGTAACTTTTAAAGAACATTGCATCATCTGCAAAGACTATTAGATTTTGCTGGTCATCATAGTTTACCAGATCATTAATGTACACAAGAAAAATAGTTGGGCCAAGTACGGAGCCCTGAGGAACTTCATACTTGATAGAAATCTTTAAAAGACACAAAAAGCATGTCAATGCTAGATAGTTCAAAAATATAAATCTTTAATTTGGAAATCAAGATATCGTGTGATAAATATTTGAAGGCCTAAGTCAAATCGAGGCAAGAGATGAAGGTATCAAGTAGTTTAAAGCCAGGTCAGTCAAGTTCTTGTGTATAAACTCAAACTGGTTTTGGAAAAAAAAGAGTGTCTGACTCAAAGTATTTCCAGATCTGGAATTTTAATACAGTTTCAGAAATTTTTGATATAATAGGTAACTTTGAAATGGGCGATAGTTGGAGACAGGCGCGAATTCAAGGGGGGGGGGCGGTGGGGGCGATCGCCCCTCCCAAGAGCTTTGAGTTTAAGAAAATGCACCCGATTTTTCCTCTTATACTATAGTTTATTCAAGAACTAGAGAGAGTAATAAATCATTTTTTACCCTTTTTCTCTTCGCAAACTACCTGTGTTCTTTAGTCCGGTGTTTTTAGCAAAATTTGTTAGACACATATATTTTTCATAGGAATGGGTTAGAAATGTTATAATCAAAAATAGCGGTCTATAATAATAGGCTAAAACGTAGGATTATTCTTTCAAAAAATTCTAAGTTATAATTTAAATACTTACAAAATATCCATTGTCAAAAATACAAAAAGTTAAACATATATAAAAAAATAAATTCGTCCATATAATAATAAAATATTTTTGGGGCTATCGGTCATTTTATTATTAATTACATTTTTAGGGTATTTGACGATTCAGTTTATTTATTTCTTAAACCATCTGCAGAATTACAATTAAACACTAAAAAGGGATTCAAATGTAATTACTTTTTTTTTATGTTGTGATTAAAATTAGACCTACTTATTTTTATTTCTATTGTACTGATATCTTAATTTAATTTACTTTTATATATGGAAATACGATAGCCCCAAAAAAATAAGATAAACATGTTAATTCTACACGCTTAAGAAAAAGACACAAACACAATAATAAAATAATAAAAAACTTACGGCTAATTAGAATTAAATATATATAAAATTAAAGAGTGGGACACACTAAAATAAAAATATATAAAAAATTAAAAAACATATAAACAACATTAAACAATAAAATACAACAAAAACAAAAATTTAAATAATAAATTGTGTTTACACTAGTAAACATTACGTATCTAATTCCTAATCAAAGTCAGTGAAACTATCTTCGCTAAAATTAAATATAATTGGTTCCTCTATCTCACCGATTATGAGATCGAGTTCTCACAATTTGTTTTATTCTTTTATTATATGGATTTTTCCCAATTTTCCGCAGTAACTTTATTTAAACAAATCTTTCAAAAGTTTAGTTAAATTACTAATTTTATTAATTGTGTTATTTCTAGCAACTCTACCTTTTACTTGAGAGAGATATTTACGTCTCCAACGGACAGTTTCCGGATGATTTATAAGAACAGATTTTGTATCTGGTTTTTCCCAGCAAAAATTAAGTTCTCCGAGCAATTTCCAGAGATCAGTTCTTTTAATTTCAGGTAAATCGCGATCTTCAATGATTTTAGTTAGAATTTTGTAGATGGTTGGGATCTGCTTCTCATAATAAAATGTATATACAACCCCTTTAATTGTAGTTTTCAACTCTTCTTCCAACGAGGTTTTTCGTCTGTCTGTGATCGAATGTGGCTTGGGAGTACTAACAATTCCAGTCGTTTTTTCTCCTTCAGTATTCGGTACATAGTAAATTTTCCAACTACTGTCATGTTGGAACAAATGTTAACAGAGCTTTTAACATTATTATCTACATATTGTTATCTTAAGGCATCATAAACATTCATGGTAATAAGTTTTTCGTTGAGGAAAAAATGCCCTTGGTTTAACGATTTTGGAATAAATATAGAGGTGAAAGCCATATCTTTTGGGTATCTCACTAATCTCAAATAATATATAAAAACAAGCGCAACCAAGATAAATCACTAAGAAAAAACTGTAAGTTGTACTTTGCTCACTGACAGAAATTAAATTAAACTATCAGAAATTCTATGTTGCAGTAAATTTATAAAATATATTTAAATATAATGAAATATAATTAGATTTACGGCAGTTCTCAGTTACCTGCGGCACTGGAGCAGGTACGTTAGAGGTTTAAGTAACAGTTTTATTACTCTCTCTAGTTCTTGAATAGAGTATAGGAGTCTGTATGCTTGCGATCGCCCCCCCCCCCTCCCGAAAGTTTTGAGTTCAGGAAAATAAAACCCATTCTGTCTTTTATATTAGGAATGAGTATGCTGCTTGCACCCCCCTCCCCCCCGTCCCCGTTGACAACTTGTTTTTCTTGCCATACTGTACTTTTGTGATATCACCGCCCCCCCTCCCCCAAAGAGAGAGGCTGGATCCGCCCCTGGTTGGAGAGGTCATCAAGAAAGTCATTTTTAGGTGTTACTTTAGCTATTTTTTAAGAATAACATTCCACCTGCCAAACTGTTCATTAATTTAACGATATAGCAGAAATCAAATACTCAAATACTAAATGCATACCCAGAATAACTAACTTTACGATGATATTCTTATTTTTCCTTACTCTATTTAATTATTTTACTTACAATAGCTGAAATTCGCAGGTTCGGCTAACCTGATCAGAGCAATATCATTTTCGAAGGTTTTAGGGTTATATTTCGGATGAAGTATCATTTCATCAATGTTGAAGTCTTGTACTGGTGGAGAACAATAGGGACCGTCGCAATCTTGAGTTAAACTGCTAAGGTCGTATTCTCCCAATC
The DNA here is from genome assembly GCA_034092305.1 of Diaprepes abbreviatus. Lineage (NCBI taxonomy): Eukaryota > Metazoa > Arthropoda > Insecta > Coleoptera > Curculionidae > Diaprepes > Diaprepes abbreviatus. The sequence continues at coordinate 4,036,833 of JASJET010000062.1, forward strand.
GGACACCGAGACTAAAAGTATTATTAAATTAATAAACTGATCAAATTGGGTTTCTAGCAAAGTTTATAAAATTTACAATTTTTTACTGATAACAACAATGGTAACCAAACCTACTTTAAATTGCAGTCCATACAAAATACGCCAATATAGGAAAAATCTGAATCAAGTTACTTACACAGTGGAATTTACAATGCAATGTGCAGCCGTTAAAACGTAATGCTGGTTAATAACTGTTCCTCCGCAGCGGAATTCGATGCCAACCTCTAAAAAGATAGGTTAAAGGTTGAGTTTCTTAAAATAATTCAGTTTTTCTAATGAAGTTATCTAAAAGGCGTATTTATTGATTACCTGGAGTATTATAAGCAATTAGTGCCATCCACGGAAACTCTTCTAAGCCAGTTTTTCTACCAGAAGTTATCCTGGAGTTTGTAGATATCGGCCCACATATATCCAGTGGTAACAAGTGGAAATTTTTATGATTCAATATATCATTGGTTAGACGGTCATACAGTAAAGGTACTTTTGGAAACCTTTTATAAGGTTGTGTGGTTGTGGTGGTGGTAGTGGTGGTAATACTTGTTGTCGTAGCAGCTGTGGTTTTTTGGCTAAAGTAAAATTTGAATATTTACCTTATGCTTGAAATTATTTAATAGAGATATGAAAATATAACTAGCAAAATTTTAATATAGTGACGGATTAATCCGTCACTTTTTTAATGCATTTAAGATTAAATAAATACCCGAAACAACAAACTTTCGGTTTGTTATTTTCAAATCCGCACTGATGGTTCCGGATAATCTTGACGATGCTTCTTGATCGAGGAATAGGTGTTCTATCTAGGAGGTCGGAAAAAAATTGGCATTTTCTTATCTCGATGCAGATGTCGCCTTGTGGCGGTACGCATATTTGATCTTCATAACCTGTATGAAAAAAACACGTTTATTTCTGATTGGTAACATCAAATGTGTTAGTTACAACATTGTACATTTGCAAATTACTAGATATTAGCTGTGTTTAGAAGCAGGCGAGTTGATATCTGTTCTGCATAATAATTATAATTCCTGTTTAAAATATGGCATAATGAATAAAATACAATATGGTACTGTAGTAAGTATTTGTAAGCTGAGATTCAGCGATTAGAACAATTATGATCACATTAATGTCTTCGTGGGCTAATAACCAATCAGGTTTCAACTTGTTTATGATGTTACTGTCTGTATTTTCGTTGACTCTCACTGTTGAGTTTTATGTGCTGTGGATATATCCTGCTATGTTATTGCATCTCACACGGAGGAATCCGTGAAAGCCGCATAAACATGTATACGCCATCCGGCGGGAGGTCGGCTAAGCCGCGTTCAGTATTTGCATGCTTCCTTCCGATCTATCCTTTGCACAGCCAGGTGGATGTCGGTACCCTGATAAGTCTATTAGAGACGAAACATGTACCTCTGCCGTATCACTGTGGCGGGGAGGGTAAGTTTTGACTTTCTTTTCGGTATGGTGGTACAGGTAGGCCATCATCTCGGTGGTGGTGGAATAGGATAAATTGTGTTCCTTAGCAATTTGCTGAAACTGTGCAACCTCTATCACGGAAAGGATATGGTTGGAATGAAGTTTGCATTTACTGTTCGCATTTTACTTCATTTATATACGGAGCTGCATATAATTGTACGTTTGCTGAATGTCATTTCAGCACTACAACGGCATAATATGGGTATATCCACTGCTATATATATATATATATATATATATATATATATATATATATATATATACATGGGTGTGTTTGTGTTTGCAATATACTGCAACGATCCGCGAAAGCTTTACGAAGAGCAATGACAGAACTCTGTAGCAGTTTCCTAGACGACGGTACAGCCAATCAAAAATAGTCACTTTTTTCATTTTTCTAATAAACAATTGCAATTTTACAAAAACTATTGGATCGACAGCGCCCAACTTCCGCACACTTTTTAAACACTTTAAAACTGACATTCTGGTAAAAGTTGAAAACAATTCAATAAATATTAACAGAGTTATTAACAATTGAAAAATAAGCCATTTTTAATGTTTAATTTGCAATAACTTTTTTGTTTAAAGACCGATTTGGACAAAAAAAACTCATTTTGAAGATATTTTCAAGGCATACAATTTGCTTCTGGAACATTTTTCTCTAAATCTCTTAGGTTTTTCGTAAATCATTTTTCGACCTATTTGTTAAAAAAAACAATGTTCCAAATAAAATTTGTTGAGACACGGGATAAGACGTCATTTCTACTACCTTTCCCTACCCATTTCTGCAATCAGATCGCACACAGTATTTGAGTTTTTTCTAACACTCCGTTTCCTGGGGTATAAGTTATCCATAAGGTTATATACACTTTTTTAGATTGATAGTTGCAAAATAAAAGAAATATTTTAGTAGAAATCACTAAACAGCTTAATGGCTTTAATCATTTAGAATTATTTAATTTGGGAATAATCATACAATACTTATAAATTTAACAAAATTATTGACAAACACTTGGCAAGAAAGAATTACCAGTTTTAGTTATAATGATAAATGATATATGCACATACTTACTGCTGCCTAATCAATTATGTAAATATTATTTTTAATAAATGATATAACTATTAAACATTTTCCAATACATAGGTCATTTATTTTTTCTCTCGTATAAAAATAATTTTTATTGACCAAAAAACCTTTCATTTTCCTACTTAAAGGAAAATTAATAAACAAATAAATAACTTTAGAATTAACGTATAATTGTTTAAGAAGGAATGATTAAAATTAAAAAAGAATACTTTCAAATTAATTAGTAGATGTAATAAAGAATCAACCAGAATCAGTGATAATCCGATATTGTACATGTATCAAGACCGGACTTATAACGGAAGGATACAAATGTAAATAGTAGAGAGATATACACACAACATATGTATTAAAGAATAATGTCTAATGTAGCACTATTTTCACTGAAAAATAAGTTCAGAACGCCTGAGATTTCGAGTGTTTGGGACTGATTTTTTTGAGGAAAATTGACTTTGATCTCTTAAAAATTCCGAAACAGATATCTAAATACCGGGTGTCAACGAATCTATTAGACAAGTCATAATTTCTAGAGTATTATGTGTATCAAAATGAGAATTGGTACAGGTAAATGGTATGTGAAGGGGAGAGTTTTCGCATATTTTCCACTTTCCGGCCCCTTCCGGTTTCACCGGAAATGGCCCTGGTTTTGAATTTTTAAATAGAACACCCTGTATATTTTAACATTCTTGGATTTCTGAGACAATTCTAGATCAGAATGTGACATTTTAAAAACTTTTTACGTCTACTTTTAATTGCATCTAGGTGGCCATGATCGGACGCAAACTAATCTAAGGGCCTTAGGTGATGTCAAAAAAATACAATCGCAAAGTTTTAGTGACTAGTATGAAAGACAGGAATAAGACAAGTTGACAAAATTACGTTTTCATTTCTAACTATTAATTTTCAAATGGCGACCCCTTTTTGACAACTACTTTTCGAAAAAGCATTCTTTGACGAATCTAACGGTACTAATTTATTTGCGATTGGATTAGACATAAGAACAGAAATTAAATATTATTAAGCAAAATACTGGATAATTTATTTACTTATGACAAATGCGCCATGGACAGCCATGATGCATAATAATTTGCAACTGTTTTTATCAAGTTTTCTTTGGAAAATCAAGCACTCACTTAAGTAGATAATGACAGTGACATACGCTCTAAGAACAGACGTAAAAGATTCTTAATTTTCGTTAAGTTTAGTTTAAATTTTCGTTAAAATAATGTATACTTAAAGTGAAAAAGTGGATATGTTATTAATATTTGGATAGTGTCATAGAAATTCAAGGAATGCTGCCGAGTTGTATGCTCATAGATATTCGAATCGGCAACATTCAGCCCATCAGTATTTTCCGTATGTCGAGACTCGTTTTAGGCAAATAGGAAATCAAGAGGCGGAACCGAGGTTTATCATAAATGAAGAGACTGAGATTAACGTACTTGCTATGGTTGAGATTGATAAAACAGTTTCGTTAAGAAAAATTAGTCAAGAACTGCAGATAAGTTATGAATCAGCAAGAAAAATACTGAAAAAGCATGGATATCGAGCATTTAAATATCAGTTACATCAACATTTGTATACTGAGGATGGCGATAGACGGGTAGTGTTTTGTGATTGGCTGCTTCAAAATCATAGAGTAAACCCAAATTTTATCGATTTTATTCTATTTTCCGACGAATCCCGATTTACAAATAATGGTATGTTCAATAAGCAAAATACTGGGTACTGGGCCCAACAAAATCAACATGAAATGAGAAAGGGCAATTTTCAAGAAAGATTTGACATCAATGTCTGGGCTGGTATCGTTGGAAACAGAATAATTGGGCCAATATTGTTTCAAGGTCAGTTAACAGGGGTTAGATACTTAGGTTTTCTTCAAAATGAAATCGAAAATCATCTCAATGATATACCTTTAGCAGTTTTACGGCGAATTTACTTTCAACAAGATGGAGCACAGCCTCATAATACTAGAGAAGTTCTTAGTTATTTAATAGAGCATTTTAATAATCGAATTATTGCAACCAATGGTCCGGTACGGTGGCCAGCCCGCTCACCGGATCTTACTGTGCTCGATTTCTTTGTCTGGGATATGTTAAAGAAAGGGTTTACTATGGAGCAGCCCTAGCTACTCTTGAAATATTAGAAGAAAGAATTTTACGGGCATTTAGAAGTATAACGCTGAAATTTGTCGTGAAAAAGTAGGAATGCACTTTGAACATTTACTACACTAAACTTTTTAACAAATTCAGCTACTGTACTCTCAAATATTTTAAGTGCGTCGTTTAAGTTATTAGTTTATTTTGTTAGTTTTTTGTTAATTTTGTTAAATTTTTAATCCAATTCCTGTCTTTCATACTAGTCACTAAAACTTTGCGATTGTATTTTTTTGACATCACCTAAAGCCGTTAGATTAGTTTGCGTCCGATCATGGCCACCTAGATGCAATTTTAAAAGTGGCTCTAAAAAAATGAAGTAGACGTAAAAAGTTTTTAAAATGTCACATTCTGATCTAGAATTGTCTCAGAAATCCAAAAATGTTAAAATATACAGGGTGTTCTATTTAAGAATTCAAAACCGGGGCCATTTCCGGTGAAACCGGAAGTGAACGGAAAGTGGAAAATATGCGAAAACTCTCCTCTTCACATAACATTTACCTGTACCAATTCTCATTTTGATACACATAATACTCTAGAAATTATGACTTGTCTAATAGATTCGTTGACACCCGGTATACCCAATTAGTGATCATATTAATAAAAAATATATTTTAAAAGTTAAAATATTAATCAAAACTCAGTGAAAAATTTATCAACGTTAATCGACTTTATTTGTTCTAAAATAACATAAAGTCAAATACATATATGATAGATGTTGTCATACAGTTAGTTATATTTGGTCTATAAAATATTTAAAATAATTATTTAAATTATTTAAGGGTAATATCAGGATCTCATCTAAAAAATTAGAAATCCCCAGTGAAGTTTTCCTCCTCAAGCGTCCTGACAAAAGGGAGAAATTGTTATATTTGCTAATATATTTTTATATACACTGTAGTTCAACAACGTGTTCAAGTGCAATAGCTCAGAAATTTCAGGAATTGCAAAAAAAGTGTTTAACATGTGAGTTGTAAGGAAAATTATTTCTAGATATACTTACTTTTTTTAACGAAAAACCCTATATATGGTTTTCTTTTTAGGTTGTTCATTCACTTGATATAAGATTTTTGGGATCTATACAGTGCCATTTAATATTTATGGCTATTTTTCTCATAAAACAAAGACACATTTGATGCCCTCTATATTTTTTTTATATATCAAAAAGATACTATGCTTTTTATATTAGAAAGCACTTACAAATGTGTTCTTTTTTTGATTTTAGATACCTTTTTACTATTATTTTATAACAGAGTACAAGGTGATTCAAAACTCTAGCTTCAAGTTTTCTCAAAAAGTCAATAGAACACCCTATATTTTTATATTTTTCGTCACACAAACCAATACTTCTCTACCTCTACTTATATTGAACGTCTAATGACGTATACAGGCTAGAAACCTAGTATTTTTAAACTTTTTAAACTATTACACAGAATCATAAGAAATTTTAACCAACATACTTCCCCTTTTTTTAGTTATTCCCTTGCAATAAATCTACTTTAAACATATTTTTTTTGGAAATCTTTTAATAAGAATTACTAGGCAGCTATTAATCGGTGTCACCAATATTATTTTTGTATTATGTTATATGTACATGTACATAAATAAATCATATATATGTAATTTATACAGGTCCTAAAGTATTTTCAGTTAGGTATTTTAATCGAGAAAATCTTGTCATTACAACTATATTTGCTTCGTACTTACTAACTAATATTCTAGATATAAATCCCCCGAATCCACCAGACACTTCCACACTAAATAAACATAAAAAGTAATAACAAAAACACAAACACTTGAAGACATACATATTTACACGATTTTTATCGTTTAGTCTTGTGATCAAAATAAGTCAGTAGCCTTGGTCAGTAGTCAATATAGCACTGGTCTTAACTTCAGTATTCATTTTTATTTTACCACCTGAAATTTTACAAATCACAAAAGGATTACTGAAAATTAGTTGTAATAACACTTGGAAAAACCAAAAGGCAAAATGGTCAAATATTTAGAAATTCATTTTACACAGATTCTATTGTTAGGAGATACTATAATAAGCTCTAGAATTCTCACTAACCCTAGTTCGGTCAGAAATACTTTTAAATATTTGTAAACCTAAAGGTACTACTTTTTCACAGGTGGTTAATTCAATTCTTGAAATAAAGTTAACATTGAACGTAGAAATCGAACATGGACCGATGTCAAAGTGTAAACGTACGTAAGAGATCATAAAAAGTTGCGTAGTTTAGTATCATTATTAATAATTAATATATAAATATATCTAATATGGTCAATTATGACTTACTGATGGAACTATATAGTAAAATTATTAAGCAGTACTTCCACTTAAATAACGATACTGAAAGTGTCAGTGTAATAACAGTTTACCTGGTTTGATGGAGGTCTGTAATGACTTCAAGAATTTTTTTTTTAATTCTTACACCCATTATTTTTAAGAACTGATAGATGATTGTTCAGGATAAAACTTGTAAAAGTTTAGGCAAGAACCTCTAAGAAAAAAAAATATGCAAGTTTGAGGCTAATAAATCGAGAAGAGATATTTGGTCATCACTAAAGTTATTAAAAATTTGAAAAAATAATGGCCGAGGCCAAATACCTGACAGTCTTATACTCCATGGAACTTAGGTCAAGCTGTTGTTAGAAAAAATGTAACATTGTTTTTTTTGCTGGAATGTGTTTATTTCGGCATTCTATAAAACATATCTCGACATTAACTCTGAGAGACCTGTGCAAACAAATTGGCGGATCAAAAATTGTCACGTTTTCGGTTTCTTGAGTTTATCTCGAAAAATAAAAGCTGTATCGAAAAATGTTTCAAACAAAAGTTGTAGAGAATTAAAAAATCTATCGACTCTTATATTATAAGTTATAGGTGGCGCCACTAGTAGTCGAAATATATTTTTTTTCGACAAAATTTACGGTTTTTGTTTTCTAAAAAAAAAGAGACATTTTTTAACAAATTACCGATTTAAAATTTAACAGAAATATAGGTATTATCATTCCAAAAAAGTATGTCAAACTCGAAAACTATGAGTTTTTGATTTTTCGAGAAATTCGATGTCAAAGTTGAAAATTTAACCTCAATTTTCCTATTTCCTAATTAAGCTATAATGCTCAATTTTAATGGAAATTGTTTGTATTATTTCATATTCTGAAGATCTATTAAAAAAATGTTTTTTTTTCAATCGTGGGCCGAGAAATTTTGCAAAAACCAATTTTTGCATCAAAAAAATTGCGATAACTTTTCACCGGATAGAGATAAATATTTTTTAATGCGTGCATTGGATTTAGATGTATCATTTCCGATCTCAAAAAAGAAATTTAATCTTGGATGAAAAAAAATTTTTTTTTCAAAAATTCATAATGGCGCGGCAAATGAATATTAAGGGCTCAAATTTGTAGGAGATGCTTTTTAATACTTGTACTTTACCTGTGAATTTTTTGGATCCAAGAAATACACTTCCATACGATCTGTGAACCTTCGAAAATTGGGCCGAATCTAATCGAAAATTGCTGCTGCAGGCCGCTGTCGGCGGGTTGTCATAGTTCAGGCGCATTATTCATTGGCACTTCAAGGAAACCTATGCATCACAAGTAATATTTATAATATTAATGTTGTTTTATTAATTTATATGATAGTAACAATTTGTTTAGCCATACTGATTATTAATTTGTTTATTAACAAAATTTTTACAAAAAATTATAAAGAAAATCATACAAATATTCATTTATATATTACATATTCTACTGTTTTTTTCTTTATATTATTATTATCTAACAGTTTATTATCAAAATTTTTCCAAAAATTATAGAGAAAATCATACAAATATTCAATTATATATTACATATTATATTGTTTTTTTCCTTCATATTATAATTACATAATAGTTTATTAACAAAATTTTTACGAAAATTTCAGAAATTTCTGAAATGTACAGATTTGTGTGAGCACTGTGATGGACAGTGTGATAATTGCTCTGAAAATTTTATTTCCTGCGATTTAGAAAACGATGATGACAATTCATAGGAAGTTAATAATATGTTTGAGAACGATTTTGACTATGAAAATGTTAATAATGATGAGAATGATATGTACAATGAAATTGAGAATAATGATGAAAATGGTATGTGTGAGGTAAGTGAGAGTAATAATTGCGATAATGAAATGGACGCCGATAGCACAGAAGTAACAGAAAAAAAAAGAAAGATGAATGTATAATTGATATATTATATTTGTATGATTTTCGCACGTAATTTTAATGTATATATAATAACGTCTTATATATTATTATTATTTTTTTTATGATTTGCTTATAGAAATTTTCGTAAAAATTTTGTTAATAAACAAATTGATAATTAATATGACTAAACAAATTGCTACTGTCATATAAATAAATAAAACAACATCAATATTATAAATATTACTTGTGATGCTTAAGTTTCCTTGAAGCGACAATGAATAATGCGCGTGCACTATGGCAACCCACTGACAGCAGCCTGCAGCAGCTATTTTTGATGAGAGTCGGCCAAATTTTCGAAGGTCCACAGATCGTACGTGTATTTTTTTTGGATCCAAAAAATTCACAGGTAAAGTACAAGTGTTAAAAAACATCTTCTGCAAATTTAAGCCCTTAATATTCATTTGCCCCGCCATTATGAATTTAAAAAAAAAAAGTTTTTTTCATCCAAAATTAATTTTTTTTCGAGATCGGAAATGATACGTCTAAATCCAATGTACGCATTAAAAAAATTTTATCTCCATCCGGTGAAAAGTTATCGCAATTTTTTTGGTGCAAAAATTGGTTTTTGCAAAATTTCTCGGCCCACGATAGAAATTTTTTTTTAATAGATCTTCAAAATATAAAACAATACAAACAATTTCCATGAAAATTGAGTATTGTATCTTAATTATGAAAGCAGAAATATGAGGTTGAATTTTCAACTTTGACATCGAATTTCTCGGAAACTAAAAAACTCACAGATTCCGGGTTTGACATACTTTTTTGAATAATAATACCTACATTTATGTTAAATTTTAAATCGGTAATTTGTTAATAAATGTCTTTAAAAAAAAAGAATTTATTCGAAAAAAAAATATATATATCTCGATAACTAGTGGCGTCACCTAAAACTTATATTATATAAATCGATAGGTTTTTTCTCTACAACTTTTGTTTGAAACATTTTTCGATGCAACTTTTACTTTTCCAGATAATCTCAAAAAACCGAAAATCGTGACCATTTCTGGTCCGCCATTTTTTTTTTGCACAGGTCTTTCAGAGTTACCATCGAGATATGTTTTATAGGATGTCGAAATTAACACATTTCAGCAAAAAACCAATGTATTTGTTGCGATGTTGACAAAATTAATGAATATTTTGTTAAATCCATATAGAAATTACCAGTAGACCAGTATATAAGAATATTTTAAATTTTTATAAAAATAACATAAAAAATTATGAAATTAATAAGCTTCAGCTATCAGCCAAACAGAAGTTCAAAATATAATATCAAAAATAAAGTATAAAGCGAGGGGTCTTGATGAAATAAATATTTCAACGCCAAATCTTTGTTTACCTTATTTGCTTCCAGTAATAACGCATATTAATAATTACTGTTTAACAAATTCCCTATTCCCAGAACGCTGGAAAAATACGCGGGTGATAACATAACCAATGATAAGTAATCCGACATCCTTTAACATGTATTGTGCCACTATACAACATCGTCCAATATGCCAGTACATTTTTTTTGAGAATTTTCCAGAAGAAATGATTATATTTCGTTATGTTAATACAATGAGGTTAAAATACTTGTTTTTGAATATTTTTTTATTATATTTTTTATGGTAACCCATTGAACTCACGCGGCCTTGAACTTTTTCTCTATTCTCATCAGCCTCTTGAGTCAAATGTATCACCATAGAAAACATTTTTCAAATGATGAATATAAGCCAGATTCGGGTGCAGATGATTCAGATTCATCTTATAGAGTTCAACAACTAAAAAAAAGAAGAAAATAATTGAAGAAACTGTAAGTTATTCTAATTTAATTGAATCGAGACCACCTACCTCTTTTGAAAGTAACAGTGCTGAAGAAAACTATATTGACTCTACCAGGTACCCAAAGATACCAAAAGTATGGAACTCTGTGGGGGCCCTTTCCATGTTATCGGGTACTAGATGACGTGGTGTGCTGTACTTCCTACAAACTTTTGATCAGTTCGCGCGGTTTTAAGGAGAACTGCTCTCTAAATTTTATTTTATTTATACAGATGCTCACTAAGGCCAAGTCGCTGGATTCTCAGCAAGAAGTTCTTTTAGTGTCAGTCCAGTTGTTGATAAAATTATGGAAATCATGTGGAAGCCATTCATTGTCCATTGTCTGCGAATTTGCGCCCCAGATTTTCGTAAAAACTTAAATTTATATATATATATATATATATATATATATATATATATATATATATATATATATATGAAGTAAAATGCGAACAGTATTTACTGTTCGCATTTTACTTCATTCTTACACGGAGTTGCATATAGTTTTACGCTTCGAACATACCCCTGTAGAAGTAGCATAACGTCAGAACTAGGGCCCGGTTATTTGAACGCTGAATAACGTAATAATATTTTTATTTATATTTGAAAAAGTGTTGATAAACAGTAGATATTTAATTTCTTGGTACAGACATACCGATTTTATGCTATCCTTTTCTAATTGCATTATTTAAACGAGTATCATCGGTACGTCCTTCGAACATACCCCTGGGTACGTCAATTCTGAAAACAAAGTATGAATATATGGTTGCCTAAATTTTTATTATTGTTATTTTCATTATGTAAACAATCTAACAATATTTACCGATAAAAATAAGTTTTTAAATCCTCTTTTTGTTAATATTAATTGTAAACTTCGCATTTATAGTAATTTCTAACACTTAAAAACACCGAAAAAAGTCACGACAAGCAATTAAACTGAAAGACAAGATAAGTAAATATGTTTATGTCTGTCAAACATCAAAAAAGCGTCTCCCCCACCGACTATAAACAGCCTTCAGACAAATCTATTGTTGTTTAAATCTAGAGTATGATCGAAGGTTTTACGTTTGCTGAATGTGATTTCAGCACTACAACGGCATAATGTGGATATATCCACTGCTATTGCATCTCACACGGAGGAATCCGTGAAAGCCGCATAAACATATATATATATATATATATATATATATATATATATATATATATATATATATATATATATATATATATATAGACCGAGGCATTGTTAATTCAACAAGAAGTTCTGATAGCAGCATTCTTTATCTGTTTTTTTTAGTTGGTAGTTTTTATTAAACGCCAATCTTGATTTTGAATATAAATTAGACAAGTGATGTGATGTGGTACTTAATACTCAAGATTAAATTAATGGAATCATATTCGACTTTTGTTCATTATTCAACTGTAAAATTCGTCACGCTTATATTAAAAGTTTAGAATATGCATTTATCATTTAGTTTTTATTTGCATTTTTTTTAAAATACCAGCCAAACTGTATTTAATTTCTTGTTTTTATTTTGCAAGTTGTCGGGTTTGGTTACAATAAAATTAAAATTTGACCTTTTCTCGGCATACCTACCTAAATATACCTAAAAGTGGAAATTCCAGATAGTCATAAACTAAATGAATTAAAAGTGTATAATAAAGCCATCCATTGTAAATTATATTACCTTTTTCTAAGCGTCAAGAAAGTATTACCTGAGATAATAATTGAAAGTATCAGTGGCGTAGCGGAGAGGTGGGGAATTCATTCTGGACAGTTTGTTAGGGGCGGCAAGTTGCGAAAAAAAACTTTTATTTTGACTAGAATTTGTTTTAATATTTTCGTTAATGGAGGGTATCCCCTATCAGTAGGTTATCCCGTTCTTTACAACCTTGATACGTTTTTTTATAAATAAGGAGTATTGCAATAAATACGAATAGGTCCGCACTTGTACAAATTTTTAAAGTCTAATGAGGATAACGAACGCATATGAATTTTCATAAGCGTTGCCAGATCTACGTTTTTCCCACCTTTTGAAGATTTTCGTTGCGATCTAAATTTAGTGTACATTTATCAATTTTTAAGGAATATAGGAAATTTTTAAGATGATTCCAGGTCCTCTTATCTACATATATAATCGAACGGTTGCTAACGATCTTTTTAAATGAAATGACCCCGTTAACTTTTATTTTTATGTGAAATTGTAAATGAAATCTATTTTCAAATTTTCTTCCTTGAAATTTATGATGCATATGATTTTAATCAAAAGAGAAAATTAAATTACATTAATTCTTTAATGCAAAAACACTAATCTCAACTTTGGAAGTTCGATAACTTTGTTGAAAATGATTTTTTTTTGCCAAACGGCATAATATGTGTTCATTTCGTGATTTCTATAATAATATATCTCACGATAAAGCATTATTTTTCTGAAAAAATCTCATTGCATGATTTTAAATGGAATTAGCCGTTGACATTGGGAAAAAAAATTATTTTGTCTTCCCCTGTGTTTTAGCGCCCACGAAAATAATTGTAATTGGAAAAACCAATAACAACAAGACCCTTGAAAAAAAAACTTCATAGAAAATGTAGTTTTTGAGAAAATAGCATTTGTTTTTTTCGATAAACAGCCACCATTTTGTTAATTTTGAGAATTTTTGGGTTTTCAAATTTTTTTCTGAAACTAACCTTAATCAAAAGAAAAAACTGAATTACGTCGATTAGTCATAAAATAACTTTCATTTTCAAACCGACTTCTAAAAGAAGGAGGTTGTGCACCGATTATTCCGAAACGGAGTAACCGATTTGAATGAAATTTTTTACGTTATGTTCAGGAAGTTGTTCCGGGTGTCCCATATTTTTTAGCGTCCTAAAAATTTTACATTTTTCGACTTTCTCCAAAACTGATATAGAAGATCCTTGAGGGTGTAAATTATGAATTTTAAAGTATTTTTTCAGAATTCAATATGGCAAATACAATATAGCGGACTAAAAATTTTACATTTTTCTATTTTGTTCAAAGGTGGAACTAAATCATTTCTGAGGATGTAAATAGCGAATATAAAATTCTTTTAGGGAAATCTAATATGTCAGATGCAATATGACGGTCTAGAAATTTTAAATTTCCGGATTTCATCTAAAATTGGCACTAGGAGCCTCTGAAGGGTTTAGATTTAGATTAGATTAAGACGATAAAATTATTTTTTTGAAATTCAATATGGCGGATTCATTATGGTGGGTTGAAAATTTTACCTTATTCGCATTTTTTCAGATTTGGTATTAGGGGGTTTTCGAGGTCATGTATTACGAATATGAATTTAATTTTTTACAACTATTAGATTGATAAGATACAAAATAAGGGATTGAAAATTTTACATTTTCCGATTTTGTCTGTATTGATATTGCGAGATTCTTACGTCGTATACTGAATATGCAGTATAAAATATATCGGGCTAACAAATTTACGTCTCAAGTTCTTTAAATATCGATATTAAAAGGTTACCAACCTAAAATAATTTGAAATTTAAGATAGTGGATTTTTGGCACAATTTCACTGGTATTTGGAGAACTCTAAGAATCAAAGAATTTTTTGTGGTTCATTTTAGGATAGTTTACAACTTTGGATAAAATGGGTACTTTTGTGCCACCTTGGAGTCATTGCGAGGTACACTAATCTCGATTAGTACTTAGTTCAAATAATTTATGAATACCATAATGGATTCAAAACTAAAAATCGAAAAATACAATTTTTATAAAAAAAAATTGAACCGACTTCTAAAAGTGCGCTAAAATGTGAAAAAAAACTATAAATTTGATGAAATATGAAATTGAAATTTTTGAAGTCGGCTCCAAATTATTCCTAAGCGAAATAAATAACTACTAATATACACAAATTATGGTAATTACAAATGAAGTATTTTTAATCTGTTTATGCGAATCACATTTTGTCAGGTATTAGTTTGGTGCCGACTTCAAAAATTTCAATTTCATATCAAAATTAATTGTTATTTTTCACTTTTTAGCACATTTTTAGAAGTCGGTTCAATTTTTTTATAAAAATTGTATTCTTCAGTGCAAAGCTCTAAGCGTAACTTTAAAATCTCGATAACTTCCTTGAAAAGGATTTTTTCACACGACAAAATACTTGTACACTTTTTTTGGATTCTAGAAAAATATATTTCACGAATAAGCATTATATTTTTTTTAACAATTTTCACTGCATGATTTTGGATCGATTATTTGCATTTAAATTTTGCTTTGTAGTTTGAAAAATATTAAATTTTTAAGAAAAATTTTTTAATTTAAAGCTCTTAAATTTTCAACCTAACTTTTCTTCCGTCTAGAAAATTTTGTCTTTATAATGATCATATCAGCTTTTATTGTAGAAGGAAAAAGGCTGCAATCAATTTTTGCGGCGGCAAATTTTGCATCTGTCGAGGGCGGCAGAAATCTATGCTACACCACTGAAAGGTAATCTTTCATTCTTATGCTTTCAAGGCATTTTTTTAGAATATATCGTAAAAAGTTAGGTACAAATATTTCTTCACTGAAATGTAATACAACATACTAACAATGACAAAACATTTGAGAGAAATTGCAAAAAACCACCATCATAGGCCGGCGGAGTTAGCCTCATATGAGATGATTTTGAAATTTATTCTTAGTAGACTTCTGCGCTCGTAAAAACCTTCAGAATGATAATAGTAATTATCTATATTAATAGTAGTATCTTATGTCTCATTTTCTTTTTTGGGGAAAATTTTTTATTTAACAATTAAGATGTGAAAAAATAGTTTTTTCAAGTTCTATGAAAAGCTATTGTTTTTCAGTAAAAAAGTTTCAAACAATAGTTGTGCGCATTGAAAATCGAACCGGATGGTTTGTTCACTATTGCAAAAAACCTGCTAAAATGACTGTTTTTTAAATTGTTTATAAACAGTAGAAAAATATATTACATTAACTTTATACTGCAATTAAAGGTGCCTCTTGGTGCAAACAACAAATGTTCAAAATTTTAAATAAAAATATTCAATAGTTTTCTGCGCAGTGAATTTGTTTATAACTTTTTATGTTTCTTTTATTGTTTATTCTCAGTGACCTAGAGGTTATACAGCGATCTGCGGGTACGCAAATGAAAGTTCTAGACTTATACTAATATTAACAAAAAAGAATGAAATGAATTGTTGATCTTAAATTGTTGAAACATATAAACAAAATTGGGGTTCGTTTTTTCGTTATAAACAAATAGAATAACTCTTCGACAATTGTTGATATCAAAATGCCGATAAGTTGACGCGATAGCTGAGATTTTGACGCACATTTTGACAAAAAAAATTGTGTATGACCACTAGAAGCTGAGATAGAGTTGTTTATTAACAGTAAGGGATTTTTTAAGTAGAAACTCATAGGGAGATGGTTAAACTATTGTATGCAGCAGTTTTCAACTTAATTATTTCAAAATTGTTGATGTAGCAATAGTTTAAAGTTGCACCTACTCCGAGAGTCGGATAGTGAGCAGTGGAGGAGGGTGTTCTTTCAGTCTGCGGCACGCGGAAAAAAACGTGACTCGGACGTTATTGCAACATCAATAATTTTGAAATAACTGAGTTGAAAGTTGCTACATACAATAGTTTAAGCATCTCCCTATGAGTTCCTGTCCAGCAGCATGGGTTTCTGCCAAAAAAATCAACTTTCACAAATTTGGCATCTTTTTGTCAATATGTTCATGAGTCACTTAAAAGAAAATCACAGGTGGATGTTATATACACTGATATGGAGAAAGCATTTGACACAGTTAGACACTGTCAAATTTTAAAAGCTTTAGGTGACACTGATGTGCCTCAAATTAATGTCAGCGTCTTGAAATCATACTTGTGTAGCCGTGAACAATATATTGAAATGAAAGGTTATAAATCTGCAACCTACACCAATACGTCAGGAATTCCACAGGGCTCCAATTTGGGACCATTACTTTTTATAATAGCAATAAATGGTATTACAAATATCTCTGAAAGATGTGAAGCTTTGTTATTTGCCGATGATTTTAAACTGTTTCTAGAGATTAACTCTGAAACCGACTGTGATACATTGCAATCTGACTTCTGTGATATAGCAGACTGGTGTGATACTAATGGTTTTAAATTAAATGTTAGTAAGTGCTCCTGTATGTCTTTTACCTTGAATAGACGCATTATCCCATATAATTATAAAATTGAGAATAATGAATTTAAGCGAGTAAGCAGCCAGCGTGACTTAGGAGTAATTTTTGATCCGACTCTATCTTTCTCTGATCATATTGTTACGATGGTCCAGAAGGCACAAAAAACAATTGGTTTTGTCATCAGAAACTCTAAATATTTTAATATTGACGTTAGTTTTAGACTTTGATGCACTGGTTGCTCTTATACTTGAACATGGTAGTATTGTATAGTCACGATTTTACAATATCTGAAAAGAACTTATTGAAAAAGTTCATAGAAAATTTTTGAAATATATATTTTATAAAAAATACGGATATTACCCAGAAAGAGGATGTGACTAGGCATACTTACTGAATATTTTTAGAAGAATGTCTTTTGAGAAAAGACGAATTCTTATATGTCTTTGCACTCTATTTAAGATTATCAAGGGCGCAATTGATACCCTGGATATTCTTTCACAATTGCCGTTTACAATTCAGAGGCAAAGCAGTCGAAACAGATCGACATTCTATTTGAATTTTCCAAGAACAAATTTGTATAGGAGCAGTCCAGTGTATAATATGTGTCTTTTTCTTCTTCTTCTACCTTCTATAATAGGTCCCTGACCTGTTCCTTCTTCGATTTTACTCTTTCTGGACTCAAATTATCGCTCCACCATTTCCGTGGTCGACCTCTATTGCGTGTACCACTAGGCGATTTATCTCGTGCGATCCTTACCAGTCTATCCTCTGTCATTCGGCTTATGTGTTTCTTCCATTGTGTCTTACGTTGTTGGACCCACTCATTAATGTAGTCTGTGTTGCATGATTGCCTGATGTTATCGCTTCTTTCTCTGTCTAGTAGTATTTTTCCTGTTATTCGTCGAAGTATTCTCATTTCTGTAGTCTCCAATAGTTGTTTCGTTTTTGTCGTCTCTGGCCGTGTTTCTGAGGTGTATGTCATAATAGGTCTAATTGTGGCTTTGTAGATCCGAACCTTTGTTTTTTGTTGTAAGTGTTTGTTTCGCCAGATCACGTGGTTGAGGCAACCCGCCACTTTGTTTGCTTTGGCCACCTGCCCTCTTACTTCATCTTCGATGTTGCCATAACTAGTTATGTCGATTCCTAGATATTTGAAACTCATTTCTTATTGTATTATTCGACCGTCTAGTTCTAGTTTGCATCGGAGGGGTTCTTTTAAGGTTGTCATACATTTCGTTTTTTCTGCTGAGATAATCATATTATATTTTCTTCCCGTAAGATAAAGGTATTTAACAATCTCTGGAGGTCGTCTTCATTTTCGGCACATATCACAGCGTCATCAGCGTAACAGAGAATTTTTATTTCTGTATCACCCATTTTATATCCTCTACCAAGTCGCACCTCCTTTATTATTTCGTCCATTATCATGTTAAACAATAAAGGACTAAGCGAGTCTCCCTGTCTAATACCGCTGTTGACTGGTATAGGTGTAGATAATTTACCGTCAGTGCGAATCTGAACTTTATTGTTTGCGTATATGTTTTCGATGGTCTGAATTGAATGAAACAGGTGGATTACGTCATCTAGCTTTATGCGATCGAATGCTTTTGTTAGATCTACTGTATAATATGTGTAATTTGTTTAATTTGTATGCTTCAGACATAGATATAGGATTAATTAACTTAAATAATTTTAAGAAAATTATAAATAACAAATTATTAGATAATGCATATATTAATTGAATGGTATCTGTAAGTGGCTTCGGCTGCTGATGCCGTATAAAATAAATAAATAAATAATCCCTTAATAATAAACATCGTAGCAGCGATTAAAAAAAATGTCTCAGCTTCTAGTGGTCGTATAAAATTTGTTTTTTTTAAATATGCACCAAAATCTCACCTATTACGTCCACTTATCGGCATTTCGATATCAATAATTATCGAAGAGTTATTCTATTTGTTTATAATGAAAAAACCAACCATAAATTAGTTTATCCGTTTCAACAATTTAAAATCAACAACTAATTTAGTTCTTTTTTGTTATTGTTAGTATAAGTTTCGAACTTTCATTTGCGCACCCGCAGATCACTGTACGATCTCTAGATCACTAAAAATAAACAATAACATAAAATTTTATAACAAATTCACTATGCAAAAAACTATTGAATATTTTTACTTGAAATTTTGCATACCTATTGTATGCAACAAGAGACTCCTTTCGGTATAGTATTAAGTTAATGCAATATATTTTTCTATTGTTTATTAACAATTTAAAAAAAAACAACCATTTTAGCAGATTTTTTTTGCAATAATTAACAAACAAGTTATCCGATTTGGATGAGCTTCAACTCATTTTGTAGGTATTTTTAAATCGCACAACTTTTGTTTGAAGTTTTCTTATTGAAAAATAATAGTTTTTCCTAGAACTCGAAAAAACTGTTTTTTCACATCTTAATTGTTAAATAAAAATTATCCCCAGGAAAGAAAATGAGACATAAGATACTACATAATTACTATTATCATTCTGAAGGTTTCTACGTAGTCAGAAGTCTACTAATAATAAATTTTTTCCAGATGCTAATTCCGCTGGCCTATCAGGATTGTTATCGATTTTTACATTCAGGGGAAAGTTAAATAAAACTATATAATAAAGAAACAAAACTTTTTTATTTGAAGGTTTGTAGACATGGTTGAAGATTGGTTAGAATATGGTCGTCGGTCTTGCATTGTTTCATTTTTATTTGTTTGTACGACGTTTCGATTAGGTAGTATCTCTAATCGTTATCAAGTATAAACAATTTATACTTGATAATGATTAGAGATACAACCTAATCGAAACGTCGTAAAAATAAACAAAAATAAAGACAATGCAAGACCGACAGCCACATTTTAGTCAAAACTTTTCTAGTAGTTTTATTAACAGAATATTTAAAGGGAAAAAATTTTACAAAAAAATAGTCTGTAAGTGCAGAATAAGTTTAGAGACCGGAACAACATAATAATTATGTATTTACAATGCAAATGTATTAGTCTTCGCTGTTTCAATTATGGGATACATTTCTTGTTAATAAAAATCGCAGGTTTAACATATTACATCCAGAGCCCCTTAAACTAGATCTAAATTTTTAAAAATTTATCTTTGTATATATATATATATATATATATATATATATATATATATATATATATATATATATATATATACACAGGGTGATTCAAAAATCGATCACGAAACTTAAGGGGGTGATTCTACTTGACAAAATAAGGGTAGAGCTTCATATAATTTTTTTTCAAAATGTCATTCGTTTTCGAGTTACAAGCCGTCCAAGTTCAAGTTTTTATTTTTTGTTTTTTGAATTACTCGCTTACAGGAAAACCGATTTGACTAATATTTGAAAGATAGGCTAAGTCTTCTGCGCTTCATCATTTTAGTAACAATTCACATTGATTGTTTGCCGCTAGAGGGCACTTTACCTACATTGAAAATTGTTTTTTTGTCATAATTTTTTAGTGTTGACAGCTACAGTAGTTTTTGGCATAATTTCTGAAAGACTGATGCCAGGCCTTTAAAAAAGGTGCTCTTTATTTACATCGCTAAACCCAACGGTTTAGACGTAAATCACCCTTAAAAATTAAGTGGTAAATTTACTTTTCTCATTTCATTACCACCAGCTACCAGGTAAATAGCTATCAAAGTATACTAGAGCTGTCAGTTTAACATGAAATAAATTCGCTTTTTAAACTATTTAATTTATAATCTTAAAATAACTAATAATGGCTAATCACCAATATTCAAATATCGAATATTGTGATATCCATTTTTGTTATGGAAAAGCAAATGGTAATGCAGAGTTGGCAAGAAGATATTATATGGAGAGTTATCCGGAAAGAAATATCCCTAATGCTCAAACATTTTCCAGTGTGCACAGGAGGCTTGCGGAATGTGGTTCTTTAAAAGTTATAATGGAAATAGGGGAAGACCTAGAACTGCTAGAAACGTGCAACAAGAAGAAAGAGTGCTTGAAATTATTGAAGATAATCCAGGTATTAGTACTAGAAAAATTGGGAATGAAGTGCGGCTCTGTCAGGCTAGTTCATGGAGGATACTAAGAGAAGAACAACTCTACCCGTTTCATTCAAAAAAGGTGCAGGCTCTTTATGACGATGATCGGCCGAGACGGTTGGAAATGTGCAATCAGATCCTAGCTAAGTATGAACACGATAATCGATTAATTGGCGTCATATTATTCACTGACGAAGCTGGTTTCACTCGTGATGGCATAACAAATCTACACAACATCCACACATATGCTTACGAGAACCCAAACAATGTGGTAGAAACGAAACATCAGCGTAGATTTTCACTAAATGTGTGGGCAGGGATAATAGGAGATTACCTTATTGGTCCTCATTTCTTTGATGGCCCATTAACTGGTGACGTATACTTAGATTTTATCCAAAATCGTCTCCCATTGTATCTGGAAGATGTGCCATTGGAAGTAAGGGCCAACATGTGGATCCTCCAAGACGGAGCTCCGCCCCACTTTAGTATACGTGTCCGACAGTATTTGAATGCAACGTATCCTGAGCGATGGATAGGACGAAGTGGACCATTGGCATGGGCAGCGAGGTCACCAGACCTTAATCCTATGGATTTTTTCTTTTGGGGTCATTTGAAACAATTGGTGTACGATATTCCAATAATCAACGTCGAGGATCTTCGCTTCAGGATAATCGAAAAGTGCCAAATTATTAAAGAAACACCAGAAATTTTTCATCGAGTTAGGCGACATTTTTTGAAGAGTGTTAGGAAATGTATTGAAGAAAATGGGGGATATTTTGAGAATCTTTTTTAGTTTGTTTAGTACTGTTTCATTAATTTTTATCAATTAAATGTATATCGCAATAATCCATAATATGAATATTTACTGATTAGCCATTATTAGTTATTTTAAGATTATAAATTAAATAGTTTAAAAAGCGAATTTATTTGATGTTAAACTGACAGCTCTAGTATACTTTGATAGCTATTTACCTGGTAGCTGGTGGTAATGAAATGAGAAAAGTAAATTTACCACTTAATTTTTAAGGGTGATTTACGTCTAAACCGTTGGGTTTAGCAATGTAAATAAAGAGCACCTTTTTTAAAGGCCTGGCATCAGTCTTTCAGAAATTATGCCAAAAACTACTGTAGCTGTCAACACTAAAAAATTATGACAAAAAAACAATTTTCAATGTAGGTAAAGTGCCCTCTAGCGGCAAACAATCAATGTGAATTGTTACTAAAATGATGAAGCGCAGAAGACTTAGCCTATCTTTCAAATATTAGTCAAATTGGTTTTCCTGTAAGCGAGTAATTCAAAAAACAAAAAATAAAAACTTGAACTTGGACGACTTGTAACTCGAAAACGAATGACATTTTGAAAAAAAATTATATGAAGCTCTACCCTTATTTTGTCAAGTAGAATCATCCCCTTAAGTTTCGTGATCGATTTTTGAATCACCCTGTATATATATATACATGATATGAACTAACTATTCTAAAATTTAAAGTTATTATATGTAAAACAGGGCTAGTACACGGTACTAACAGTACTCATTTATTAAAATGGAAATATTATAACTTAATTACTTTAAATAGCGCCGAAGCCACATTTTGGCAGGTTTCGATTTTTTTTTCCAAATTTATCGAGAACTGAGGTATTTGGATAATTCTTTCTAAAGGTTAGATTATCAGGAACAGCGGAAAAATGGAAGGCTTTTGAAACGTAGTAGGTCGGTGTGAAAAATTAATCTAAAAATAATCATTTTATGAAAAAGAACAGTATTATCAGTAGTTTTTTTTTAAGATTTTACTCTGTTAACAATAACGCAACAAGGTGAATTATTTGATTTGATCAGACGTTTTGTTCAAATTATAAAGACCCTTTTGACCCTCTTTCACTTCGCCCGCCCCCCTTTTCATAGTACCTAGCTATTAATCAAATTGTGAATGAAAACTCACTAAATATAGCAGCAAAAGTAATTCAGTTTATTTTAGGCAAAGTAATTGTTTTCTTTTTAACAATTGTTTTAATTACTAAATAGAAGCATGACCCAAATTTTGAAAATTGCAGATCCAAAATTAAAAAAAAATTTTTTACTTTAAAATTTTTTTAGTCAAGATTTCTCTATAAAAAATTGATAGCAGATTAATTATTTCATTTCTTACTGTAATTGTTCAGGGATAAAAGAGATTATACATATTTTTCCTGTAATTCTTAAGTTCCGAAACCTAATATTCCGATAGAATCCAAATATCTTATTTTTATCCAAAGTTGATTTTGAAAAAAAAAACCAAACCGGCTACAGTAGAGCGTCGCCTCAGTCAATACTTTGATCAAGCGTTTTTAACTCTTTTTTTCATCTTGCATTCTTCTCACGAAGAAATAGTCTATTGTCGAATACATAAATGCATTGTTAATCGCTTCCATTTTTTTCCTCATTTCCTCTTCTTTCCTTTTTCGAGCCTCTTCATTTTGAATATTATTCAATGGTTTAACAGTGGTTGATTTCATGTAATCGTCCATAAATATATTATTTATTTTTCTTCTTAACAATTTTGTAGTTGTTTTAAAATTTTCTGTGGCAGGTTTTTGTGTTATTGATTGAATCAATGCTTGTTTATTTTGATCTTTTAAAGGTTGTTTCGCGTCTTTAAAAGATCTGTAGTCACTTAAATCACTGGGAGTAAGGTCCGGCTTTCTTAAAGGTTGATATGATTCAGAAAAATCTTCTTCAGGATCCATATTTACATCGTGGACACTTGGTGCGTATTGAGTTGGGGTGTGTTCTACATTAAAGAAAAATAATTACTTACTTGTTCTAATCAACAATCAAATAATTCATTACATGTACACATAATACCTCCAATTTTTCAAAATTTAAAATTATGAAAGAAAATCAAAATTTGTTTGGGATTATATCAAATTTGCTTTTTCGCATATAGGAACAAATGTGTTGAACAGTTTTTATATTTTAACCGTTCATTGGTCACCAAAAAATAATTAAATTAAGGTTGCCTTAAATTTCGCGTGCGCAATATAGTACTAGAGTATTTTTGCAGAAAATTGCAGAATATATATATATATATATATATATATATATATATATATAGGGTGTTTTTTATAGAGGTATAAAACTTTAAGTTGGCAACACTTTTTTAACTGGCGGCCATTTTGTCAGCTGTCAAGTGATTTATGTTTAGTTTGATTTAACATTTCAACATGAATAGACTGACGCCTGAACAATGCTTCCAAATTGTGCAAATTTATTTTGAAAATCATGGTTCTGTTCGAAATACGTATCGCGCACTACGTCCATTTTACGGTCAACATAATCGTCCATCAGAGCAATTAATTCGATTAACTACGGAATGTTTTCGCACCACGTTTACTCTAAATGATAATACGCATCCACCGAGACGTCGTACAGTGCGTACAGAAGAAGTCATTGCTGCTGTAGAGCGTAGCGTAGAGGAAGACCCGAATCAGTCTATCCGCCATCGTGCACAGGAATTGGATATGTGTCCATTCACTTTATGGAAGATTTTGTGGAAAGATCTTGGTTTGCGTGCTTACAAAATCCAACTCGTGCAAGAATTGAAGCCACACGATCACCTAGCAAGGCGTAGATTCGGTGAATAGGCTCAAAACAAGATTGCCGTTGATCCTGATTTTCATAAGCGAATTTTGTTTAGCGATGAAGCTCACTTTTGTTTGAATGGATACGTCCATAAACAAAACTGCCGTATTTGGAGTGATGATAATCTTCAAGTGTATGTTGAGACACCGTTACATCCAGAAAAACTGACTGTTTGGTGTGCTTTATGGGCTAGTGGAATCATTGGTCCGTACTTCTTTAAAAACGATGCTGGTCAGAACGTTACAGTCGATGGTGACCGCTATAGAGCCAAATTACTGACTTTTTCGTTCATCAATTGAACAACCATGATGTGCAGGAGCTGTGGTTTCAACAAGACGGCGCAACATGTCACACAGCTCGTGCCACAATTGATTTATTGAAGGAAACGTCTGGTAACAGCATATTTTCACGTTTCGGACCCATGAATTGGCCTCCAATATCGTGCGACTTAACGCCGCTAGACTATTTTCTGTGGGGATATGTGAAGTCGCTAGTCTACACCGATAAGCCCGAAACGATTGATCACTTGGAGGACAACATTCGCCGCGTTATTGCCGATATATGGCCACAAATGTTGGAAAAAGTCATCGAAAATTGGACCTCCAGATTAGACTACGTCCGAGCCAGCCGTGGCGGTCATATGCCAGAAGTCATATTTAAATTATAATGCCAGAAGGTTATCTTTCGAATAAAGTAAATTTCATGTCAATTTAAAAAATTCATCTTTGTTTTATTCCATTTAAAAGTTCTATACCTCTATAAAAAACACCCTTTCTATATATATATATATATCCCTATATACCCTATAAAGAGGTCTTTATTATTTAATTTGGGTTAATTTTCTTGTAGACGAAGATTGACTTTAGTAGTCTTTTATGATATTTTGAAAATAATTATTACAGAGTGGTCAAAAAAGATGAATAACAATTATATTTAAAAAATCATCAAAAGTCAATTTTTTCAAATAGAAAGCAGCTATTTTTATAATTTTATCATATTAAGCATTAAAAATCAGGGTAACTTTGTATAAGGTTGTCTATTCCAAAAATTGGTAGTTTTCAAAATTTTGGCAATTCAACATTTTTCTATTGTAAAAATGCCATACGGCTTTTAAATTTTGTTATTAGTTGGCCACGACGGCGAGGCGTGGCGAAAATAAAACCCTACAGAATTGTCACTATTTCTTGCCATTTGACATTCATTAATAATAATCATGCCGGGGCGATATAAATTACACGCACAAAAATTATTTAAACTTATTTATTATTTATGGAGAATGTAATAGAGTTATTTTAAGAACATGCAATACATTCGCATACGAAGTTTGTTTTTGTGGTCCAGCGGGATCCACATTCCCAGTGCAGCAGACTGGTGAGTCTATAACTTTTTAGTTCGAAGCTCTTGGGGCTGGGGGGAGGGGGAGATCGTCTCCATTGCCTCTCCCGTTGGATCCGCCTCTGAGCCCAATATTATTTATAAAGTGTGAAATCAATTCGATTGCACGTAAATATCGATCATTTTTAGATTTTGTGATCTAAAATGCTTCTGTAATTCGAATTTTTATATTTATACATTGTATTTGTGGGATTTACGATTTCAAAATACATCTGAGCCTTAGACTTGGAGTGCATATTTCTAGTAAATTTTTCTACAAAAAGGTACTTGTGTATTTTTTCCGAATTTCTCTTAGTTTTTGAAATATATTGACAAAACTACAAAATTATCTTTTTCATCCCATTTTTAAAAACGGACACTTAAATTTAATAGCACTGTGTAATTTTATCATTTTTAAGCGGCCAGTGAACGGTAAAAACAATAAAATCCCCTTAACGCTATTACTCCTTACTTTCCCCTTTTTAACCACAGGCAATAGCCTAATATTTTCTGTTCAGATGTTTCAAAATAATCATTAAAATATTACAACTTTTGCGAGTTTTATTGGGCTGTCGTGAGAATTTGCAAAATAGAATCCAGATACGAGGGTGGTTCGATAAATTCTTGGCCTGAAACAGAGATGGCGCTAGTAGAATTCAATAACTATAATATTTTGTAAGCATTAACCTTGAGATGACGCCCTGCAAAGTTTCCGATGTTTGCGTGCAGTTGATTGTTTGTGGCGATTGAGTGAACACATAAGATTCGATATTTTATGAAAGATGAATAACAAAGTACTTTATTTTAAAGGGCTTAACTCCTACGGATATTAAAAATGAGTTAGATTCTACTTTAAAGGATTCTTCTCCTTCGTTTTCGACAGTAACAAAATGGACTGCTGAATTTAATCGTGGTAGTACATCAATTCAAGATGATGAGCGATCGGAATGCCCAGAAACCGCTACAACTGACGAAATTGTCACAAAAATTCACAATGTCATACTTTATGACCGACGACTGAAAGTACGAGAGCTTGCTGGTATAGCAAACATTTCGGTAGATCGTGTCCACTACATTTTACATAATGTTCTTAGCATGAAAAAGCTTACTGCGCGATGGATGCCGCGTTTGTTAACAGTCGACTAAAAACTCCTTCGAATGAACACTTTGCAAGAGTGTTTAGACTTATTCAGTCGCAATCCTACTGAGTTTCTTCGACGTTTTATAACTGTAGATGAAACATGGATTCACCATTACACGCCAGAGACAAAGCAGCAGTATAAACAGTGGGTGGAGGCAGGTAAAAGTGCGCCAAAAAAGCAAAGCGGTTCCATCTGCAGGAAAAGTCATGGCAACAGTTTTTTGGGATTCACATGGAGTGGTGATTATAGTCTATTTAGAACAAGTCAAGACCATCACCGGGGAGTATTACGCTTCACTACTGGACCGCTTGCAGCATATGATTAAGGCTAAACGTCCACATCTTGACAAAAAAAAGTGCCCTTTTATCAGGATCACGCGCCTGCACACAAATCTATGGTTGTTGCTGCAAAACTCCATGACCTACGTTTTGAAGTGCTTCCACATGCACTATATTCGCCGAATCTGGCCCCCATTGATTACTTTATCTTCCCAAACTTGAAAAAATGGCTCGCTGGACGAAAATTCCCTTCAAATAACGAGGTCAGAGCAGCGCCAACCGCTTATTTTGCAGAGTTGGACAAATCCCATTATACTACGGGTATTAAAATGTTAGAACATCGTTGGCCTAAATTAATTGAAGTACAAGGGGACTATGTTGAAAAATAAACAAAAACATTTTCAAAAATCTTTTGTTTTCTTTGTCAGGCCGAGAACTTATCGAACCATCCTCGTATTATAGTATGTTTGTTCCATACAATTGTGTGGATTTTATTAAGTGGGCTTATGGGATATAAAGTAACGAAGCACAAAAATAATAGCATATAAAAAGTCATTAATATGAAATAGTTGGCAGCAGCAGTTTTGTAAAGTGTCAAAGTTTGTACCCCTTTCGTATAATATTTGTTTGATTGCTTGACAAATTTTAAGAAATACCCATATTGCCAAAAATACGCAAGATTAAAAATAAAAAATTTTAAACAAAAAATATTTTGTAGTAAATAAAGATAAATGCCACAAAATTTGTTCTCATTTTTCAAGAAAATAAAAGTTAAAAAATACATTTACAAATAACTTAAAATTGCATTCTCACCTTGATCCTCCAAAGACCCGAATCTGTTGCCTTGTGGAGTATTCGTACTATGGGGAAAACAACAAACCATAGGGTACAGTCCATCAAAGCCGCATTCCTGTTTCCTTAAAAAGAATACAGAGGATCGTGAAAGAGGCTTCCTAAGACTTTTTATGAGATTCATATAAGGAACACAATCTATGAGTCTTATGCAGATGTCGCTCGATCTGCATGTTGGAAAATCACGTTTTAAAATTCCTGAAAATAATAGAGATTATTAATTAAGGATGAAATTTAATAACAAATATAAAAACAAAAGTGTCAATAGAAGGATGTTTTTTGGCAAATAAAATTGTTACCTCAAAACTTTTGTCGTAGTATTCTTGATAAATGGTGAAAGTAAAATTTTTTAGTCTTATAGGGACGATTCTGAGGGGTCCGCCTCTGTTTTTTCTCATTCTGTAATATGTTAGAGTATCCCAAAAAACATTAAACACGATTTTTTTTTTGAATAGCATTTCTAGGGGTGATAACTACCCCCAAAGTTTATCGCTAAAAACGTCTTTTTTTTTTAAATTATAATTTACAAGGCGGATTTTTTTGTGTAAAATCACTTACATATTATTAGGTTTACAGAAAGGAACTGATACAAGTAATTTTTCCAGAAAGAGCTTGCTTCATATTTTTGATAGGGGCAAAAAAGTTATTTTTTCCGCTGTTTTCATTAAATAAATGTATAAATTTAGTTAATTCGGTCAAAAAATCGTGAGTTCTATACGAATTTGAAAAATTAAGGTGACGCATATCGGCTTTTTTCACAATAAAATAAGGGATAATTACCCCTTTAGAAAATCTGCAGAAACTGCATGACTCCCACAGTGTTTATAAGAAAATGCACCAGTTTACTGAAACTGGCCGGAAGCAAAAATCATACATCCTGGCAGATGAAGAAGGAAACACTGTGTTGGATATTAAAGACCAACTGATTCTTTGGGAAGAATACATTAAAACCCTTTTCAATGACCAAAGAGAGGAAATAACTACCAACACAAATAATGAGACTGGACCACCTATTTTAAAAGAAGAAATACAAGTAGAAATAAAATCTGCTAAAGATGAAAAGGCCCGGACGATCTACCTGCAGATGTGCTTAAGTTGATCGAAGAGCAGAATTTAGGTGCTGTAACTTCTCTATTTAATAAGATCTATGAAACAGGAATAATACCAGAAGAATGGCTTAAATCAACGTTTGCCACAATTCCTAAAAAGCAGAATGCCAGAAAATGCGAAGAACATCGTACGATCAGCCTAATGAGCCATACACTAAAGATCTTTCTCAAAGTCATCCATCGTAGAATTTGTAAGAAGCTGGAAGAAAATATAGCAGATATTCAGTTTGGCTTTAGAAACGGATGTGGCACTAGGGAGGCCTTGTTCGCCTACAATGTCTTGATGCAGCGATGTCTCGATGTCAACCAAAATGTATACGCTTGTTTTATTGATTATAATAAAGCATTTGATAAAGTAAGACATAAACAACTAATAGAAGCGCTGAAACGAAAAAACCTTGACACAAGAGATATACAAATAATTGTAAAACTGTACCTAAACCAAAGTGCGTCTGTCCGTGTCCAATCTGAACTAACGAATGCAGTGGAGATCAAGCGAGGGGTGAGACAAGGATGTGTTCTCTCACCACTCCTTTTTAACCTCTACTCAGAGGAAATCTTCGCCAAAGCCCTCGAAAATGACACCGGTGGAATACGAGTTAACGACATTCCACTGAACAATTTGCGCTACGCGGACGACCCAGTACTTCTCGCCGAAAACATGCAATACCTTCAGAATATGTTGAATAATGTCACCACAACTAGTCGAGAATATGGTCTGACACTTAATGTTAAGAAGACCAAATACATGATTGTCACCAAAACTGAAGTACCCAATGAACATCTGTATGTCGAAGGCGAAAGGTTGGAAAAAGTCGAGAGATGTGACTATTTGGGTACAAGTGTCAACTGTTCCGTGAACTATTGTTCAGAAATAAAGATTCGCATTGTGAAGATCAAGAAGCTGCTCTGTAGTCGCGATCTGAGCCTGGACCTAAGAATTCGGATGCTTAAATGTTATGTATTCCCAGTCCTATTGTATGGTGTAGAAGCTTGGACCCTCAACTTACATTGCGAGCAGAAACTAGAAGCCTTCGAGATGTGGACCTACCGTAGGATACTGCGAATATCATGGACAGAACATGTGACCAACTTGGAGGTTCTGAAAAGAATGAAAAAGGACGTAGAGATCCTAGATGAAGTAAAAAAGAGAAAATTGCAATATCTCGGCCACATCATGAGGGGTCCAAGGTATAAGCAGCTCATAATCCAGGGAAAAAGATCTGTTGGAAGAAGAAGGATATCCTGGCTTAGGAATTTGCGAGAATGGTTCAACGTCAAGTCATCTGATCTATTCAAGGCCGCGGCTTCCAAGGCAATGATGATAGCCAACCTCCGAAATGGAGAAGGTACATGAAGAAGAAGAAGAAGATCCCTTTTTTAAATATTGCGAAAACAAGTAAAAAGTACATGTTGTCCGAAAAATTCATTACGAAAATTAATACAATCACTAGGAATATTAGATAACAGTATCATGTAGTGGAAATCTTCCATTTTGAATGGTTAAACTACTCTCTTAAACCCTTAAAACAGTATTTTTTTAGTTAAGAACTAATGAATTGTAGATCCAATAAAATGAATTTATATATTTTTACCTCAAAGAAAGCAAACTATATCGTTTTTAAAACCACATGCTAAAACATGCATTTGCAAACGATTTTACAAGAAAAAATTTCTCTTAAAAATAAAATTTAGGAATACAATTTTTAGAGTTAAAATTGGGGGGATTTTCACCCTATACACATGCAGCTCAGCCTATAAATATAGGTGTCAAATACATACAATTTTATAAAATATAACATATCGTGGAATAACCGTTACCATAAAAATTTCCGGAGAAAAGTTAAGAGAGAGTTTAGTTCAAGTTATAGGTAAAAGTTAGTGCTGTTTTTGATGTAAATTCCGAGATGGAAGAGACCTATCCAGGGGTGTTGAGGGCAATGTAAGAACAAACCCTACATAAAATGTAACAGCAAAAAACAGGTAGGCGCCAAAAGGAGAGTGTTAAAGTTGGCTAAAACAGGTTTTTTGAATCTACAAATGATAGAACGCATTTTGAAAAGAAAAGTTTCAAATAAAAGTTGTAGAGATTTTAAAAACTTACAATTTAAGATTCCGTGTGCTCATTTTCGTCAATTCGTTATTGCAAAAATGCCAAAAAACCCTTAAAATCGGACGTTTTTTGCATATGAATTATTTATTGCAAAATAGACTTTTTTTGCACTTTTTTGATTTTAAAGGGAAATCCTTGTCATTTCGAATAATATGATATTTTATAATAGTAAATCAGATAATTCGTTGTTGAGATATTGCTATTTGTTTATTCCAAAACGGAAAATGTTGATTGCTATAACTTTTTTTTAGGTGAACATTCTGACCTCCATAAAGGCTCAATCTCTTCGTGAAGGCCTAAATTTTCATATCTTGTTAGGGGCAAATAAAAAATTAATTTTTAACCCCTTAAATATCGCTCTAAAAAAGGAAGTGTGCGATATTCATAATTTTTCGAGCTAACCCAGATTTAAAAAAAAAACAATGAAATTGGTCCATTTGTTGTTGAAATACAGCGAGTTCTTTCGAGGGCTGCTGATTTGAAACTGCGAGTTCAATGTTCTCGCGTGTGCGAGAGCTCTATTTCTTTATAAAAACAACACCCCTTTTTTAATGCGACATTTAAGAGGTTGAAATTATTTTTTTTTTATTTGCTCGTAACAAAATATGTAAGTTTAGGCCTTTACGAAAAGATTGAACCTTTGTGGAGGTAAAACTGTTCACCCAAAAAAAAGTTATAGCAATAAACATTTTACGTCTTGGAATAAGCAATTAGCAATATCTCAGCAACAAATTATTCGATTTACCATTATAAAATAACACTTTATTCAGAAAGACAAGGGCTTCCCTTTAATTTTGCAATAAATAATTGATATGAAAAAAATAGTCGATTTTGAGGGTATTTTGACATTTTTGCTATAACAAATTATGGTCGCACAAGCTCAAATTGTAGGTTTTTAAAATTTCTACAACTTTTATTTGAAACTTTTTTTTCCAAAACGTGTTTCTTGGCTTGTAGAGTAAAAAAATCTGTTTTAGTTAACTTTGACCCCCCCCCCTCTTAGCCTCAACCTACTTGTTGCTGTTATATTTTATGTAGGGTTTGTTCTTACTATACTTCACTATTTTGTCATTTGTCATTAGATGGATGGATAGATTGTTTTCCACTAAATATAATGAAGTTCTAAAAAAAAATTATTTTGTTATTCACAAAATAAGAAAAATAATACATAATACAAGGGTAGTTAGCTCGTGATAAATTTTATTGTAAAAAAACGATACCCGTCAATTTAAATTTTCAAGTTCGTGCACAACTAACGAGTTTTTGGCCAAATTAAGTAAACTTATTCATTTATTGAATGAAAATAATGAAAAACAGTAACATTTTCACCCCTATAAAAAATATAGAGCAAGCTTTTACAGAGAAGATGTTATATATCAAACCTTTTTTCATAAACGTAATAATTCACAGAAAAATGAGCATCGTAAATTATAATTGAAAAAAATATGTTTTAGCAATAAACTTGGAAGAAGTTTTTCAGCTCCTAGAAATGAAATTCAAAACGTAAGAAAATACGTGCTGATTATTTTTCGATAGACTCCAACATATCAGATTGCGACAAACCGGAGGCGGATCACTGAGAATATTCCCTTGTTAATAAAAAATATATTAGTATTAAACTACCTAACACAATCAAAGGCCCTTGCCAAATCTTAAAACATCGCCAAAATTAACTTTTTATTAGTATTCCTATAACCATTTTCGGGAAAATTATAAGCAACATCCTTTGTTGACTTGCAGGCTTGAAAACCAAATTGAGAATTTGAAAGTATTTATTGTTTTCAATGAAGTCACGCACTTTTCTAGGGTTTCTAGGTCTAGTTAAAATCGGCAGCAACATGTTTTTGTTGTATACTTTATGAGAACACTAAAGCGTCTAATTTTTCGATGACTCTGCTAACACAGCTCCTATTTTTCTCATTTTCTTATTGATATACAGGTTGTCCCATTTTCCACACCTTTAGGGGATATTGGAGTTATTATCTATTACTCTTCTACTTTTTAATGAAATGAAAGATTACGGTGTCAAATTGGTCATGGCTCACTTAGTTTAATCTACAGGGTGATTTTAAATATCTTCGTTTTTTAGGCACATCTTGTATTTCCGTTATGCGTTAATTTATCAAAAATTTAAAACCTGATTTTTATAGAATTTAGTGGCATAATCAGTTTTTTTTTTAAAAGTTTAGTGTTTGGGATATTAATCAAACTTATGATTTTTTAAATAGGAATAGGAAATAGTATATTGTATTAAATATTGAATAAGTATAATTTAGGCTTTTTAAAAATATATAATGTGTTTATTTATTTTGAAAAACAAGGTCAGAAATCGATATTTTCAATAATTTACTTTATTTGTAACAGTAAGCAATGGCCAATTTCTAAGAAACAAATGCAAAATTTTGGCAATAATAATTATACCAAGGATTAGACACTTTAAAAGTTAATTTTAATGTTTTTCTATATTTTCAATTGTAAATTAATTATTATTACATTTTTTATTTTAAACAACACTGTTATCATAAAACCAGAATATTGAAATTTGATTGCCAAGAAACAAGAACACCATTATTTCATAAAACGAAAGTAACAAAAACATAAAGAAACACTGAAACTAAAAATAACGAAAAGTTTTTTTAAAGTTGGTTTTCAAAGAGACGGTTGTTTTCTCGAATGCAATATCGGCACGGTTTTGTTATTCTTCTAATTGCATTTAAAAGAATCATAGGTCTATTATGAATAGTTTGGAAGGCCAAACCAATTGCCCCACGAAATTTCGCTCTAGATTCATGTTGTGATTTGATTTTACATAAAACCCCACAAAAAATCCTAAAAGGAAAGATTGAGAGATCGTGGGGGCCATCTCACAGAAAAGTTAAATACATAACCTATTGAATATAATTCAGAAGCTTCTTGGAGACTTTGATTGCTTTGTATAAAACATACCAACATATCATATTTTTTATAATTATTACAAACGGCCATTATAAATGAAAAATAAATAAAAATAAAATAAAAATATCTACGTTAAAAAGATATTTCATAAATAATAATAATCTGACAAAACTGTGAAGTTTTGGATATCTGCTTTTGTTTCTTATAAATTGACCATGGCCTACTGTTACAAATTATTGAAAATATCGAATTCTGACCTTGTTTTTCCAAATAAAAAAAACACATCATAAATGTTTGGAAATCCTAAATTATACTTAATCAATATCTAAAATAATATACAAGTTTAAAAACTAAAAGAGCCATGACAAATTTGACAGCGGAATCTTTCGTTTCGGTAGAAAGGAGAACACTAAAGTGAAAACCGCAATACTCTGGGACACCCCGTACATATATCCACACTTTTTCTCGTAATTCAAATATCACACAGAGCATCGAAATTGTTTTGAAATTACAAAGTTTGACATGCGATTTTTAAAATAATTTATAATTAAGAAAATGTATAAACTCGTTTAGCAATTATTAATTACGAAATAAAAATAAGAATCCACCTTTACTCATTAATCTGTTGACAAACTCTTTGACGTCAGTAAGAGTAGAAATGTACAAAAGGAAAAATATAATTCCTTTTTTATTTTATTTGAAAAATCCATGTTGCAGGCCTCTCGTATAATTAAATAAATTAAACAATTAAAGTATAAAAAGAATAAATATATTGTGTACTTACCCAAAACGTCGTTTCCAAGACATATAAAAATAAACAATAACAACACCATATCTTTCAAGGTTGAAACCATGTTCTTTATATTTATTACAAAAAATAACTCGAAACAGGCTTTACACAGTTGGATAATTTTTCAATTTAATATATATTTTTCTAAATATATATATTTTTACCAAACCTTTTTTTTCTAGGTACGATTTGTCACTGATCAAATTAAGAACTAAACTGACACTGGCAAAAATGAAACGTCCCTTTTTAAGATCAGTATTTGCATCTTCTGGTAAACAAATGTTTATTTTATCTGTTCATTTAATTATGGTGCGGAACTTCAAACCCTTCTTATATGATGGGAAATACCAGATGCCTGACCATTCAGAATATTACGGTATTAAAATAATGTATTTATTACTTGCATTTCTAATAATATTAAATTCTTACCCCGGAAATTGGAATTTCCAAGGTACTATTGGCGTCGATTTATTATCAGTTAATTTGGGCAACCAAAGGCTCAACAAAAGGAAATTATGAAGATATTTTTGGGGTTTTTAGGAAACAGGTACTTTTTTTGGCATTGCATTGAATCCGTCATTATTAAATTGAAATTTTCCGATCTTAAATAAAAAAGTAACCGAATTCATGTCGACTTATATCGTAGATGGAAAGCTATGAAATATCTCCAATATTAACAGATGAAATTTACTTTTCTTGTTCACCAAATTTGAAAATTAATTATAAAATAAGTTTGAGATAAAATGGAGCATTAAATAATTTAAAAAAAAGGGTTTAAAAAATGAATTATTTTTCGAAATTCGCACTCTAAATGGGTGAAAAGGTTATACGAAAATAGCCGTTCATATTTCGGAAATTACTTTTCAATATACAGGGTGATTCTTCGAGAACTTTATCGATCGATTGTGGGAAAACTATAAATAGGAAGAATATGAAAACTTGATAGTGTACTAACATGCATGGGGGACAACCGGCTAAAATATTTTTAAGATGGCGGCACTTTCAGTTATATCGGAAATAGATGTCCACTTGCTTATTTTAAATAGAATACCCTACATATTATTGCATTTTTGATTTCTACGTAAAATTCTAGTCATATTTCATGTATAATGTTCTATACCTAAGTCTCACCGTTTTGGATATATTTAAATTTTTATGTCAAAAATGACGTTTGCGGACCAAAACTTAACTATAAATTTTTCCTATAAAAAAGTTTTTATTGTAGACGAAGATCGACTTTAGTGATCCTTTATGATATTTTGAAAATTATTAGTACAGAGTGGTCAAAAAAAAAAGAATAAAAATTATATTTAAAAAGTCGTCAAAAGTCATTTTTTCAATTAGTAGGCACCTATTTTTATAATTTTGTCGTATTAAGCATTAAAGGGTAACTTTGTATAAGGGTGTCGATTCCAAAAATTTGTAGTTTTCAAAATATTGGCAATTCAACATTTTTCTATTGTAAAAATGCTATACGACTTTTAAGTTTTGTTATTACTTGGTCATGACGGAGAGGCGTGGCGAAAATAAAACAATCGAACCTTACAGAATTGTCATTATTTCTTGCCATTTGACATTCATTAATAATAATCATGCCGGGGCGATTAAATTATACACACGAAGATTATTTAAAGTTATTTATTATTTATGGAGAACGTGATAGAGTTATTTCAAGACCATACGATATATTCGCGATCCGTTATCCGAAGAAACACAAACCAACACTACCAACTGTTAAAAAGATTATAAAAAGAAATAAACCAGTTGTTAATAAAATAAAATATCAAAAATTGTTTGAGTAAATGTTCAAATTGACGCTCTTGAACTTTCAAACATTTTTCGCGACTAAGCAGGAACCTTCGATCATACTCTAGATATAAACAACAATAGATTTGTCTGAAGGCTATTTATGGTCGGTGGGGGAGACGCTTTTTTGATGTTTGACAGACATAAACATATTTACTTATCTTGTCGTTCAGTTTAATTGCTTGTCGTGACTTTTTTCGGTGTTTTTAAGTGTTAGAAATTACTATAAATGCGAAGTTTACAATTAATATTAACAAAAAGAGGATTTAAAAACTTAGTTTTATCTGTAAATATTGTTAGATTGTTTACATATTGAAAATAACAATAATAAAAATTTAGGCAACCATATATTCATACTTTGTTTTCAGAATTGACGTACCCAGGGGTATGTTCGAAGGACGTACCGATGATAGTCGTTTAAATAATGCAATTAGAAAAGGATAGCATTAAATCGGCATGTCTGTACCAAGAAATTAAATATCTACTGTTTATCAACACTTTTTCAAATATAAATAAAAATATTATTACGTTATTCAGCGTTCAAACAACCGGGCCCTAGTTCTGACGTTATGCTACTTCTAAAGGGGTATGTTCGAAGCTTCCTAATTATAGTTTTCCCACAATCGATCGATAAAGGAGCCCGCACCAACCAAATGAAAATTGGATCCCGGTCAAATTCGTTGAAAATTCAGCATGTTGTAGGTCTAGATGTCCTGATCAAAAGTTCATATGGGCACATATATATATATATATATTGTACATTTTTGTGTGTGTGTGCGTGTATGCAGCGTAAAACATTGCAGACTATGTACCAAAATATTGAAATCGAGTAATCATAAAAAAAATACTTCAGTCGATAGATTTAGGATAATGAAGGAGATCACCAATTGTAATCTTGATTATGACCTTTAGATCAAGGGTCAAGGTCAAACATTGTCAAGATGTCATTTTTTATGGAAAAACTCTTTATTAAGAAGTAGATTTAAAAGATAAAGGCATTTTTTTCTGGTACATTTTTCGATTTTCGTAATATTTGAACCTTATATGAACTTCAGGTCAATGGTGAAGATGAGGCTTGTAGACTGAATGATTTTTTAAACGCAAAAGTCCATTTTTGACCTCTTTTTATGGTAGTTTCAATATTTCGGTATAAAGTTTGCAATGTTTTACGCTGCATACACACACAGACACATAGAATATGTATTGTACATTTACATTTGCTTACGTTAGCCAAACGTAGGGAGAGAGAGAAAAAAATATATAGATGGAGAAAATTGACCCTTACGCCTTGCCTATGTAAATGGTGGATCGGGCGCAACTCATCCCCCTGTATCTCGAAAACTATTAACTTTTGAACTTTGTGCCCATAGGAACTTTTGATCAGGACATCTAGACCTATAACATACTGAATTTTCAACGAATTTGGCCAGAATCCAATTTCCATTTGGTTGGTGCGGGCGCAACTAATCCATCTGTATCTCGAAAACTATTAACTTTTGGACTTTGTACCCATAGGAACTTTTGATCAGGACATCTAGACCTACAACATACTGAATTTTCAACAAATTTGACCGGGATCCAATTTCCATTTGGTTGGTGCGGGTCCTGTCTCGGAAAACCACCCTGTATTCTTCACAATGATCAAGACAGTTTTGCAATAGTTTGAATCAATCCGAATGCATCAACTGCCTTTTCTATAGTAGAAAATCGTTTATTCTTCATGTACGGGAACAAAAAAAATCATTGGGTCAAAATCAGGGCTGCAAGGCGGATAACCCATCAATTCCACTTTTCAATGCTCAAAATCTCAGTCGTTTGAGTTAATGTGTGAGACCTCGTGTTGTAATTGTGGAGAATGATCGGTCATTTCCACTTTGTCTTCCTCAATTAACCGACGACTGCCTGCAAACAAATGGTTGTATACCATTCAGAATTGACCATTCTGCGATTCTCTCGAAGCATGGTTGCAATATGGCTAGGTTACGAAAGCTGGCTACCACTTGTTTCGAGTTAATAATTCAATTTATTGGCCGACATGAAATGGTAGAACGAATGTAAAGGACATAAATAGCGTCTGTGTATCAAAGCTTTTAAAATGTTAAACTTTACAATGGATAGACGTAGACATACCTATAGATATAATTTATTGACTACGTTTTTGTAAAGCACAAGTTGTAATAAGTTCTATAGAAGATTGCAAGTAGCGTTTAAATATTCTATATTAAAAATTTCTAACCTTATCAGGTAAGTTGTAAAGTTTTATATTTACTGATTATATATATATATATATATATACATATATATATATATATATATATATATATATATATATATATATACAGATATATATTATATTAATAAGTGCTAAGACTCAAAAAAATTAGACACAGAAGAGTTAAGATGAAGCATTAATGGATAATAAACCAGTAAACATGGTTTAGATTACGATAAAAATTAGATTTAATCATAGTTTAGGATGTATTGTTTAATTTATAGTACATATAATTAGATATAGTTTTAAGAAAAAGACAATATATTCCAAAATTCTTGTCTAAGTAAATAATTTAGAACTGATATTTTCGTCAAAAATATACCATATTTCCCTCTATGGAAATTAAAGTTCAATTAAAAACTATTAAAAAAATATTGAACTAGATAGAGGAAGTATTATTATAAACAAATATATATTTTTTATTGAATAATAAATGTGTGAATGTGTTTAAAAACTAATAATAATGTGTGATACATTATCTTTGGTCCCAATAAAAACAATCACTCATAAGACACAAAAGTGCGTGTAGTGGAAAATTAGTGCGAAATTCAAACAAAAACACTGTGATTAGTGAAAAATAAATAAACATTATTGTACGAAATAGAAGAACAATATTTTAGTGTTAAGAATTATTTAACAAACTATGTAGAAATAAAAACCATGATTATGCAAAACTGTAAAATATAGTATAGATTTAATCAGTTTATAAGGTAGATTTAAGTTTTTTTATAGCAAATTTGGTACTAAGATGTTATGAAAATTTTGTTTAATACTAGGATAATAATATCCGAAGCAAGAATAAACATTTTAGAGTTTTTTCGAACAAAATTTGAGTAAAATAGTCATAAATTTCAATATGCAAAGTGTTAATTTTTGTCAATTTTAATATATTAATAGTATGCCAGAGTGGTTTTAATATATATCAAACTGTTGAGAAAGCTCTAAAGTTTATTTATTGCAAGTTCAATAATCCTCAATGGTTAAATTTAGGTCGATGTATTAATTAAAACATGAAAATTCCAGTCAAAATTGATTAAATTCAAAAACATTCATAAATTGCAATTTTTCAAGGTAGTAAAATTTATCAAGTTGCCAGGTGTCATAAAATCTGACCAATCAGATTGCAGAAATTTCATATGTTTCGGCTGCATATATAGAGCCGAGACGTAGGAATTTCATCAGAGTTGAAGTTAGCATTTAGCTCAAATCACTGCGTCTTTCGTGCTCCCAAAAATTTGTTTATAGGGAAACTGAAGTTTTCATACGTCACCAGTAAACAAAAACAAAATATATATATATTTTTTTTTAAATAAAGAGGTTATGTGTTTTGTGTTGTTAATTAAAAAGAATTTTCAATAATTTATTTAAAGCAAAAATAAGAAAAGTCTTCAAGTTTTGTCCTGTGAAGTAAATTTTTAACTCTTAGAAAACAACAAGTACAAAAAAATTGTGATAAGAAGAATATAAAAAAAAAATAATTTGAATTTTTTGAAGAAGAAAATTGTAGAACGAGATTTTGGAAAAATATTTGTCAATTGCTTACTTTATAGGAAGCGACAATAAAATATTTTGGATATTTGAAAGTTTTTCAAAGAAGAAAATAATATAAAAAAAACTCGAATTGTGTTTCAAAATATTGGGACCAAGTAACAGAAAGCAATACAAGGTATTTATGTTAGACTAGACAGCTTTTAGTTTTGTTTGGTTGAAAATAGCATCTATAATAACCTAACATTTCTCAAAATAAAATTAATTAAATTAATAAAATATAGTTTGCAATACTAACCTGATTGAATATAGAAAATATTTATTATCATTAATATTAGGTATTAAACCATAATAACCACTTGAATCACAACACAGCACACGATAATTTGTACAAAATAATATCAATTTTGTAAAATAAACGACGCTTTCCATATTAAACTACAATAAAGCCATCTAGTAGACGATTGCTAAACTAAAAATCTAAAACGTTGCAAATTTGTGATACAGGTTGTTAAAACACAATGCATGGTAAGTAAAAGTGAATAATTAATAATATTGATTAAAAAATATTGTTGTTTGAAAAATAAAAACATTGACCATTTTATTTAATCCAATATTTATTAGTGATCTTTGTGCCATTTGTTTTTCATT
Organism: Diaprepes abbreviatus; assembly: GCA_034092305.1. Classification (NCBI taxonomy): domain Eukaryota; kingdom Metazoa; phylum Arthropoda; class Insecta; order Coleoptera; family Curculionidae; genus Diaprepes; species Diaprepes abbreviatus. Next base: position 4,078,254 of record JASJET010000062.1, read on the forward strand.
GTTAAATAAAATTTATATGTTGTATTTTAATCATTCTGTGTATTGATATTATAAATCTGAACTCACCTGGGAAGGAGTCAATTAACAGGTAGGAACACATCTATATCTATATAGAATATTTTGAAAATCGAAAACATTTCAAAATTGGTAAGAAATAGTTATAATTTATTATAATTATTTTTTACCTGGCGCTCAACAACCGGGCAATATTTTGTGCGGGTGAGTAGAGCATAGCGAGCGTGCGCGTAGAGCTTAGCGAGCGTGCGCGACTACCACCATAATCGTCACAATATATATATATATATATATATATATATATATATATATATATATATATATATAACTTATTTATTGATATGAATATATTACATTATCAAATTTGTATACAAAAAATATTGAGCAAATAATTTAAGGATTAAGGTTTTATAGTATCTAAAATCCAGTCCATGTAGTACTTCACCTGAGTGTAAATACCAGGCATACTAGAGTTTCCACACAACCCGGGTCCATAAGAAACAATTCCCTGAAAATTAAATTTATGAATATAATGTTTTAGACCGACTTCATTCAAAATCATGCAATGACAATAGTCAAAAAATGAAGTATGTTATTCCAGAAGCCAAAAAAGTGTATATGTATTTTGCCGTTTTGCAAAAAAATCATTTTCAACGAAGTTATCGAGATTTTAAGTTGAACTTAGAACTTGCACAGTGAAGAAAAATGAAGGTCTTTTTTTATTCAAAATTGCATATTTTTATGACTAATCGATATAACTCAGTGCTCTATTTTGATTAAGCTCACATGAGTAAAAAACCGAGAAATTTTCTAAATTAATAAAATGGCGACCGTTTTTCGAAATAAAAAAACGCGATATTCTCAAAAATAACATTTTTTTTTGATGAGTTTTTTCGTGGTTCCTTGTTATATGCTTCAACCATAACTATTTCCATGGGCGCTAAAATGCAAGGGGAGACACAACACATTTTTTTTTTTCAATGACCGATTCCATTCGAATCATGCGATGAGATTTTTTTCAAAAAGAACTATAATAACAACAAGAGGACTAAAATTAAAATAACACACAGAAAACTGTGCACTCAAAAATTTAATTCATCTACGAAAATTTAAGTTTCAGTCTTAGATTTGAATGAGATTTTTTTCTAACAGTGAGAGAAATAAATGCACTCAATTTATTTTAAAAATAACTTTATTAAATTATCTTTACAGTGGTTTATCGAAACCCGTATCAATAAAATATTACATACATTAAATTCAGGGAAAATATTCATATTAACGATATTAATAATTTTCTCTATTCAATTTTTCTTTATTTAATTAAAATACAAAATATCGAATGCATTGCACAGGATGTTCTGAACGCCTAAAAGATTAATTTTTGTGTTTCCGTTCACCAGGCCGGTAATTGTTATTTCTAAAATAAACATAAACAAAATAAAAACAACCAATAGATAAACAACCAGTTTTTTTAGCTAGCCATACAGATGATATCAGTTTTAGTGCTGGTCGCACACGTTCTGCCATTGTGTACCAGTTCACTAGCAAAATTTTGAATTGCCTTGTTGACAAAACGATGGCTACTTTTTCCAATTTAGAAGACGCTGATATAATTTTCATGTATGGTAGAACAGACTGCAATGCAGCTGCAGCTCAACGACTATACCGAGATCGATTTCCTGGAAGAAGAGTTCCCAATGTACAAGTTTTTATTAACACATATCGCCGTATTTGCGAAACCACTAATCTTCATTTCAGAAAAAGATTGCATGCAGACAGACATGCTGTCGAAGTAGAACAACAAATTTTGGATTCATTTGATGCAGATCCAACCACGAGTACTAGAAAGGTAGCTAATCAACTTGTCTACTTGGAAAATGTGGAACGTTTTGAAAGTTGAAGGAAAGCATCCATTCTATTACACCCCTGTTTAAGGCCTTAAAGAAGATGATCCAGCACGGAGAATTCTGTTCTGTCGTTATTTGTTAAATGATGATATGGAAGATGGACTTTTCTTAAAAAGTATTTTATGAGCCGATGAATCGAAATTTTCTCGGGAGGGAATCACCAACTTCCACAATCTGCATTATTGGGCTGATGAGAATCCGCATGTGAAAATAGAAATATCCTTCCAACATAAATTCAGTGTAAATGTATGGGCAACGGTAATCGGAAGAACTTTCATTGGGCCATATTTCCTTCCTGAACATTTAAACGGAGACAATTACTTGGGAGTTTTTACAAAATGAAATGCCGAACATCGTGGATGAAATATTATTGAACGTAAGAGACAGAATAATTTTCCAGAACGACGGATGTCCAGCACATTATCGGCTTGACGTAAGAGATTTTTTGAATGAAACATTCCCTAATCGTTGGATCGGAAGAAATGGTCCCATATTGAGGCCTGCGAGGTCCCCAGACTTGACGCCTATAGATTTTCACATCTGGGGACGCATGAAAGAACTTGTCTATAAAGTTGAAATAATGGACCGTAATCAACTGATTGAAAGAATTAATGAAGCAGGTGTCACACTTAGGGAAGAAATGGGACTAGGCGTAACCACCAACCAAGTGAGAAAAAGGGCCCGAAAATGTATTAGAAATAATGGCTCACATTTCCAACATAACATGTAAAATAATACTTAATGTGATTTTGGTAATTTTAGGAAAGTAAAAATAAATAGAGAAAATTGTTAATTTCGTTAATATGAATATCTTCCCTGAATTTCTTCTTCTACCTTCTATAATAGGTCCCTGACCTGTTCCTTCTTCGATTTTCCTCATTCTGGACTTAAATTATAGCTCCACCTTTTCCGTGGTCGACCTCTGCTGCGTGTACCACTAGGCGATTTATCTCGTGCGATCCTTACCAGTCTATCCTCTGTCATTCGGCTTATGTGTTTGTTCCATTGTGTCTTACGTTGTAGGACCCACTCATTAATGCAGTCTGTGTTGCATGATTACCTGATGTTATCGTTTCTTTCTCTGTCTAGTAGCGTTTTTCCTGTTATTCGTCGAAGTATTCTCATTTCTGTAGTCTCCAATAGTTGTTTCGTTTTTGTCGTCTCTGGCCGTGTTTCTGAGGTGTATGTCATAATAGGTCTAATTGTGGTTTTGTAGATCCGAACCTTTGTTTCTTGTTGTAAGTGTTTGTTTCGCCAGATCACGTCGTTGAGGCAACCGCCACTTTGTTTGCTTTGGCCACCTGCCCTCTTACTTCATCTTCGATGTTGCCATAACTAGTTATGTCGATTCCTAGATATTTGAAACTCATTTCTTATTGTATTATTCGACCGTCTAGTTCTAGTTTGCATCGGAGGGGTTCTTTTGAGGTTGTCATACATTTAGTTTTTTCGGCTGAGATAATCATATTATATTTTCTTCCCGCAAGATTAAAGGTATTTAACAATCTCTGGAGGTCGTCTTCAGTTTCGGCACATATCACAGCGTCATCAGCGTAACAGAGAATTTTTATTTCTGTATCACCCATTTTATATCCTCTACCAAGTCGCACCTCCTTTATTATTTCGTCCATTATCATGTTAAACAATAAAGAACTAAGCGAGTCTCCCTGTTTAATACCGCTGTTGACTGGTATGGGTGTTGATAATTTACCGTCAGTGCGAATCTGAACTTTATTGTTTGCGTATATGTTTTCGATGGTCTGAATTATATTGATAGGAATATTTCTCTTATATAATAGGTGGATTACGTCATCTAGCTTCATGCGATCGAATGCTTTTGTTAGATCTATAAAGCATAAAAATGTTGGTTTATTGTATTCTATAGATTTTTCGACTATCTGTCGTAGAATAAATACTGCATCCACGCAAGACCTTCCTGATCTAAATCCCTGCTGTTCGTCTTTCAGTGTTGTAAGCGAATTAATTTTATTTTTGATTACTTTCGTAACGAGTTTCAGAGTTGTGTCCAGTAGATTAATACTCCTGTAGTTCCCTGGTTCTTGTTTGTCACCTTTCTTAAACATAAGCATTATTGTGCTGGTTCTCCACCTGGTACTTTGCATTGTGTCAGGATTTTTCGAATGAAGCTTGTGAGTTCCTGTGTTAGTCGCTGTCCTCCGTATTTCAACAATTCGTTATGAATTCCGTCTTGTCCGGGAGACTTTCTATTTTTTAAGGATTTTATAGCTTTCTCTACTCCTTGAATGGTGACTTCCACATTATTCCTTATTGCTGGTATGTTGTTTTTTCCAATGTTAGCATCTCCCTCAAATAATATTGTTAGGTAGTCTATCCATTTCTCCTCTGATATTTCGTTTGTTTCGGAGAGTTCAGATATTTCTTTGCGCTGTTGTCTTATCAGTCGCCACATTTGTTTTTGTACACTATAGAAGTCTCCTTCCATTCTTTTAGAGAACTGCTCCCAATGTTCACTTTTTAGTTGCCTGACTAGTAGATTAGTTTCGTTACGAATTAGTTTGTACCTATTTAATGGATTTAATATTTTATTGATACGGGTCTCGGTAAACCACTGTAAAGGTAACTCAACAAAATTATTTGTAAAATAAATTGAATGCATTTATTTTTCCCACTGTTAGAAAAAAAAAACTCACTCAGATCTAAGAATGAAAGTTGAATTTTCGTAGGAGAATAAAATTTTTGAGTGCACAGTTTTCTGTGTGTTATTTTAATTTTAATCCTCTTATTGTAATTATAGTATAAGAACCAAAGAATAAGAAAAAACATATTTCAAACCGAAAAATTATACCAGTATCATAAAAATTAAATTTTCAATCACCAATTACCAGAAAACCGAGAAATTATAAAATGTGCCGTAACTCGACAATCGTGCATTTTTGTACTAAGGCATATATGGCATAAATTATTCAAAATGATATTCTCTTTCACCTCTTCCAAAACTTTCTATCGATGTACCAGACACCTTGTATTTAGAGAAAAATTAAGAAATTTGCCAATGTTATATATATTACGTTTAATTTAGCCTATGCAATACTTCTACATTCCGATTGCAAATGAACACCGTTCGTCAATTTTCTTTCGTAATGTTTATTAACTTAATTTAAGAATATTTTATTATAATATTACCTGTTGAATATATACGTGTCTATAGTCGCTTAACACAGTAGCTACTACAGCAGGACCTCCACTGTCTCCAGTACAAGAATCTTTGCTACTATCTCCTCCTGCACAAAGCTGGCTATAAGTCACAATTTTATAGTAACCAGCATATTCATTTTTACAGGCTTTCTTATCAGCTACCTTGAGCCCTACTTTCTGGAGAATGTCACTTTTATTTCCTAAAGGAAAAAAAAAGTGTCAAATAGGACTTTTTCTGTTAATGGAAACAAATAACATTATTTTTTAATTTACTCTATGAGATTAAAACACTGAATGACTATCGAGGAGCAACAGCCCGGTATTTATACCCGACTGGTGCTCAGCCAGGCGCGGATCCAAGGGGGGGGGGCGGTGGGGGCGATCGCCCCTTTGAGTTCAGGAAATATACCCGATTTTACCTCTTATACTATAGTTAATGCAAGGACTAGAGAGAGTAATAAATCATTTTTTACCCTTTTTCCTTCGCAAACTACCTGTGTTCTTTAATTCGGTGTCTTTGGCAAAATCTGTTAGATATATATATTTTTCCTAGGAATGGGTTAGAAATTTTATAATCAAAAATACCGGTCTATAATAATGGACTATTTGGCTTGAATAACAATAGACATTTGGAAGTGTTAAAAAGGATTTTAATCCTTGTCAAAGGCGTCGGAAAGAGATTTATTTTATCACTAAGTATTTATGGCATAGAATATTATTTCGGTTATAAACTCAAAATAAAAAGTTTTTATAATATTATTTTATTTCTTATGATTTCTTAATTATACACATACATTAGAAAATATAGATAATTTTGACATATTTAACACAAATCACAACTGTATTTTTATTATTTTTAATTTTGGCATAAAAGCCGTTTTAGGCACATTCAGACTAAAACGTAGCCTTTTCTTTCAAAAAATTCGGAGTTACAATTTAAATACTTACAAAATACTTATTGTCAAAAAGAAAAGAAGTTAAACATATATAAAAAAATAAATTCGTCCATATAATATTAAATTTTTTTTGGGGGGCTATCGGTCATTTTATTATTAATTATAAACATTCTTAGAAAATTTGACGTTTCAGTTTATTTATTTCTTAAATTAAACACTAAAAAGGGATTCAAATGTAATTAATTTTTATATGTTACAGTTAAAATTAGATCTACTTATTTTTATTTCTATTGCACTGGCATCTTAATTTAATTTCCTTTATTATATGAAATATCCGATAGGCTTAAAAAAATAAAATAAATGTGTTAATTCTACACGCTTAAGAAAAAGACACAAATATAATAATAAAATAATAAAGAAATTACGGCTAATTGGAATTAAACATATATAAAATTAAAGAAAGAGACACACTAAAATAAAAATATTTAAAAAAAAATAAAAAAATATAAACAACATTAAACAATTAAATACAACAAAAACAAATTGTGTTTACACTGGTAAACATTACGTATCTAATTCGTAATCAAATTCAGTGAAGCTATCGTCGCTCAATTAATTGAGTTTCCACATTTTGTTTTATTCTTTTATTATATGGATTTTTCCCAATTTTCCGCAGTAACTTTGTTCAAAAAAATCTTTCAAAAGTTCAGTTAAATTACTAATTTTGTACATTGTATTGTTTCTAGCAACTCTGCCTTTTACTTTAGAGAGATATTTCCTTCTCCAACTGACAGTTTCCGAACGATCTATAAGAACAGATTTCCTATCTGGTTTTTTCCATCAAAAATTAAGTTTTCTGAGCAATTTCTAGAGCGCAGTTCTTTTAATTTCAGGTAAATCCCGATCTTCATTGATTTTAGTAAGAATTTTGTTGACGGTTGGGATTTGCTTCTCATAATAAAATGTATGTACAATTACTTTTATTGCAGTTTTCATGTCTTCTTCTAACGAGGTTTTTCATCTGCCTGTGATCGAATGGGGGAGTACGAAACATTCCAGTCGTTTTTTCTCCTTCAATATTCGGTTCATAGTAGATTTTCCTGTCATGTTGGAACACATCTCAACAGAGCTTTTAACATTATTATCTAGATATTGATATCTTAGGGCATCATAAGCATTCATCGTAATAAGTTTTTCATTGAGGAAAAATGCCTTGGTTTAACGATTTTGGAATAAATATAGAAGTGGAAGCCATATTTTTTCGGTATCTTACTAATCTCAAATAATATATAAAAACAAGCACAAACAAGATAAATCACTAAGCACACACTGTAAGGTGTACTTTTCTCACTGACAGAAATAAAAATGAACTATCAGAAATTTTATTATTGCAGTAAATTTATAAAAGCTTATAATATTTAAATATAATTAGATTTACGGCAGTCCTCCGTTACCTGCGGTACTGGAGCAAGTACGTTGGGGATTTCGGTAACAGGTTTATTACTCTCTCTAGTTCTTGAATAGAGTATAGGAATTTGTATGCTTGCGATCGCCCTCCCCCCCTCCCAAGAGCTCTGAGTTCAGGAAAATAGAACCGATTCTGCCTTTTATATTAGGAATATGTATGCCGCTGACACTCTTTCCCCGTTGACAACTTGTTTTTCTTGCGATAGTCGCCCCCCAGTAGCTTTGAGTTCAGGAAAATAGACGCGATTCTGCCTCTTATACTAGGAATGTGTATGTTGCTGGCATCCCCTCCTCTCCAAGAGCTTCAAATTCAGAAAAATAGGCACGACCCTGCCATTTACACTAGAAATAGGAATGTCTCCGGTGTCCCCCCCCCGTCGACAACTTGCTTTCGCTTGCCATAATGTACTTTTGTGATGTCACCGCCTCCCCCCCCCCAAGAGAGAGGCTGGATCCGCCCCTGTGCTCAGCCAACGATGATCCAGCGTTACAATCGATTTCCACGTGGGATGTAGACTATAACCTTCATCTCTATTAATATTATTTGGATATTTACAAATTTCGATTGATTCTCTAATTTCATGTTGAAAGAAACCAGGCGCTGATGCTAGCACCTTAGTTTCTTTTACATTAAAAGTGTGACCTGAGCAATGCTGGTGTTCACCTACTGCGGATTGTACGATTTGTTTCTTTTTTATATATCTTTCATGTTCCTTAAGCCTACTGGATATAGACCGTCCTGTTTCACCTACATACGCTTTACCACCAAAGCAAGGTATCTTGTAAACACCTTCTGTTTGAAATGAAATTGAGTCCTTTGGAGACTTCAAATATTGTCCAACTTTCTTACACATGTTGAAAATTGTCCGGATGTTTGATTTTCGGAGCAATTTGGCAATCTTGTCGGTGGTTCCGTGTATGTAAGGTAAGACAACACTGTCCATAGGAGGTGAGAGGTAAGAGGACTCTCGAAAAAAAGCACCCCGATGGTGAGAGGTGAGAGAACTTACTGAACACAAGCACCCCGTTCGTGAGAGGCGAAGGGACTCACCGAAAATAAGCACCTCGAAGAGAACAAAACTACTACTCCACGTTATTGTAGTGCTAAAAGTAGTTAATCATGCACATAGTCGTACTAACCACAGTTCTTGCTAACAATTCTGAATGACAGAATTTCTTGAAATAGCCGTGAAGAACATGATCAAGATAATGTTATAGTGACCTTGCAATCTTGCAACTTTAGTACGAAATGTTTCATAAAATAATGACGTTGAGGATCTTGTTTCGACCTTTAAATAATCTTGATATTAGACCTTACCTTTGAGGTTAAGGTCATATCTGATGATGAAATTGCTGTGAAATTGATCTTTCCATTTTCAGGGGTTAAATTGTGGGCTTCCTTTTCAAATTTTGAAATTGAGCTTCAAACGATCTTGAAGGTCAAGACCAAGCTTATTTTCAAGGTCACTACCACTTATCCCTAGTGCCGCCCAGCAGCTTTTGTACAGGGTGAGTCAACGATTGGATGAAGTAAGTTTGTGCCTTTTCGGTGAAATTTACAAAGAAACTATATTTATTGTTTGATACAGTTTATTTTTACGCAGATTTTAAAAATATTTAGGACTCTACAGGGTGAGCCAAAAAACTAGGACAGCATAAAGTTGTATTTTTTTAAATAGAACACCCTATATACGAATCGTATTTTCGATTTAGCTTATAATTTTAAATCTTTTTTATTAAGGGTTTACTATAACAAAACTTTATAGTTTCTGAGATAATTAAGTTTAAAGAAAAAAAGTCACATTTTCAAGCATCAATTCAATCCTAAACAACGTTTTCAATTTTGTGACAAATATATTTAAATTTGGAATTTAGCAAGGCCAAGGACAGAAATAGTCTTCATTATCATAGTAGCCATGGCAAAAACAATGTAAAAGAACATTTTTCTGTGTGTCAAATTTATAACCGCAATCGCTTCTTTTGCTTTTTATGTAGTGTAGTTTGGTTTTTTTTGCATTCATCTTATATTGTAAAATGAATTTTCCAAAGAATGAGTTAATAGATATGATTTATACAATAGGAGAGGCTCAAAAAAATTGCCTTCTTGCTCAAAGAATTTACAAAATGAAGTATCCTGATCGACGCCAGCCTAATACCCATACTTTTCAAAACTTAATGCAAAGATTTGATTCTTCTGGTACTGTTGATTATCCAAAACGTAAAGTGGTCAACAAATCAGTAACTAATGAAGAAAAAGAACTACAAGTATTGTTAAATGTTCAGGAAAATTCTTATATTGGTAGCCGTCAGTTAGCAGCATTATGTGAAACATCACAATCCACCGCTAATCGTACTACCAAGAAATATAGGTATCATCCATATCACATGGAATTACACCAAGAATTGCATGGACAGGATTTTGAAAGTCGTATAAACTTTTGTCGTACAATAAATGCGGAGATTCAATTAAATCCAAATTTATTATGCAAGGTAATGTTTAGTGATGAAACTACTTTTAGAAGTAACGGTGCCGTAAATAGACGCAACATGCATTATTATGCCACAGAAAACCCATTTTGGATTAGAGAGGTGCAACATCAAAACCACTGGTCATTAAATGTTTGGTGTGGTATTCATCATAATCGAATTATTGGACACCACTTTTTTAATGAACCACTAAATGGCCATAGTTATCTGAACTTTCTACAAGAAGAACTACCCCAACTGCTTCAAGGTCTCGATAGGGATGAACTCGACAGTATGTGGTTCCAGCACGATGGTGCGCCTCCGCATTACCATCGTGAAGTTCGTGCGTTTTTGGACCAACGATATCCGCAAAAATGGATTGGACGTGGGGGTTTCATTGAATGGCCACCAAGGTCTTGCGACATCACCCCATTAGATTTCTTCCTATGGGGTTATATTAAAAATAAGGTGTATGTTAATCCACCAACAACAGTGGAAGATATGCGAAACAGGATTAGGGATACCTGTAGAACAATAACGCCACTAATTTTGTCCAGGGTGCGAGAAAATCTGCAAAAAAGACTAAATTTGTGCATTGCATAAGAGGGTCGTTTATTCGAACACTTATTAAAAAGAAATAATTAATCTCAGTATTTAATAGGTAATTTTTTTGTTTCAATTTAGTATAAAAGTAAATATGTATTTGCCTTGTCGTTATTGTTGTGTTAATTTTTTCACATTATGTTTAATTAAACTATTGTCGTTGTAATATAACGAATAATGTATTTCATCATATTTAACCACATTCTGTTTGTTTCTGTAGTTTCTTTTTATTATTTTACATGGCTACTATGATAATGAAGACTATATCTGTAAAAAAGTATGGAAAATAAGAGGGTTTTTATTACTCTATTAAATAACATGAAAATATACAGGGTGTACCATTTAAAAAAAAAAGATATTTATTCATTTAAACTTGTTCAAATTTGAGCCGATGTGTTCAACACCCTGTAGCTTTTATTGCAAATATTAGGTAAAAATTATGTTAACTTGTCCTTGGCCTTGCTAAATTCCAAATTTGAATATATTTGTCACAAAATTGAAAACGTTATTTAGGATTGAATTGATGCTTGAAAATGTGACTTTTTTTCTTTAAACTTAATTATCTCAGAAACTATAAAGTTTTGTTATAGTAAACCCTTAATAAAAAAGATTTAAAATTATAAGCTAAATCGAAAATACGATTCGTATATAGGGTGTTCTATTAAAAAAAAATACAACTTTATGCTGTCCTAGTTTTTTGGTTCACCCTGTAGAGTCCTAAATATTTTTAAAATCTGCGTAAAAATAAACTGTATCAAACAATAAATATAGTTTCTTTGTAAATTTCACCGAAAAGGCACAAACTAACTTCATCCAATCGTTGACTCACCCGGTACGAAACATTTCACGAAATACTGCGTTCTTTTTGTTTTGACATTGATATTTAACGTTTACCTTAAGGTCAAGGTCATATCCGATGGTAAAATTTCTCGCACTTTTCATTCTCGGAGTCGAAATTGGGGAATCCTATTTAAATTCTAAAGTTGATCTTGAAATGATCTTAAAACGTAAGGTCAAAGTCATTTTCAAGATCATTTCTAGTTAGCCCCCCTACCACCCTATAATTTTTGTATAAAACATTTTTTGAAAAAATGTGATCCCACCAAAATATTCCATTGTTTCAAGATAAATGCCGCTCCCTGGGTTGACAATGGCTATATTCTTTTGAGTAATTATCAATTGATCAAAGTGAACAAAGTGAAACTGATAACTTCATGTTCTTTTGAATATGCATTTACTTGTCATTGGGCTGAAGTGATCATGATTACTTCAAGTGATAGAAGTGAAAGTGATAATGACTCAAAAGAATAGCCCTAATGTTTACCAATAAGCAGTGTTATCGAAACCGCTCTGAAATTAACTCAATTTTTTTAATTTTTGTACACACCTGATGTGGTATTGGTCACTCCCCAACCAGTAACTATAATGCCTCTGAAAGGAAAATCTCTTACAACGCCAACAGGTAGACAAACGGGTCTAGCATTTTCTAAAATACGTAAAAAGAGATGTTTTCAAAATCCCAAAACTAAAATCGTTGTTATAAATAAGTATAAAAATAAATAAAATAATATCCTTTATTGCCAACTAAATCATTGAAAATGAACAAGCAAAGTCACAAATTAAATATTTTCCAAGTTTTTTTAATTTATTAATTTTTTATAATTAGATAAAAGATATTTTTTTTTGTTCCATTTTGTATTTGAGATAAACTATGTGAGAATTAGTTATTCTGTACCAAACATAAATATCTTTTACGTAATTAAAATAATTTTTTTTTAACTCCGCCTGGGGTTGGTTGTCAGGTGAATTGACTAGCCTGGTAACTGTCACTGCCGGTCCGAAGCCCGGATAAACGAGGAGGGTTCCTGGGTCAGACCAGCACTCTACCTAGGGTAAAACAAAACACAATGCTCACATAACCGGAACTTTGCCTCGGAACAGGGCTGAATTAAGGATGACGACCCATGCTAGAAAAAGGTTTACGAATTGGAAAAAAATGGACATTTTACGCAGTGCCACCTGGAATATAAGATTCTTTAACAGTAAAGAATAAGAACTAATAATAGAATTGGACGAGCACAACATTGACATATGCGCACTTCAGGAAACAAAAAAGAAAAGAAAATATCAGAAACTGTACGGTGAATACATCTTGATATATAGGGGGGTGGATAAAGATGAACGCGCCAAAGAAGGAGTAACAGTAGCCGTACATAAAAAATACAAGGATTGTATAGAAGGATGCCAATACATATCCTCAAGAATACTGGTCATCAAACTACACACAGGAACCCAAGAACTGTATATAATATCCGCGTACGCACCCGAAGACAATAAAACGCTCGTATTGGCAACGAAACTTTACCCGGAGTTAAACAACGGTTCAACTAGAATGTATTGAACTACAATGGAGAACTCCTAATCAACACATGTGCAATTAATAACACATTTTTCAACCACAAACCACAATACACATATACTTTCAGTAACACTCGAGGACAACAATAAATGATCGACTACATAATAACAAACAGATGCTTACAACCACCTCAGATATTGGACATACGAGCCCTTAACTCTCCTAACATCAGTTGCGATCACAAACTACTCCTTGGAAAAATCAAAATGAAATTAAAACCCAACAAAAACACAAGATCTGGCACATAGGATAAGAAAATAAACGTAGAATCATTGTGGGATGAATCCACTAAGGAATTATACCAAAAACGACTTAGGGAAAAAATACAATACAAGCCATTAGACGAAAGGGATGACATTAATAACAGCTGGGAGAAACTAAAGCGAAATATCAACGAAGCAGCTACAGAAGCACTCGGAACACGAAAAACAAACCAAGGAAAAGGAGGACAAGACCCCTGGTTCTGTAAGGAAGTTAAGGAGCAATGTAAAGAGAAAAGGGAGCGTACTTAAAAACAGGACAATGCAGTCTCCGGAAAATTATCAAGAGTACAAAAGAATTAGAAATAACACCAATACATTAGTGAGACAAGTTAAAAACAAGCACTGGGAAACCTTTTCAAAAAGGATGGAAAGCGACTTCTATGGACTCCAGAAACAGATATGGCGGCTGAGCCGCCAGACCAAAGAAAGGAAACACATGAGTTAATTAGCAGTAACCGCATACCGAAGGGAACTTGGGTGAATTACTTGAAGGAATTATACAAGAAACAACAGACAGAAATCAAACCCGAACACACCCGAAATTATAATTAACGACTATATACTTGTAAAGAAGGAAGACGTAGAACTAACCTTAAAAAAACAACTAAAAAACAGGAAAAGTGCGGGACCTGACGGAATTACCAATGAACTACTGAAATACGGAGCCTGACAGAACAACTGAAAATTCTCATCAATAAAATCATATACCATCACAGAATCCCCAATGAATGGAGGATAAGCAAAACAATACTCCTATTCAAAAAAAGCGATAAAAAAGTGCCGACTAATGACAGAGGAATCAATCTTCTCTCCACCTCGTTAAAACTAACCACAAAAATTCTTACAAGCAAAATTAATCAACACACTATCTTAGCAGACGAACAGCAGGGATTCCGGTCGGGAAGGTCACACACGGATGCCATATTTGTTATAAGACAAATAACTGAAAAGTCAATTGAATATAATCGTCCAGCCTTTATGTGTTTCGTCGATCTAGAGAAGGCGTTCGATCGTATACAGCTGGAGGATGTAACACAGCTACTTTAAGACAGACAAATACCTCAAAACATTATCAAAACGATTGAAAATATATATCAGGCAAATACGATTCAAGCTAGGATAAACTGTGAATTGATCAAAAAAATAGAAGTAAATAATGGCATCCGACAAGGTGACTCTCTTAGCCCCTACTATTTAACATCATCATGGACGAGTTGATAAAGCAGGTGCGTAGATTGAAAGGGTATAAAATGGGAGATAGGGAAATCAAAATACTGTGCTACGCCGACGATGCAGTGTTAATAACTGAAAGCGAAGACCATTTGCAAAGACTACTGCACCAATTTAACATAACAGCGAAAAAGTTTAACATGAATATATCAGCGTCAAAAACTAAAGCCATGACCACATCTAGAACACCACTCAGATGCAAGCTAGAAATAGACAACAAAATTATACAGCAGGAAATGAAGTTCAAGTATCTCGGAATAGAAATATCCGGATACGGGGATGTTGAAGCGGAGGTGAGGGGATAAGCCATGAAAGCAGCAAGAACAGCCGCATGTCTTAACAGTACCATATGGAGCAATAAACATATAGGAATCGAAGTTAAATCCAGAATTTATAAAACAGCAATAAGACCCATACTAACATACACTGCAGAAACCAGACCAGAAACCTCGAAAATAAAACAAAAACTGGAAACAACAGAGATGAGAGTGGTGCGCAGGATAGCTGACAGGACACTTATGGATCGGAATAGGAGCGAGGATATAAGAAGAGTGTGTAAAGTCGATAACATCAATGACTGGGTATTACAAAGAAAAAGGGAATGGAACGAACACATCAACCGCATGACCGACGACAGAGTAAAGATCACGAGTGACAAATCCCCAATAGGAGGTAGGAGCACCGGAAGATCTCGTAAACGAGGGAGTGATAACCTCGCAATAGACTGAAACCTGCAAAGAGACGAAGAATAATAAGCAAATTGCTTATATATAAGAAGGAAGAAGAAGAAAATAATTTTTTATTTCACTATTCACCCAGCTGCTATTTCCAATTTTAAACTCATTTACGGGAATGTTAGTTATATTTCAGGCCGAAGGAATAATGTTTTTAAAAATTTTCTTTTTTTCAAAAAAAAAATCTTTATTTTCTACTTTGTGAATACAACGAATTTTATTTGAGAGAACTTAACAAGTTTACAGAACTGTTATAACCATAGAAGTATCTTAACAAACCTATTTGACATATATTTATAATATTTCTTATCTTAATATTACAGAAGTGGTAATAAGTGTTGTTGTCAGCAGTATAGAGGGATGTAACTTGTTCATGTCAAAATAGTAAAAAATAAATATGTTTAAAAAAGACGTATATTTATTATTCACTCCGACGAATTTATATACGATTCATCCTGCAAGAAATTCCTAAATTTGTACACATTTTGATTAGTAAACAATCATTTTTGTATATAAGTTGACTCAGAATAATTTTTTTGGAATATAAAATTTAAGTATTTTTTGACCATAATGGTCTGTCATGTTGGTGACATATATATCGTATTTTAAATTTTCATTACCAATCTTGCTCAACACATTATCTATTTGCGTGCTACTATTGTGATAGAATTATTGTTTATAGGTACAATATCGTTGTTTAATATTTTAGATAAAGCAGGGAAAAATGTTTCTAAGTCTCCATTCGGAGAACGGTGTATTAGTGTAGGGGCCAAGGGGGCCCCAGTCGCTCCTTTAATTTATACCGGGTGTCAACGAATCTATTAGGCAAGTCATAATTTCTAGAGTATTATGTGTATCAAAATGAGAATTGGTACAGGTAAACTTTATGTGAAGAGGAGAGTTTCCGCATAATGTCCACTTTCCGGTCACTTCCGGTTTCACCGGAAATGGCCCCGGTTTTGAATTCTTAAATAGAACACCCTGTATATTTTAATATCTTTGGATTTCTGAGACAATTCTAGATCAGAACGTGACATTTTAAAAACTTTTTACGTCTACTTCATTTTTTTAGAGCCACTTTTAAAATTGCATCTAGGTGGCCATGATCGGACGCAAATTAATCTAACGGCCTTAGGTGATGTCAAAAAAATACAATCGCAAAGTTTTAGTGACTAGTATGAAAGACAGGAATTGGATTAAAAATTTAACAAAATTAACAAAAAACTAACAAAATAAACTAATAACTTAGACGACGCACTTAAAATATTTGAAAGTACAGTAGCTGAATTTGTTAAAAAGTTTAGTGTAGTAAATGTTCAAAGTGCATTCCTTCTTTTTCACGACACATTTCAGCTCGTTCAATTGTTTCTCTCAACACGTTTTGCAGCATTTGGGGCGTTATACTTCTAAATTCCCGTAAAATTCTTTCTTCTGATATTTCAAGAGTAGCTGGGACTGCTCCATAGTAAACCCTTTCTATAACATATCCCCAGACAAAGAAATCGAACACAGTAAGATCCGGTGAACGGGCTGGCCACCGTACTGGACCATTGGTTGTAATAATTCGATTATTAAAATGCTCTATTAAATAATTAAGAACTTCTCTAGTATTGTGAGGCGGTGCTCCATCTTGTTGAAAGTAAATTCGCCGTAAAACTGCTAAAGGTATATCATTGAGATGATTTTCGATTTCATTTTGAAGAAAACCTAAGTATCTAATCCCTGTTAATTGACCTTGAAACAATATTAGCCCAATTATTCTGTTTCCAACGATACCAGCCCAGACATTGACGCCAAATCTTTCTTGAAAATTGCCCTCTCTCATTTCATGTTGATTTTGTTGGGCCCAGTACCGAGTATTTTGCTTATTGAACATACCATTATTTATAAATCGGGATTCGTCGGAAAATAGAATAAAATCGATAAAATTTGGGTTAACTCTATGATTTTGAAGCAGCCATTCACAAAACACTACCCGTCTATCGCCATCCTCAGTATACAACTGTTGATGTAACTGATATTTAAATGCTCGATATCCATGCTTTTTCAGTATTTTTCTTGCTGATTCATAACTTATCTGCAGTTCTTGACTAATTTTTCTTAACGAAACTGTTTTATCAACCTCAACCATAGCAAGTACGTTAATCTCAGTCTCTTCATTTATGATAAACTTCTGTTCCGCCTCTTGATTTCCTAATTACCTAAAACGAGTCTCGATATACGGAAAATACTGATGGGCTGAATGTTGCCGATTAGGATATCTATGAGCATACAACTCGGCAGCATTCCTTGAATTTCTATGACACTCTCCAAATATTAATAACATATCCACTTTTTCACTTTGAGTATACATTATTTTAACGAAAATTTAAAATAACTTAACGAAAATTAAGAAACTTTTACGTCTGTTCTTAGAGCGTATGTCACTGTCATTATCTACTTAAGTGAGTGCTTTGTTTTCCAACGAAGACTTGATAAAAACAGTTGCAAATTATTATGCATCATGGCTGTTCATGGAGCACTTGTCATACGTAAATAAATTATCCAGTATTTTGCTTAATAATATTTAATTTCTGTTCTTATGTCTAATCCAATCGCAAAAAAATTAGTACCGTTAGATTCGTCAAAGAATGCTTTTTTCGAAAAATAGTTGTCAAAAAGGGGTCGCCATTTGAAAATTAATAGTTAGAAATGAAAACGTAATTTTGTCAACTTGTCTTATTCCTGTCTTTCATACTAGTCACTAAAACTTTGCGATTGTATTTTTTTGACATCACCTAAGGCCCTTAGATTAGTTTGCGTCCGATCATGGCCACCTAGATGCAATTTTAAAAGTGGCTCTAAAAAAATGAAGTAGACGTAAAAAGTTTTTAAAATGTCACATTTTGATCTAGAATTGTCTCAGAAATCCAAAAATGTTAAAATATATAGGGTGTTCCATTTAAAAATTCAAAACCGGGGCCATTTCCGGTAAAACCGAAAGTGGCCGGAAAGTGGAAAATATGCGAAAACTCTCCCCTTTACATTTACATTTACCTGTACCAATTCTCATTTTGATACACATAATACTCTAGAAATTATGACTTGTCTAATAGATTCGTTGACACCCGGTATAGACCTACCCAAATTTTTTTAGGCATTTTGAGCCACTGAACAATAATTTTTTAGATAAAATTCCGCCAAATAATTCTTTAAACAATGTAATTTGAAAAATGCGTTTTTGGCAATTTTTGATAGCCTATAACTTTTGACTCAATCAACTTTCTTTGATATTTTTGACAGCGATCGAAAGTTCGAATTATCGTCTACAAGCTGTAATAAAATGCCATACGAAAAAGTTACGTTTTCATTGTTTATTTCGGCTATAAACAAATTACTCCATGGAAAATAGAAACATTGTTTTTTTTTTTATTATAAGTGGCGCCACTAGTTATCGAGATATTTTTTTTCGACAAAATTTATGGTTTTGGTTTTTTTTTTAAAAAAAAAAGACATTTATTAACAAACTACCGATTTAAAATTTAACATAAATATAGCTATTATCATTCTAAAAAAGTATGTCAAACCCGAAATCTGTGGGTTTTTTATTTTCCGAGAAATTCGATGTCAAAGTTGAAAATTCAACCTCAATTTTCCGCTTTCCTAATTAAGATACAATGCTCAATTCTATTGGAAATTGTTTGTATTGTTTTATATTTTGAAGATCTATTAAAATTTTTTTTTTTTCAGTCGTGGGCCGAGCATACATTGGATTTAGATGTATCATTTCCGATCACAAAAAAAATTAATTTTGGATGAAAAAAATGTTTTTTTTTTTTCAAAAATTCATAATGGCGTGGAAAATGACTATTCAGGGCTCAAATTTGCAGAAGATGCTTTTTAATGCTTGTGCTTTACCTGTGAATTTTTTGGATCCAAGAAATACACTTCCATATGATCTGTGAACCTTTGAAAATTGGGCCGAATCTAATCGAAAATAGCTGCTGCAGGCCGCTGTGGGCAGGTTGCCATAGTTCAGGCGCGTTATTCATCGGCTCTTCAAGGAAATTTATGCATCATCACAAGTAATATTTATGATATTGATGTTGTTTTATTAATTTACATGATAATAACAATTTGTTTAGTCACATTAATTATTAATTTGTTTATTAACAAAATTTTTACAAAAAATTATAGAGAAAATCATACAAATATTCAATTATATATTACATATTATACTATTTTTCCCTTTATATTATTATTACCTAATAGTTTCCACGTTCCACGCGGCAGAGCGTGCGGAAAACTTGTATGAAGAGCTTATTATAGTTATATTTCGGTTATACGAATATTATATGAACTAAGAGCACTAGGTTGCTTGGGACGCCTGCAAGTAGACTTCCCTTTGCGCGCCATACAGGACGATGCCAGCACATAAGTGGTCAAAAGCGATTTATTTATTACTGTTCAAAAATCGCAAAAATCGCATGTATTAATTGTTTAATATTAATTATCTCGGAAACTAAGCGTCATACGTAAAATTTTGTCAAATTCATTTTTACTTAAAATCATTCAAAGAATATAATCCAGTAGTTAGTTTTGCGAAAATTGTATTTTTAAAAGTTTAAACAATGATTTCTTAATAACAATCTTATAATGACTCTAGCGGACTTCTGCCCAAAAAATTCTTGTTTAGGATCTCAAAATACATAAAAAATAAAGTGGGTAGGTCCAAATAAATTAAAAGGACGACTGGGACCCAAGTGACCCCTACACTATATACAGGGTGAGTCAACGATTGGATAAAGTAGGTTTGTGCCTTTTTGGTGAAATTAACAAAGAAACTATATTTATTGTTTGATGCAGTTTATTTTTACGCAGATTTTAAAAATATTTAGGACTCTACAGGGTGAGCCAAAAAACTAGGACAGCATAAAGTTGTATTTTTTTTAATAGAACACCCTATATACGAATAGTATTTTCGATTTAGCTTACAATTTTAAATCTTTTTTATTAAGGGTTTACTATAACAAAACTTTATAGTTTCTGAGATAATTAAGTTTAAAGAAAAAAAGTCACATTTTCAAGCATCAATTCAATCCTAAATAACGTTTTCAATTTTGTGACAAATATATTCAAATTTGGAATTTAGCAAGGCCAAGGACAAGTTAACATAATTTTTACCTAATATTTGCAATAAAAACACATCGGCTAAAATTTGAACAAGTTTAAATGAATAAATATCTTTTTTTTTTAAATGGTACACCCTGTATATTTTCATGTTATTTAATAGAGTAATAAAAACTCTAAAAGTTTTGTTCAATATATCCTATACCTATTTATGATAGTTTTTGAGATATTTCAGTTTTTCTTATTTTCCATACTTTTTTACAGAAATAGTCTTCATTATCATAGTAGCCATGGCAAAAACAATGTAAAAGAACATTTTTCTGTGTGTCAAATTTATAACCGCAATCTCTTCTTTTGGTTTTTATGTAGTGTAGTTTGGTTTTTTTTTTGCATTCATCTTATATTGTAAAATGAATTTTCCAAAGAATGAGTTAATAGATATGATTTATACAATAGGAGAGGCTCAAAGAATTTACAAAATGAAGTATCCTGATCGACGCCAGCCTAATACCCATACTTTTCAAAACTTAATGCAAAGATTTGATTCTTCTGGTACTGTTGATTATCCAAAACGTAAAGTGGTCCACAAACCAGTAATTAATGAAGAAAAAGAACTACAAGTATTGTTAAATGTTCAGGAAAATCCTTATATTGGTAGCCGTCAGTTAGCAGCATTATATGAAACATCACAATCCACCGCTAATCGTACTACCAAGAAATATTGGTATCATCCATATCACATGGAATTACACCAAGAATTGCATGGACAGGATTTTGAAAGTCGTGTAAACTTTTGTCGTACAATAAATGCGGAGATTCAATTAAATCCAAATTTATTATGCAAGGTAATGTTTAGTGATGAAGCTACTTTTAGAAGTAACAGTGCCATAAATAGACGCAACATGCATTATTATGCCACAGAAAACCCATTTTGGATTAGAGAGGTGCAACATCAAAACCACTGGTCATTAAATGTTTAGTGTGGTATTCATCATAATCGAATTATTGGACCCCATTTTTTTAATGAACCACTAAATGGCCATATTTACCTGAACTTTCTACAAGAAGAACTACCCCAACTGCTTCAAACTTCGATAGGGATGAGCTCGACAGTATGTGGTTCCAGCACGATGGTGCGCCTCCGCATTACCATCGTGAAGTTCGTGCGTTTTTGGACCAACGATATCCGCAAAAATGGATTGGACGTGGGGGTTTCATTGAGTGGCCACCAAGGTCTTGCGACATCACCCCATTAGATTTCTTCCTATGGGGTTATATTAAAAATAAGGTGTATGTTAATCCACCAACAACAGTGGAAGATATGCGAAACAGGATTAGGGATACCTGTAGAACAATAACGCCACTAATTTTGTCCAGGGTCCGAGAAAATCTGCAAAAAAGACTAAATTTGTGCATTGCACAAGAAGGTCGTTTATCCGAACACTTATTAAAAAGAAATAATTAATCTCAGTATTTAATAGGTAATTTTTTTGTTTCAATTTAGTATAAAAGTAAATATGTATTTGCCTTGTCGTTATTGTTGTGTTAATTTTTTCACATTATGTTTAATTAAACTATTGCCGTTGTAATATAATGAATAATGTATTTCATCATATTTAACCACATTATGTTTGTTTCTGTATTTTCTTTTTATTATTTTACATGGCTACTATGATAATGAAGGCTATTTCTGTAAAAAAGTATGGAAAATAAGAAAAACTGAAATATCTCAAAAACTATTATAAATAGGATAGGATATATTGAACAAAACTTTTAGGGTTTTTATTACTCTATTAAATAACATGAAAATATACAGGGTGTACCATTTAAAAAAAAAAGATATTTATTCATTTAAACTTGTTCAAATTTGAGCCGATGTGTTCAACACCCTGTAGCTTTTATTGCAAATATTAGGTAAAAATTATGTTATCTTGTCCTTGGCCTTGCTAAATTCCAAATTTGAATATATTTGTCACAAAATTGAAAACGTTATTTAGGATTGAATTGATGCTTGAAAATGTGACTTTTTTTCTTTAAACTTAATTATCTCAGAAACTATAAAGTTTTGTTATGGTAAACCCTTAATAAAAAAGATTTAAAATTATAAGCTAAATCGAAAATACGATTCGTATATAGGGTGTTCTATTTAAAAAAATAAAACTTTATGCTGTCCTAGTTTTTTGGCTCACCCTGTAGAGTCCTAAATATTTTTAAAATCTGCGTAAAAATAAACTGTATCAAACAATAAATATAGTTTCTTTGTTAATTTCACCGAAAAGGCACAAACCTACTTCATCCAATCGTTGACTCACCCTGTACAAATGAAAATGTAGTATCTGTTGTTTACTCTTAGTTCCAGCACACAAAATTCATATTATTTTTCAATGGGTTTTACACTAATCGACAGAGAAGCTACATCAATGTACAGGGTGAGTCAACGATTGGATGAAGTAGGTTTGTGCCTTTTCGGTGAAATTAACAAAGGAACTATATTTATTGTTTGATACAGTTTATTTTTACGCAGATTTTAAAAATATTTAGGACTCTACAGGGTGAGCCAAAAAACTAGGACAGCATAAAGTTGTATTTTTTTAAATAGAACATCCTATATACGAATCGTATTTTCGATTTAGCTTATAATTTTAAATCTTTTTTATTAAGAGTTTACTATAACAAAACTTTATAGTTTCTGAGATAATTAAGTTTAAAGAAAAAAAGTCACATTTTCAAGCATCAATTCAATCCTAAATAACGTTTTCAATTTTGTGACAAATATATTCAAATTTGGAATTTAGCAAGGACAAGGACAAGTTAACATAATTTTTACCTAATATTTGCAATAAAGGCTACAGGGTGTTGAACACATCGGCTCAAATTTGAACAAGTTTAAATGAATAAATATCTTTTTTTTTTAAATGGTACACCCTGTATATTTTCATGTTATTTAATAGAGTAATAAAAACCCTAAAAGTTTTGTTCAATATATCCTATACCTATTTATAATAGTTTTTGAGATATTTCCGTTTTTCTTATTTTCCATACTTTTTTACAGAAATAGTCTTCATTATCATAGTAGCCATGGCAAAAACAATATAAAAGAACATTTTTTTGTGTGTCAAATTTATAACCGCAATCGCTTCTTTTGGTTTTTATGTAGTGTAGTTTAGTTTTTTTTGCATTCATCTTATATTGTAAAATGAATTTTCCAAAGAATGAGTTGATAGATATGATTTATACAATAGGGGAGGCTCAAAAAAATTGCCTTCTTGCTCAAAGAATTTACAAAATGAAGTATCCTGATCGACGCCAGCCTAATACCCATACTTTTCAAAACTTAATGCAAAGATTTGATTCTTCTGGTACTGTTGATTATCCAAAACGTAAAGTGGTCAATAAACCAGTAACTAATGAAGAAAAAGAACTACAAGTATTGTTAAATGTTCAGGAAAATCCTTATATTGGTAGCCGTCAATTAGCAGCATTATATGAAACATCACAATCCACCGCTAATCGTACTACCAAGAAATATAGGTATCATCCATATCACATGGAATTACACCAAGAATTGCATGGACATGATTTTGAAAGTCGTGTAAACTTTTGTCGTACAATAAATGCGGAGATTCAATTAAATCCAAATTTATTATGCAAGGTAATGTTTAGTGATGAAGCTACTTTTAGAAGTAACGGTGCCGTAAATAGACGCAACATGCATTATTATGCCACAGAAAACCCATTTTGGATTAGAGAAGTGCAACATCAAAACCACTGGTCATTAAATGTTTGGTATGGTATTCATCATAATCGAATTACTGGACCCCACTTTTTTAATTAACCACTAAATGGCCATAGTTACCTGAACTTTCTACAAGAAGAACTACCCCAACTGCTTCAAGGTCTCGATAGGGATGAGCTCGACAGTATGTGGTTCCAGCACGATGGTGCGCCTCCGCATGACCATCGTGAAGTTCGTGCATTTTTCTACCAACGATATCCGCAAAAATGGATTGGACGTGGGGGTTTCATTGAGTGACCACCAAGGTCTTGCGACATCACCCCATTAAATTTCTTCCTATGGGGTTATATTAAAAATAAGGTGTATGTTAATCCACCAACAACAGTGGAAGATATGCGAAACAGGATTAGGGATACCTGTAGAACAATAACGCCACTAATTTTGTCCAGGGTCCGAGAAAATCTGCAAAAAAAAATAAATTTGTGCATTGCACAAGAGGGTCGTTTATTCGAACACTTATTAAAAAGAAATAATTAATCTCAGTATTTAATAGGTAATTTTTTTGTTTCAATTTAGTATAAAAGTAAATATGTATTTGCCTTGTCGTTATTGTTGTGTTAATTTTTTCACATTATGTTTAATTAAACTATTGCCGTTATAATATAACGAATAATGTATTTCATCATATTTAACCACATTCTGTTTGTTTCTGTAGTTTCTTTTTATTATTTTACATGGCTACTATGATAATGAAGACAATTTTTGTAAAAAAGTATGGAAAATAAGAAAAACTGAAATATCTCAAAAACTATTATAAATAGGTATAGGATATATTGAACAAAACTTTTAGGGTTTTTTTTACTCTATTAAATGACATGAAAATATACAGGGTGTACCATTTAAAAAAAAAGATATTTATTCATTTAAACTTGTTCAAATTTGAGCCGATGTGTTCAACACCCTGTAGCTTTTATTGCAAATATTAGGTAAAAATTATGTTAACTTGTCCTTGGCCTTGCTAAATTCCAAATTTGAATATATTTGTCACAAAATTGAAAACGTTATTTAGGATTGAATTGATGCTTGAAAATGTGACTTTTTTTCTTTAAACTTAATTATCTCAGAAACTATAAAGTTTTGTTATAGTAAACCCTTAATAAAAAAGATTTAAAATTATAAGCTAAATCGAAAATACGATTCGTATATAGGGTGTTCTATTTAAAAAAATACAACTTTATGCTGTCCTAGTTTTTTGGCTCACCCTGTAGAGTCCTAAATATTTTTAAAATCTGCGTAAAAATAAACTGTATCGAACAATAAATATAGTTTCTTTGTTAATTTCACCGAAAAGGCACAAACCTACTTCATCCAATCGTTGACTCACCCTGTACATACACAAGGAACGAATCCGCTTCAATCTGACCAGAGCTGAATAAATATCAATTTTCTCTGAAATCAGTTTTTTTAAGCGATTCGAAACAGGGAGTCAAATTTTTTAAAAAATAGGATTCGAAACAAATTTAATTTCAAAATAAAGTGGATATCGTCCCTTTAATTGCGAACTAGTCTCTCTGTAGAAAAGAATTCTACTGCATAGATAACTAAATAAAACTCACCAACTTCTAAATTAATGGTAGAAACCCGGACTAAAGCAATATCATGGATTTGGTTTCCCTCCCTGCCTCCGAACTGTGGATGGGGAATTATCTCTTCAATCTTCAAATCTTGGACAGCAGGGTTACATTTTAAAGTCCCATCTTGAAGTTCACAATCTGTTTCGTTTTTAATACTGTGCTCTCCCACTCTTATTGTTACTCTATCAAGTAATAACATATTTATTTAAATTTTTTTAATTAAACTTTTCCTAGCGAGATACGCACATCATTTACTTTATAGTTTAAATAAAGATAATAATAAATTGTTCTTGTATTCTAGACAAAGCATTCGAATAATGCATCAAGATACTACATGGAGAAATAAAGGTAGTAAGTCACATAGCAAAAAGCAGAAAACACACTACTTCTCGAGTTACAGCTTGTTAAAGTTCAATTTTTTTATTTTTAAAAACTTGCTGTTAATTTTTAACGCATCAAGTTGATAGTTTGGCACATGAACTACGCTTAATAATTTCTATCATTCTGTCATAAAAATGTTTCTCTACTGTGCCGCCAGAGGTCACTTTACCTGAAATCCAAATTTTATTTTTCACATATTCTTTTTGGTTTTGACAGTTATTGCAAGAATACAATTTTTATAAAAAAAATTGAACCGACTTCTAAAAGTGCGCTAAGAAGTGAAAAATAACTAAAATAATTTTTATATAAAATTGAAATTTTTGAAGTCGGCGCCAAATTATTTCTAAATGAAATAAATAACTACTAATATAAATAAATTATGGTAAGAAAGCAATTACAAATAAAGTATTTTTAATCTGTTTACGGTTTGTCAGGTATTAGTTTGGCGCTAATTTCATAGTTATTTTTTACTTTTTAGCGCACTTTTAGAAGTCGATTCCATTTTTATAAAAATTTTAATTTTCGATTTCTAGTTTTGAATTCATTATGATATCCATAAACTATTTGAACTAAGTATCAATCGAGATTAGTGTACCTCGCAATGATTCCAAGGTGACAAAAAAGTACCCATTTTATCCAAAGTTTTAAATCACCTTAAAATGAACTACTAAAAACTCTTTGATCCTTAGAGTTCTCCAAATACCAGTAAA